>CM019149.1:303637-448367 GCA_009733165.1 Naja naja
CTCCTTCTCACTGAACACATCTCGCGAAGTCCCGCGGTTCAGGAGGTAGGGAGGCGACCGGGGAGCAGAAGTATCCTGGCGGCACAGGCGTGGCGGATGTGGTCGACGCACTGCAGACTTCGGAAAAAGCACAGCGTTCTGCGACCATGCCACCTGAGGATGCGTGGAGTCGAAGCCAGGCCATACCAGGACCAAAGGGAAATGAAGATCCTTGGTGACATAAAGGCGGATTGCTTCCTGCGTGTTCCCCATGGTAGGCGCAATGGCTGGGTGGCGAACTTAATGGGCCCTGCAGTAAGTTCCCACCCATCAATTGTCTCCACCATAGCGAGGGTCCACTGGATCCAAGGCACCTTAAGCGTGCCACAAGGCTTGGTCCATGAAGTTAGCCGTGGCCCCTGAGTCCACCAGGCGCATGCGCCTGGATCCCCCCTCGACTGGTTAGGCAAGAACACCTGAGAGTCCAATATCAGATGCCAAGGGGCCCAGAGTCCACAGCAGCAGTCAAGCGGAGGAGTAGTACCTGCCCGGCCTAGGGTGTCCCCAGGTCGGGCCCGCCGCCCGTTCCGGCCGGTCCTGCGAGATTCAGGCAGGCTTGGAAGCCACGTTGTTTCGGGGACAGGAAGCAATGAAATGTCCGGGCTCCCCACAATACAGACACAAACCCCCTGCCGTGCAGTGTGCGCTCCTGGGCGTCAAGCAGGTTCCAACGCTCCCAACTCCATGGGCTCCAGCTGTTGTCACGGAACTCAGGCGACCCGGGCACTGCCGGCACAGGTTGTGGAGGTCCAGGCGGAGGGTGACTCCTGGGGCGGGTCTTCGCCGCTGGAGGCGTCGTCAATCGCGAACACTGCACCACGAGGCGTCGAGAGTCGGAGGGCCTCCACCCGAACCAGCTCGTCCTGCAGTTCCTCCGACAGGCCATCCTGGAAGGCGTCCAGCAGCGCGCATCATTCCAGTTGGAGTCCATGCAGAGCAGAAATTCAGCAATATATTCCTGCAGGCTTCCCTGGCGAAGGTCCTTTATGTGCCTGGCTGCCGTCTGGAGTGGATGGTCCTCATACATGAGGCACATGTGTTGCCAAAAACCCTGGCAGTCTGTTAACAGTGGGCTGTTCTGAACCAACAAGGCGTGGCCACGGGCTGCAGAGCCAGAAAGGAGGCTTATCACAAACCCACCCGAGTCCGGTCATCAGGAAAATCCTCAGGCCTCATAGCCATAAACAACTGGCACTGTCCCATGAAAGCCGGAAACATTTCTGGCTGCCCAGAAACTTATCTGGCACAGCTACCGGGCATTTCCGGACGAGGAAGGGAGGAGAGACTGCAGGAGCATTCAATGCAGCAAGTTGAGCTGCTAATTGCAGCACCTGTTGTTGCAAGCCCTGATTCTCAGCTTGTAACTGATGTAACTGCTGCTGCAGCTGCTGCTGCTGTTGATCCATCTTGCTTTAAAGATGGTTAGAAGCTTTTGGGGTTCGTGACAAAAATGTTCTGTCCCACCTTCACTTCCCCAGAAGCTAAGGTACGTTAGCCAACACAGAAAAGACACACTGGCCTGTTTCGTTACCTTCCCTTCCCTTGAAGGCAAGGTGCGTTAGCTCACACAGAGGAGTCACGCTGGCCTCTCACCAAAATCCCCGTTATCTCTCCGACAAGAGCGTTGGCAGTCACCCAAGTTCTCAATGCCAACTCCAAGAAGCAATGTAGTAATTCCCAGAGAATTGCTTTCTTTTCAGAGTTCAAAAATCAAACACACAGACGGAAGCTTCCGATGCAGATGACACTTTGTCACGAACAGAGTCTGCAGCGTAGAGCACACCCACTTTTATACCTGGTGGGGTGTGGTCAGCTCAATCTCTGGCCCTCCACGCCCCTACGCTGCTGCTGACGTTTCTCCCTCCGTTGCCTGGGATCAAGCCAGGAACCTCCCTCGTCTTTCTCTTGTCGTGGCCCTACTGCCACACGTCTCTCAGGCAGTTCCTCCTGGCTTTCCGAGGAAACCTGAGGCATTGCCAGAGAGGAAGGTCCTGGGGAGGGAGGCCTTGCCAGGGAGGAGGAAGGTCCTGGGGAGGGAGACCTTGCCAAGGAGGAGGAAGGTCCTGGGGAGGGAGACCTTGCCAAGGAGGGAGATCCTGGGGAGGAAGGCCCTGGTGAGGGAGGCCTTGCTCGTTCCTCCTCTCCTTCTTCATCATCATCCAGGTCCTCTTCCTCTGTCAGCACAGGCTCACGAGGCGGAGCCACAACACCCAGGTCTCCTGAAGCAGGACCACATCAAATGACTGGATATAGTTGGTGAATTCTGTGGTGCCACACCTTCTCCCCCAACCTGCTATGTTCCACAAAAGGCATTTGAGTGTGCAGCGGGGGTTGCCAGATTAGTCATTAGAATGATTAGTCATTCTGTGTGATTAATTTTTTCCAGAGAGCCCTTCAGATCCGGAAAAATACACCCGTTGTTGAATGGCAGGGTCACCATCTTGGGAGACAAAGGCAGGGAAGGGGGGAGGAGAGGCGAGCCTTGTTCATGGGGCTGTAGGGCTCTAAGCACACTCCAGTTCGTGCTTGTAGCATTAATTGGTTGCCTAGCTGGCAAGCATTCAGTGGCATCAACAGACGGAGTTTGTCCTGGATCTTCAGATTTACGAATTAGACATTCTGGAGAGAGGGCAAAGGGAGCTTCTGCTGGTAAATTGGTATGGACTCCCTGAAATCCAAGGGGATCCTTATCAGGTAGTGAAAGACTCCAGAGCTGGGATTTAACTGTATCCAGGCACTTTATAATTTGGGCCCTTTCTGGTTTTGGAAGCGCACAAAAGGAGTCGAAGAGCTGTATCTCCTCCAGGTTCCAGAAATTGTCTTGAGGTAAGTCAGTCTCATAGATAGATGGAATCCCAGAGGCACTGGCCTGGGGCTTATTCACTAAGGAGCCTTGGGTGCCCTGGGCTGGTGTCGCTTCCTTTGGGGCCATTTCTTCCCAGCTGATCAAGTCAAGGGAAGCTTCCTGGTAAGATTTTACTCACTGAGGGGGATTGGTTTGACCGGTTGTAGGAGGAACAGTCAAGCTACCATCTGAGAGGACGCCATCAGGAGGTTTTACAGGAATGGGTGTGTAATTAGTAAGTGGTCTAGTATCCAGGATGGCATTCAAGATTGGCACATTAATATGTGCTGCTGACGGTCTTTTGGGGGCAGTAAATCTCTTGACACTCACAAGTTGTCGATTACTTCGTTTCATTAGACTAGACATACCCAGTTCCAGCAGCCATTCTTCATATGTTTTAACCTCTAGTCCCCTAATCATCTTGGTTGCTCTTCGCTGCACTCCTTCCAGAGTCTCAACATCTTTTTCACATCATGCAGACAAAAACTGGATGCAGTATTCCAAGTGAGGCCTTACCAAGGCCTTATAAAGTGGTATTAAGACTTCACCTGATCTTGATTCTATCCCTGTTTATGCAGCCTAGAACTGCGTTGGCTTTTTTGGCCGCTGCATCACATGGCTGGATCATATTTAACTGATTTTCCACTAGGACTTCAAGGTCCCTCTCAGTTACACTTGTTGAGTGAAGTACCACCTACAGTATACCTGTGCATTTTTGTTTTTCTTCCCTAAATGTGGAACCTGACTTTTTTTCCCCTTGAATTGCATTTTGTGCGGTAGTGCCCAATGTTCACAAGGATACTATTAAAAGGATGTAATTAAAATAATCTTTCCCTGAGGAGTTGCCAATTGGACCCCCTCGAAGTCTTGTGCACTGCTGCTAGCTGTGCGCTGGGACTGGTGCTTCTACCCCAAAGGTCTCTGTGGAAGGTTCCTTGCTCAGACAACCCAGAATGTGGACCACCGTCAGTGGGCGGAATGTGGCTTGTGCCCCATCCTGCATCCTCTCACAGAGTCAACTGTCAGTTTTTGTCTCCTCCAGATGTTTCTCCTCTTTTGTAGGGCAGCAGAAGCATCGGCAATTGTAGGAGCCGAGCATGGCCCTGGAAGAGGACACCATTGAGATTCCAGCCCTGGGCCGTCCCTTCCAGCTGGGCACATTGTACAACTGTCATGAGGATGCCCTTATTTCAGGTAGGCACCAGCAGAGAGGCTGAGGGATAGCAGGAAACCTGGGAGGGAGGGAGACGGGCACTGCCATCAATGTGCTGGCTTAGCCAGGGACAGTTGAGAGGTTGGCATCCTGAACACACGGCCTGCGTCACAGGTAGCTGAGTAGGGTCTTCTGCCTGAGGATGTGTATCTAGCCCTTAGCCTAACGAGCAGCAGGGCTGGCCCTGTGTACCAAACACGGGGTGGGTTTCCAAACCAAAGTCACTGAAATGCTGTGGAAAATGATGAAACCTCTCTACTCAGTCAAAACCCTTTGGGGTTTTTTGCAGTATTTTGCAAAATGGGCAAGAGGTTCCTTGGGTGATTGCTGGACAGAACAGAAATCCCAAGAAATCCTCCAGGCCATAGGACACCTGATTCCAGCCAGCCATTCTAAGGATGAACTAACAAATTTTGCTGGCATTCAGTTAGCCCTTTTAGCATCCCAACACAATAATCCTAGTATCTAGAATCCTAATAATTCTAGTATCCAGGATGGCATTCAAGATTGGCACATTAATATGTGCTGCTGACGGTCTTTTGGGGGCAGTAAATCTCCTGACACTCACAAGTTGTCAATTACTCAAAAGTGGCTTAATCGACATATCTTTGAAGACTCTTCTAGGCAGAATGCCAAAGGATCTTAACAGAGATCCTCTCCTAAAGAATAGTTTTGGGGTGTTGGGATTTTCAAAACTGAGTAGCATTCTGGTGCAGTATACAGGAGAGGGTAAAAGTTCAACCTTCTTCAGATCATCAGCTTTCAGCCCCAGTAATTGTAGTGTATGACCCCTCGCCAGCTGTATTGAGCCCCAATGAGGCAAGTTGCCATTAATGGGATTAATGTTGAGGGCCACCTGTTTTGACTGTAAAACTAGGTGGCTGTTTGCGTCAAAAGGTGTGGAGTTCGGACTATTGGTAGGGTTACATTGGCCAGTGCTTTTCCTGAGGCTTGGCAGGGAGGACCCTGCCGCCGCATCAGGCTGCCAAGCAGTCAACCCAGGGCTCCCACTGGTAGCCCAGGAAACTAGGTAGTTTAAAGTACTTATTATTTTATCAAGCTGGAACTGAATGCTCACTGTTGTTTCTGCAACCAAGAAACATTGCTGGGCCAAAAGTTCTGTAAGGGTGGGCTCATTTAAGGATTGGTTAGGGGCCATAGTTTTTGATGAGCCTTTGTTCTCAACTCAGGGGGCGACACCCTCAACAGTCGGAGGATCGCGACGATCGACAGCAGCTAGATAAAAGGGAGCTGGAGTTTCCAAACTGAGAGGCCGGGTTAAAACAAAGTGCTCAATCTTGGATTGCTTCAAAGAAGGTTGAGGTACCAGGTCAGTGAGGGATCTGCTTCTTTTCCTTGTCTTCATTATATTAAGTAGCAAAATAGAGGAGGAGCTGTGTAATACAGCAAACAGTCTAGTCGCTGAAACTGTTAAGTTTGCATGAAGAGTCAGACGCGAAGAGCTTCAGTGAAGAGTTTATTAGTGACTACAGCTTAGAATGGACCCGGTTTGGCTGGGCTGCGGCTGCTACTTATAGCCAGCAGCCGCAGTTGCCAGCCAATCAGAGTGCAGGGTTTTCCCGCATTTTTTCAACCAATCATTTCTGACATTTTACAAGAACAATTCAAACTTAACCAATGACATTCAAACCTACATACATAACAGAAACGAGTCCTAAATCCAGAGTGTTAAGTTTGCATGAAGAGTCAGACGCGAGGAGTTCCAGCAAAGAGTTTATTAAGTGACTACAGCTCGAATGGACCTGTCCTGGCTTGGCTACGGCTGCCTCTTATAGCCTGCAGCCGTAGTTGCCAGCCAATGGGAGTGCAGGGTTTCTTCCTGCACTATTTAAACCAATACCATTTGACATTTTACAAGAACAGTTCAAATAAACCAATAACATTCAAACCTACATACATAACACCTCCCCACTAGGTTCAGTCCATACCAAACCCCAACCTATCTAATGTATTCCTTTAAATAGGTGGGGCTCTTACGTGCGTTGAGACCTTCGTGGTTCAGAAGTTTTAATGTTCTCACCCAGTGAGAGGGAAATGTGTCTGCTGACATTTCCCTGTTGGGACTTCCTGTGAAAGGAGACCCTGCTAGACTGTTAGAATCTGGTCTCTCCTCCCAACCCATCTCCATTCCAATGTCAGCACCCAAGTCAGGTAGTGATGTGCAATCTTCCACTTCTAAGGATGGATCTTGGCATTGTGACAGGGTTCGGGATGGTTCCTGTCGCAATGGCTCATTACACGTGGGGTTGATTCCTGTTTGTTGATTTTCCTCCTGTTCCCCCTTCCCCTAGAAGAGACATCAGGTGAGGGACCCAGAGAGAGACAGGGGCGATGTTCCTGAGGGAACCTGGATCTAAGTTGGTCAATGTGCCTGCTCCAGAGGAGGCCATCCTCTGTTTGTACTCTGTAAGAACGAGGGCCAGTGATGTGAGTTATTTCAGCAGGAATCCACAAAGGTTCACCTATAACGTTCCTAGCATATACAGAATCTCCCACACTGAAAGAACGAACTTTGGAAGTGGAATCCAGTGGTGCGTTGGGTGCGTAAGTGGGATGAAGGCGGTCAAGGGAAGACCTAACTCTGCTGGGGACAAGTTATTTGATGGGCTAGGAGTGATGTGTTGAACACTAAGAAGTTTTTCAAGCTTCTCAGTGATATCCCCAGGACCCAGCTGCTGAAGCTTCTCTTTGGTAAAGCGTACCATGCGTTCAGCCTGGCCATTGGCCGAAGGGTGCCCAGGGGCAGTGAGGGCATGTCTGATACCCTGTTGAGCTAGAAAGGATTCAGAAATGTTAGATGTGAATTGAGGGCCATTGTCAGAAACAAGGACATCTGGTAACCCATGGGTTACAAACAATTTTCTGAGCTGCTTGATGACAGCCTCAGTTGTAGTGGATGTCATGGGAATTACCTCTAGCCATTTGGAATATGCATCTACTATAACTAGAAAAGTGTGCCCTCTTGTAGGGCCTGCAAAATCAATGTGGATTCTAGACCATGGGCCCCTAGGACATTCCCATTCCTGTGGGGCGTGAGGTGGAGCAGGCCTGACTACCTGGCAATTGGGACAAGATGCTACCCAGTTTTCAACCATTTTGTCAATACCTGGCCACCATACATAACTCCTGGCCAAACCTTTCATCCTTACAATCCCAGGATGACCCTCATGTAACATTTCCAAAACCTCCCTTTGAAGTTTTGCAGGAATAACCACCCAGTTACCCCACAAAATACATCCTCTTAATACAGATAATTCAGTTTGCCTGGACTTAAAAGGTTGGGCAAGGTGAGGTAGATCTTGAAGAGGCCAACCTTTCTTAATCCAGCCCATAACAGGTGCCAACACAGCATCTTTGGCAGTCTCTCTGGCAATCTCAGCAGCATGGACTGGAAGCTTAGCAACGGTCTCCAGGAAAAGGTGTGAGTTTCAAGTTCAAAGTCCTCCTTGTGGCAAGGTAGTGGGCAACGACTCAGTGCATCAGCATGTCCAATGTCCTTGCCAGGCCTGTGAATCAGTTTGTATGAATAGGCTGCAAGAAATTCAGTCCATCTCAGCATTCTTGGTGACAGGATATTAGGTGTAGGTTTGTCTCCTGCCACAATGCCTAATAAAGGTTTGTGATCTGTAACAATGGTGAATGACCTGCCATACAGATATTCATGAAATTTCTTAACAGCTGCAACGACTGCTAATGCCTCCTTGTCCAGTTGGCTATAATTCCTCTCTGCTTTGGACAAAGTGCGAGTAAAATGCAATTGGGGTTTCCCTTCCACTGGGAAGCCTGTGACTCAAACCCCCCACTCCAAAAGGGGATGCATCACAAGTCAAAACAACAGGCAAATTCTCAGAGAACTGTATCAACACAGCATCAGACGTGATTAGTCTCTTAATACTGTTAAATGCTGACTGTTCCTTCCGCCCCCAGATCCAAACAGCCTTCTTATTAAGCAGGCGATGTAAAGGCTCAGCAATAGATGCTTTGTGAGGTAGAAACATGTGATAAAAGTTAATAAGTCCAAGGAAGGCTTGCAAATCTGTCTTGCATCTAGGTTTAGGGGCTTCCTTGATTGCTTTAACCTTGGCATCAGTAGGGTGGATGCCATGCTTGTCAATCATGTACCCCAGGAACTCAACTCTGTCTGTCTTGAGTGTACATTTGTCTTCCTTGACTTTTAAACCCACTTTTCTGAATCTGGTAAGGACTTCTCTGAGTCTCTCTTGAAGCTGAGTGTCATTTTCAGCAGAGTTTAACACATCATCAAAATAAGGCACTACCCCTGGCAGTCCTTGCAACATTCTTTCCATAAGGCTTTGAAAAATGCCAGGTGCCATGCTTACTCCAAATTGTAGTCTTTTACATTTGAAGGCACCTCTATGAGTCACAATGGTTTGGGCCTCTGCAGTGGCATCATCAACCGTTAATTGTTGATATGCCTGAGCTAAGTCCAGTTTGGCAAATACTGTACCCCTGCCAAGGGAATGGAGCAGATGATGCACAACTGGTACTGGGTATGCGCTCTGCTGCAGCGCATGGTTAAGTGTCCCCTTATAGTCACCACAGATTCTCACTGACCCATCAGCCTTGACTGGTGTGACTATGGGTGTTTCCCATCTGGAGTGGTCAGTAGGCTCTAAAACCCCTTGAGCAATGAGCTTATCTAATTGTGCATCAATTTTTCCTTTAAAGCAAATGGAACCCTCCTGGGCTTTAAACAATTGGGGGCACCTTGGGGTCTAGGCTGAAAGCAATAGGGGTCCCCATATACTTGCCCAGTCCTTCGCTGAAGACCTCTGGAAACTCAGACTTCAAGGACTCCTCCCATTCAGAGCTGCTCACGTGATTGATGCCAGTCACCTCGATGCCTAGTGGCTTGAACCACTCAAGTCCCAGCAAACTTGGGCGATCCTTGTCCACGATGGTCAGGGGCAAACGTTTGGTGTGGCCTTTAAACTGCACGTTGAAATCTCTTGCTCCAACTACTGGAATCTTGTTCCCTTGGTAGTCTTTAAGAGTCAGTGCTTGCTTCTGGAAATGCTTCTTCTAAATGTTGGGAAAGAGTCTGTGAATAGTGTCCCATGACACCATAGATAAATAAGAGCCTGAGTCCACTTCCATTTGGCAAGGCCTTCCTTCAATAAACGCCTTCATGTGTACTTTTCTGCTTTTCAAGGGTGAAGAATGACCAATGGTGATTGTTTGGTGAGTTTCATTCTTGCCATTTGCTTCTAAATTTCGCCCCATCTTTTCAAGGAAATTGTTGGGCTTAAAGTCTTTATCAGGAAATTTTTCCTACTTGGTGGAGTTCTGGATGATTTGCAGACTCTGGCTAGTGACCCCGTTTCTAGCGTAAGCAGATGGAGTCAAAGAACTTGCATTCAGTGCGGGGTGCCCCCACAGCCTCTGCAATAGAATCCTTGCCTGTTTTTCCAGAGTCTTTTCTTCTTCTCCATTCTGAGTCTAAAAATCCCCTCCTCTGCCTCACTGCTATCTGAATCAGAGTCTATTTGTCGCAATGGGCTGTTGTGGATTTTTCCCCATCAGAATGGCTTGAGGCCTGGCTTGAGGCCTTGTTAATCTTTTCATGGCGCTGCTGAGGACTTGGTGGCTTCCGCTGAAACAGCTTCTTCAATGGCCTCTTTAAACGTGATCTTAGGTTTCATTAATAGTTTGCTTTGTAAGACCTTATCTTTGAGGCCTAAAACAAACTGATCACGCATGGCCTCTTCTAAGTTGGTAAAGTCACAAGCACCCCAATGTCCCTCAAACTTGCCACGAAGTTATTAACATTCGCTATCCCCTTGATCCCGGTAAAATTCGTGTCTCTTAATGAGGCACGACATCGTAATGGGCTCTTAAAAGTTTCTCTAAATCGGGCCATTCCATTACCTTCAGCTCTGCAGCTCCGCTAGCCTTCGCCATTTTGAAGACTGCCGGACCGCAGTGCGTGAAAGACCGCCCTCTTCCGTCTCGGGGATGCCGCGAGTTGTTCCCTTCCAGATACATCTGGGCGCTCCTATCGATTCCCAGTCTTCGCGCCCGGAGAGCGGGGCTGGGGGTGTTCAGCGCAGCCATCTCGCTCTGTTGCTTGTTCTTCGCGCGTCTTCTCTTCAGGAAATCCCATCCTCATTAGCCAGTGTTAAGTTTGCATGAAGAGTCAGGCGAGGAGTTCCAGCTAAGAGTTTATTAAGTGACTACAGCTCGAATGGACCCGAGTTGGCTGGCTCGGCTGCCTCTTATAGCCTGCAGCCGTAGTTGCCAGCCAATGGGAGTGCAGGGTTTCTTCCCGCACTATTTAAACCAATACCATTTGACATTTTACAAGAACAGTTCAAATAAACCAATAACATTCAAACCTACATACATAACAGAAATGCCCCTCAGCCAACTTGGGAGGGGATTGTGATCCTGGCTACTCAACTCTTTCCATGATCAGGGACTCTCAACATAAAGGCCTAAATCAGAGTTAGTTCCTCAGACTCAGCCATTTGGACTTCAACTCCCAGAATTCAGCAACTTAGAACTAAGGAGAAATTTCCTGGCAGTTGGAACAATTAATCAGTGAAACAAACTTGCCTCTAGAAGCTGTGAATGCTCCAACACTGGAAGTTTTTAAAAAGATGTTGGATAACCATTTGTCTGAAGTGTAGGGTTTCCTGCCTAAGCAGGGGGTTGGACTAGAAGACCTCAGGTCCTTCCAACTCTGTTATTCTATTCTATTCTATTCTATTCTATTCTGTTCTGTTCTGTTCTGTTCTGTTCTATTCTATTCTATTCTATTCTATTCTATTCTATTAATTCCCTCACCTATAGAAACCCAGGGGCCTCTCCACCCTGCCCCCACTGGGGATGATTGGGAGTTCCTGCTGAAAACACCCATATTGTGGGGGGGGGCTAAGCTGGGGTCCTCTCCCCAAACTTATCCTCTGTGGGGAGGGTCCTGTCACCTTTAAGGCCCTCTGGTGAACCAGATTAAGCCCCTGAACTGTCTTCTGGGATGTCCACCCTATGGCCTGTGGGAAAAATGTTTAATTCTGAAAATGCATATGGGAAAGCACATTACACACAATTGCCCAGTTTTGTTCTAGCACAGGCAAATTTTTGTTGAATAACTTTTGACAACTTGTGATGTACAGTCCATAGATCTGAAGGAATGATTGAGATTAATAGCATGAAAAGACATAAGTCCTTCTGCTAATGCTAATTTCTTTTCTTCATCTCCATAAGTTGTTTTCCAAAAATTCCTGTATTTTGGAGGAAGATGCAGCAGTATTTAAATATCTTTTATGTTTCTGTGTCTCCAAGTGCTTTGAAATATCATTCTTCCCGCCGTGTGAAATAGAAAATTCACCATTACATTTCTCACATTTTACCATGTAATAAGCTTTTGGTTTTTAATAAAGGAAATTCACTTCTTAGATCATCGTTGAATTTGCATCCTTTTTCTTACTCATTATGTTAAAAATCTAAAAAATAATTTAAAATTATATTATAAATTATTATATACATATTGCTTAAAAACACAGTAAGTAGGTACATAATTATATGAACATATTTTATTGTTAGTTTATAAATTAAATTGATTTGATTGTTATAAAGTAACTATATTTTAAAAATTATTTTAATTTTAATCCTATATTTCTTTCTAAATAATAACAATACTAACTTTGACTCCTAGCGTCTTGCACTGCAAGCGTTAGTGGGAGGATGTTAAGATGTTCTTTGGTTAAGCTGTTTACTGTTGGCTTGTTTGACTGAGGATTTTTTTAAACTTTTCTTTTCCCAGTTTGCTAACAATCTGGTTTTTAATTTCTGGATGTTAATGAAATGGGTTTAAATACTGCAGGATAATTTTAAAGTTTGTAGGTAGCACTGAACTCTGGGAAAAGTGGCATATTACTAAACTGAATTTTGGGATATCTAAGAATGGATTTGTTCAGGTGTCCAATTTTCAAGACAAAAGTAAAAGTAAATTGTGTGGTCTGCTTGCTTTTGGAGTATGGTAATATAGTTGTTGGCTCATTGGTTTCTTTAAAGAAGGAACATGACTCCAAACTATATGGCTACAGCAAGAAAAACTGGAGTAAAATTAAAAGAATCCGCACAGACTATTATTCACACTGTGTTGAATCACATAGAAAACTGGATGATTCAGAGACCCAAAATAAACTTGGCACAATCTGTAATATTGGGATTCAGGAACTGCTTGCTAATAATAAAACAACAACACAAACACAATGAAAACCCCTCTGAGGCCTGTCTAAAGCAGAAATTTTAACAATAAACTCCCCAAAGTTCATTATTTCAAAGAACTCTGGGAATTACAGCCTCATGAAAAGAAAAAGTGCTTGTAAAACAATCATCTTCAATCTCTTCCCAAAATTACAACATCTGAAATGGCTTGTTAGAACAGTTTATTAAATAGAATTTATTCAGCCTCTAAGTCTCACCACAGATTTTGTACCTTGGAAGACTGCTGAATTATTCTTTGTGTTCATCCCACACATAATTATTGGGAAGGGTATGTCAGATTGATGAATTCAATCATAATACCCAAATACCATTGGCATTCCTCAAAAAGAAGCAAAATAATCTAGTTTAACATTTTGTTGTTAAAAAGTTCTTTTGGGTTGCAGGAGGAAGAGTTTAAAAATGGTATTTGCTAAAGGCAAACATGATGAGCATAAAGTTTTTTTTAAAATATTTTAAATGGGCTTCAACACTCCTAACTCAACCTTAATTTTGCTCAGTTGCTGCTCAGAACCAAGCACCCCCTTTTCTAAGGCAATTTAATTCTTGCCACTTTGAATCCAGAAACTGAACATAATAGAAACCACATAGAGATTAATAGTGTCTTCTATCTACTCCAATACTTTGCTTCTTTAGCATGTCTGCACATGATAGTATCCGATAGACTCAAGGTAGATTGCCACTGGGCATGGAATCTCCCATTTGAGCTATCCATGCAAACTGGCAAATGGAGACACCTAACCTGTGGGCACCATTACATCTGGAAAGCAGGAAGCCATTGTGAGCTATAGATTTTATTATTATGAGACAGAATCGCCTCTTTGTAAGGGAGGAGGAGGTTTTAAGACATTAGACTGCATGAAGCCTACATGAAAAACTTGTAATCTATGGGGCTTTTAGCCACTGCCTTGTAGGAAGTAAGGACAACATAAACCACAGGTCACTATTCTTAAAGGATCTACTTCAAGTTTGCACATGGGTTGTTATAGCAGAGGCAGACGCTGTCTTTCTCAAATATCATTAGCTGACTTCGGAATGTGCCCTTCCAATTTATCCAATCAAGTCAATTGTCTGAGTACGAGGGTATCCCGAACCCTGAACTAACCACCCTATATATCCTAGCCATTAATGTGCCGTTAATCTGCCACTCTTTTTTTCCTCAAAGTTTTCCCGCCGTTCCTTTAAAGGGAAGCGTGCTATCACAACTATCCTCTTCCCCCTGCCTCTTCCTATGGAAGCCTGGTTTTCCATCCTACACCACGGTGGGGAAATAACACAAGCTGGAGTCCTTCCACGGGCTCCTTTTTTGTGGAGGCTCTCTGATACTCAGGTCTAGCACCTGGAGAATGCAGGGACAGACCGGCGTGGAAATCTTTGCATCACGAGTCTGCGTGGAATAAGTTGTCCCCCCTCCCCCAGCCTGTAGGAAAGGAGAAACGCAACTGTCACGGAAGGACAATCTAGAGGAGGGGAGAAATGCGATTTCTAGAGGGAGAGAAAAGACGTCTGAATGAATTGCCAGCAAGATTCCGCGGGAGACAGACGGTGGGAAAAACCCCATGTAGTCGCTGGGAGTGGAAAGCGATTCAGTGACACGTCAATCAATTGAGCTCATGTAAATCACATTGCGAGCGATCAATATTTACTCGAACCAATCAGAAACGCATGGATGCTATAATCCAAGCAGCTTTTGAAATGCAAGAAATAAAGCGCAGCCCATCGCGCGTTTCATCCCCATTAAAGTTTTACCCTGCTCCCTGCTGAATCGGTAAGCAGAGGAGGGGATTCACCGTTGCCTTTTTGTTCTCCTTTCGTTATTTCCAGTATTTAGCTTGGCTTTTGCCTCAATAGATCTCAACCAAGGGCTCTGCAGCGCTTTCCTGCCCCGCAGAAGTCTCCCGCTGTGCTCACGAGGTTGCCACCTGCCCACTTTCAAACCTTTCTTGCGGGGAGATTCTGAGAGGCCGTGAATGGCAGCCTGTGCAGCCAATGGCGCTGGGTGAGGATGTTGCTCCTCCTGGTAGCTTCCTTGAGCCAATCTCGCAGAAGGTGTGGATTGCTCTTGATAGTTTGAGATGCCTACCAGTCTCTGGAGGAAGCAGGGGTGACATTTATGGAAGAAACAAGGATTTGCAAAGGATTTTGATGGCAGAATCTTATGCCTTAATACAGGAAGGATGCAATTGGTTGCAGGCATATGTTTTTACAGAGGCCTATGTTTTACAAGAGAACAAAATGTCTACAGAATAACAGGTTTTCTAATTAATACTATAACATATTCTATTATAGAATTTGTTATGTATGTGGGTTTAAATGTCATTGGTTAAGTTTGAACTGTTCTTGTAAAATGTCAGAAATGATTGGTTTAAAAAGTGCAGGAAAACCCTGCACTCTGATTGGCTGGTAACTGCGGCTGCTGGCTATAAGTAGCAGCTGCAGCCCAGCCAAATAGGGTCTGTTATGAGCTGAAGTCACTAATAAAACTCTTACTGAAGCACTCTGCGTTGACTCTTCATGCAAATCTAACACTGGCGACGAGGATGGGATGGAGATGAGTTGGGAGGAGAGACCAGATTCTAACAATCAAACAGGGTCTTCCTTCTCAGGAAGTCCAAGTAAGGATATGTCAGCAGACACATTTCCTCTCTCACTGAACCTAGTGGGGAGGGGTGTTATGTGTTAAGTTTGCATGAAGAGTCAGACGCGAAGAGCTTCAGTGAAGAGTTTATTAAGTGACTACAGCTCAAATGGACCCAACATGGCTGGGCTACGGCTGCTTATAGCCAGCAGCCGTAGTTGCCAGCCAATCAGAGTGCAGGGTTTTCCCGCACTATTTAAACCAATCCTATTTGACATTTTACAAGAACAATTCAAACTAAACCAATGACATTCAAACCTACATACATAACACCCCTCCCCACTAGGTTCAGTCCATACCAAACCCCAACCTATCTAATGTATTCTTTAAATAGGTGGGGCTCTTACGTGTACGTTGAGACCTTCGTGGTTCAGAAGTTTTAACATTCTCACCCAGTGAGAGGGGAAATGTGTCTGCTGACATTTCCCTGTTGGGACTTCCTGTGAAAGAAGACCCTGTTTGATTGTTAGAATCTGGTCTCTCCTCCCAACCCATCTCCAGCCCAATGTCAGCACCCAAGTCAGGTAGTGATGTACAATCTTCCACTTCTAAGGATGGATTTTGGCATTGTGACAGGTTTTGGAATGGTTCCTGTCGTAATGGCTCGTTACACATGGGGTTGATTCTTGCTTGCTGATTTTCCTCCTGTTCCTCCCTTCCCCTAGAATTGACATCAGGTGAGGGAACTAGAGAGGAACAAGTGCGATGTTCCTGAGAGAACCTGGATCTAAGTTGATCAATGTGCCTGCTCCAGAGGAGGCCATCCTCTGTTTGCACCCTGTAAGAACGAGGGCCTGTGATCTGAGTTATCTCAGCAGGAATCCACAAAGGTTCACCTATAAGGTTCTTAGCATAAACAGAATCACCCACACTGAATGTGTGAACTTTGGAAGTGGAATCTAGTGAAGTGTTGGGTGCGTAAGTGGGATGAAGGTGGTCAAGGGAAGACCTAAGTTTCCTACCCATCAACAACTCTGCTGGGGATAAGTTATTAGATGGGTTAGGAGTGATGTGCTGAACACTAAGAAGTTTTTCAAGCTTCTCAGTGATGTCCCCAGGACCCAGTTGCTGAAGCTTCTCCTTGGTAAAACGTACCATGTGTTCAGCCTGGCCGTTAGCGAAGGGTGCCCAGGGGCAGTAAGGGCATGTCTGATACCCTGTTGTGCTAAATAGGATTCAAAAGGTTGGATGTAAATTGAGGGCCATTGTCAGAGACAAGAACATCAGGTAACCGTGGGTTACAAAAGTTTTGAGCTGTTTGATGACAGCATCAGTTGTGGTGGATGCCATGGGGATTACCTCTAGCCATTTGGAATATGCATCTACTATAATAAGAAAGGTGTGCCCTCTGGTAAGGCCAGCAAAATCAATGTGAATCCTGGACCATGGGCCCCTAGGACATTCCCATTCCTGTGTGGGGGCGAGAGGTGGTGCAGGCCTGACTACCTGACAGTTGGGACAAGATGCAACCCAGTTTTCAACCATTTTGTCAATACCTGGCCACCATACATAACTCCTGGCCAATCCCTTCATCCTTACAATACCAGGATGACCCTCATGTAACATTTCCAAAACCTCTCTTTGCAGTTTTGCAGAATAACCACCCTGTTACCCCACAAAATACATCCTCTTAATACAGATAATTCAGTTTGCCTGGCCTTAAAAGGTTGGGCAAGGTGAGGTAGATCTTGAAGAGGCCAACCTTTCTTAATCCAGCCTATAACAGGAGCCAACACAGTGTCTTTGGCAGTCTCTCTGCCAATTTCAGCAGCATGAACTGGAAGCTTGGCAACAGTTTCTAGGAAAAAGGTGTGTGTTTCAGGTTCAAAGTCCTCCTTGTGGCAAGGAAGTGGGCAACGACTCAGTGCATCAGCATGTCCAATGTCCTTGCCAGGCTTGTGGATAAGTTTGTATGAATAAGCAGCAAGAAATTCAGTCCACCTCAGCATTCTTGGTGACAGGATAGTAGGTGTAGGCTTGTCTCCTGCCACAATGCCTAACAAAGGTTTGTGATCTGTAACAATGGTAAATGTTCTCCCACACAGATATTCATGAAATTTCTTAACAGCTGCAACAATTGCCAATGCCTCCTTGTCCAATTGGCTGTAATTCCTCTCTGCTTTGGTCAAAGTGCGAGAGTAAAATGCAATAGAGGCTTCTCTCCCACTGGGAAGCCTGTGGCTCAACCCCCCCACTCCAAAAGGGGATGCATCACAAGTCAGTACAACAGGCAAATTCTCAGAGAACTGTATCAGTACAGCATCAGACGTGATTAGTCTTTTAATACTGTTAAATACTGATTGTTCCTTCCTGCCCCAGACCCAAACAGACTTTTCATCAAGTAATCTGTGCAATGGTTCAGCAATGGTTGCCTTCTGAGGTAGGAACATGTGATAAAAGTTAATGAGTCCAAGGAAAGCTTGCAAATCTGTTTTGCATTTAGGTCTAGGGGCTTCTTTGCTTGCTTTAACCTTGGCATCTGTAGGGTGGATGCCATGCTTGTCAATCATGTAGCCCAGGAACTCAACCTTGTCAGTTTTAAGAGTGCATTTTTCTTCCTTGACTCTTAACCCCACTTTCCTGAATCTGGTAAGGACTTCTCTGAGTCTTTCTTGTAATTGAGTGTCATTTTCAGCAGAGATTAACACATCATCAAAGTAAGGCACTACCCCTGGCAGTCCTTGGAGCATTCTTTCCATAAGGCTTTGAAAGATGCCTGGTGCCACGCTTACTCCAAATTGTAACCTTTTACATTTGAAAGCACCTCTATGAGTCACAATGGTTTGGGCCTCTGCAGTGGCATCATCAACTGTTAGTTGTTGATATGCCTGGGCCAGATCCAATTTGACAAAGACTGTACCTCTGCCAAGTGAATGTAACAGATGATGCACCACTGGAACTGGATATGCGCTCTGCTGCAGCGCATGGTTCAGTGTCCCCTTATAGTCTCCACAGATTCTTACTGACCCATCAGTCTTGACTGGTGTGACTATGGGTGTCTCCCATCTGGAGTGGTCAGTAGGCTCTAAAACCCCTTGAGCTATTAATTTGTCTAATTGTGCATCATTTTTTTCCTTTAAAGCAAATGGGACCCTTCTGGGCTTTAAACGAACTGGGGGCACCTTGGGGTCTAGGTTGATAGGGGTCCCCATATACTTGCCCAATCCTTCACTGAAGACCTCTGGAAACTCAGACTTCAAGGCCTCCTCCCATTCAGAGTTGCTCATGTGATTGATGCCAGTCACCTCGATGCCTAGCAAGCTTGGGCGATCCTTGTCCACGATGGTCAGGGGCAAACGTTTGGTGTGGCCTTTAAACTTCACATTGAATTCTCTTGTTCCAACTACTGGAATCTTGTTCCCTTGGTAGTCTTTAAGAGTCAGTGCTTGCTTCTGGAAATGTTTCTTCTGAATGTTGGGAAGTAACCTGTGAATAGTGTCCCATGACACCATAGATAAATAGGAGTCTGAGTCCACTTCCATTTGGCAAGGCCTTCCTTCAATGAATACCTTCACATGTACTTTTCTGCTTCTCAAAGGTGAAGAATGACCAATGGTGACAGATGAGTTTCATTCTTCCCATTTGCTTCTGAGTTGCGCCCCATTTTCTCACTGAAGTTGTTGGGCTTGAATTCTTTCTCAGGAAATTTCTTCCTACTAGGTGGAGTTCTGGATGATTTGCAGACTCTTGCTAGGTGACCTCTTTTCTCACAACGTAGGCAGATGGTGTCTAAAAACTTGCATTCAGTGCGGGGGTGGCCCCCCTCCAGCCTCTGCAGTAAAATTCTTGCCTCTTTCTTCCAAGGTCTTTCCTTTTCTTGTCCATTCTGAGTCTATAAATTCCTTCCTCCACCTCACTACAGTCTGAATCAGAATCTATTTGCTCGCAATGGGTTGTTGTGGACTTTTCCACATCAGAATGGCTTGAGGCCTTGTTAATTTTCTTCATGGCTGCTGCTGAGGACTTGGTTGCTTCCGCTGAAACAGCTTCCTCTATGGCCTCCTTAAATGTGATCTTAGGTTTCATTAGTAATTTGCTCTGTAAGACCTTATCTTTAAGGCCTAGAACAAACCGATCACGCATGGCCTCTTCTAAGTTGGTAAACTCACAAGCACCCCCAATGTCCCTTAAACTTGCCACGAAGTCGTTAACATTTTCGCTTTCCCCTTGAGCCCGACGATAGAATTCGTGTCTCTTAATGAGGCACAATACTTGTGGGGCGTAATGGGCTCTTAAAAGCTTTTCTAAATCAGGCCATTCCATTACCTTCAAGTCTGCAGCTCCCGCCAATGCCTTCACCATCTTGAAGACTGCCGGACCGCAGTGCATGAGAAATACCGCCCTCTTCCGCTTCTCGGGGATGTCGGCGAGGTCGTTTCCTTCCAAATACGTTTGGAAGCGATCCGCATATGATTCTCAGTCTTCTGCTGCCAGATCGAACGGGGCTGGGGGGGTGTTCAGCGCAGTCATCTCACTCTTCTGCTTGTCTTCCGCGTCATCTCTTCTTAAGGGGAATCCCACCTTCGTCGCCAGTGTTAAGTTTGCATGAAGAGTCAGACGCGAAGAGCTTCAGTGAAGAGTTTATTAAGTGACTACAGCTCGAATGGACCCAACTTGGCTGGGCTACGGCTGCTTCTTATAGCCAGCAGCCGTAGTTGCCAGCCAATCAGAGTGCAGGCTTTTCCCGCACTATTTAAACCAATCCTATTTGACATTTTACAAGAACAATTCAAACTAAACCAATAACATTCAAACCTACATACATAACTGTTCTGTCTCCCCTTCCCTTCTCCAGAAGGTAAGGAAACTTGGCACCAACACCTGCACAGAGAGTCACGCTGGCCTGTCTCCAAAAGCCAATTTGCTGCAGCTGATAAGACTCTTGGCAATCCCAGACGCTCTGACTACCAAGTTCAGATCTGTCAGGTATCAGAGTACTCACTGAGCCAGAAGGGGTTTTTTACTCCCAAAGTCCATGACAAAGAGTTCCTCCAGATACAACACAAACAGAATTCTTGGATGGTTCGAACTTTGTCACGCACGGAGTTTGCAATGTAGGCACACCCACTTTTATACCTTGTGGGGTGTGGTCCAGCTCAATCTCTGGCCCTCCCACGCCTCCTACGTTGCTGCTGACATTTCTCCCTCCAACGTTGCCTGGGATCAAGCCAGGAATCCTCCTCCTCACTCCCCAGCCGTGGCCGTGCCAATATGTGTCTCTCAGGCTGTTCCTCTTGGCTTTCCGAAGAAACCTGAGGCATTGCTAGGGAGGAAGGTCCTGGGGAGGAAGGCATTGTCAGGGAGGAAGGTCCTGGGGAGGGAGGCATTGCCAAGGAGGAAGGTCCTGGGGAGAAAGGCATTGCCCGTTCCTCCTCTTCATCATCCAGGTCCTCTTCCTCTGTCAGCACAGGCTCAGGAGGCGGGGCCACAACACTATCCCCCACTGCAGGGCCCTTCCCCCGAGTCTGACGGGCAGGATGCGGCTGAGAGGGGAATTGCTCATGGAACAGCCGCGTAAGGGTCGGGGCGTGGAGCGTGGAAGCGTCCACCCAAGACAAGTCCTCCGGCCCGTCCCCCGTCCGCTCAATCAAATATTGAAACCGCCCCTTCAACCAACGGGAGTCCCGAATGCTGGCCACCTCACCGTCTTCTGCGTCACCCTCAGCGGGTGCAGGTGCTGAAGCAGGATCGGTGGGACGTCGGAGATAACATGAGGGGGCTTCAGGAACCAGAAGGGAACGGTGGAAAACCGGGTGAATCTTCATAGAGCACGGTAGGGTTAGACGATAGGCCACAGGGTTGATGACCGCCTCAATGGGGTACGGGCCGATGAACTGGTGGTCCAGTTTCTTTACCGGGCGGTCAGCCGGGAGGTGCTTTGTGGATAACCACACTCGGTCTCCCACCGCCAGCGGGGGCGTCGCCCGTCGAGAGCGGTCAGCGTACCGCTTGTAGTCCTCCTTGGCCTGTATCAGGTGTTGCTGTGCCAACTGCTGAATGGAGTACAGCTCAGAAAGGAAGTCCTGAGCCTCGGGAACAGGGGAATCCGAGGGTGTCAGAGGGAAGAACCGCGGATGGTAGCCCACATTGGCGTAGAACGGAGTCACCTGGGTGGAGGTGTGCTGGGAGTTGTTGAACGCGAACTCCACCAGAGCGAGGTAATCAGCCCAGTCGGTGTGCCGTTGATTGACAAAGCAGCGCAAGTATTGCCCCAGGATGCCAATGACCTTCTCTGTCCCCAATGCTTGAGTGAGTCCTCCTCCAAAGTCCATGGGGAGTCAGGGCCGACCTCCACTTTCCTCTGCTGCGACCAAGCATCCAAGTGCTGCGCCTCTCGCACCCGAGTCCGGAAGTCTACCGGCTCCTGGACTGCAGCCAAGGCTTCGGCTGGTAGCACCGTCCGCAGAGGAGGCGAGTCTTTGGGGCACAGGTACTTGGGTTTGCGGGATAGAGCATCCACCCTCCGATTGTGACCACTGGGGATGTAGGTCACACGGAAGTTGAACCGGGCAAAAAACAACGACCACCGGATCTGCCGCTGATTCAACTTCCTTGCCGTTGTCAAATGTTCCAGATTCCGATGGTCTGTTTGGACCTCTATCTGGTGTCGGGCCCCCTTGAGATGATGCCACCAAGCCTCAGAGGCAGCTTTGATAGCCAGTAACTCCTTTTCCCAGATGGTGTAGTTGCGCTCGGAAGGATTGAGTTTCCGTGAATAATAAGCGCAGGGAAAAAGAGTACCGCCAGCCACCAGGGCCTGCAACAGCACTGCTCCAATAGCCACGTTGGACGCGTCCGTCTCCACCACAAAAGGACGGTGCGGGTCGGGGTGCCTCAAGACGGGTTCTGTGACAAAGGTTTTCTTGAGGGCCTCAAAGGCCTGTTGCTGCGGGGAACCCCACTGGAATCTGTTGCGAGCTGGGAAATCGGAAAGTCAAGTGGCAAATCCCGGGATGAAGGTCCGGTAATAGTTGGCGAACCCCAGTAGGCATTGGACATCTTTCACGCGACGAGGGGGTTCCCAGCTACACAAGGCCTCCACTTTCTGAGGGTCCATAGCGATGCCTTCGGGAGCGATGATGTGCCCAAGGAACTCTATGGAAGTCTGGAAGAAGAGACAAGGAACTCTATGGAAGTCTGGAAGAAGAGACATTTTGCCAGCTTCGCATAGAGTCGGTGCTTCCGAAGGCATTGCAACACCAGACGGACCTGTTGAAGGTGGCTTTCCCTGGACCTAGAGTAGATCAAGATGTCGTCCAGATAGACCACCACGAACTTATCCAACATGTCCCTGAACACATCATTCATGAAGTGTTGGAAGAATGCAGGAGCGTTGGTCAACCCGAACGGCATCACCGTGTACTCGAAATGGCTGTATCGGGTGCCAAATGCCATCTTCCATTCGTCCCCCTCTCGTATCCGCACCAGGTTGTAGGCCCCTCGGAGGTCGAGCTTGGTGAAGATGGTGGCCTCCCTCAATCGCTCCATCAACTCCGGAATGAGAGGCAGGGGGTAGCAATTCCGCACCGTGATGGCATTGAGCCGGCGGTAATCGCAACATAAGCGTAACTCCCCCATCTTCTCCTTGACGAAGAGGACTGGTGCTGTGAGAGGGGACGACGAAGGTCGGATGAACCCTCGGGCCAGATTTTTGTTCAAAAAGTCCTGTAGGGCGGCCAACTCGGGCTCGGACATGGAGTACAAACGTCCCACTGGCAGCAACGCATTGGGCAGAAGATCCACGGGGCAATCGTAGGGCCGATGCGGGGGTAAGCGGTCCGCCTCCTTCTCGCTGAACACATCTGCAAAGTCCGTCAGTTCAGGAGGTAGGGAGATGACAGGGGTAGAGACCTCCTGGCCGGCACAGGTGTGGCAGATGTGGTCGACGCACTGTAAACTCGGGAAAGAGATGGCATTCTGCGACCATGCCACCTGAGGATCGTGAGTCCGAAGCCAAGCCATACCCAGGACCATTGGGAAATGAAGGTCCGCGGTGACATAAAAGTGCATTGCCTCCTCATGTGCCCCAATGGTTAGGCACAAAGGCTGGGTGGCGAACTTAATAGGTCCTGCGATCAGTTCCCACCCATCAATTGTCTCTACCCTCATCGGAGGGTCCACCGGTTCCAAAGGGACCCTAAAATGCACCACGAAAGCCCCATAAAGTGAGTCGTGGCCCCTGAGTCCACCAGCGCATGCGCCTGGATCCCCTTTGACTGGTTGGACAGGAAAACCTGAGTGTCCAATATCAGATGCCGAGGGGGCCCAGAGTCCACAGCTGCGCAGTCAGGCAGAGGTTTAGTACTTGCCCGGCCTAGGGTTTCCCCCAGGTCGGGCCCGCCCCATTTCCCGGGTTGATCATGCCGAGATTCAGGCACGGGCTTGAGCGCCCCACGTTGCTTTCGGGAACAGGAAGCAGCGAAATGTCCAGGCTCCCCACAATACAAACACAAACCCCCTTGACGTCACCGTGTTCGCTCCTGGGTCATCAAGCGAGTGCTAGCCGCTCCCAGCTCCATGGGCTCCGCAGTCGTTGTCACGAAACTCGGGGTGACCCGGGGCACTGTCGGCGCAGGGCGTGGAGGTACAGACACGGATGGCGACTCCTGGACGGGTCGACGGGTCTTTCGCTGTTGGAGACGTGCATCGATGCACAGACATTGCACCACCATGGCGTTGAGAGTCGGAGGGGCCTCCACCCGAACCAGTTTGTTCTGCAGTTCTTCCGACAGGCCATCCTGGAAGGCGTCCAGCAACGGCGCATCATTCCAGGTGGAGTCCATACATAACAGACGAAATTCGGCAATATAGTCCTGCAGGGGGCGCTTCCCTTGGCGGAGGTCCTTAATGCGCCTGGCTGCCATCTGGGTGCGGATGGGGGTCCTCGTACATGAGGTGCATGTGTTGCCAAAAGCCCTGGCAGTCTGTTAATAAGGGACTATTCTGGACCAACAAAGGCATGGCCCACCGGGCTGCAGAGCCAGAAAGGAGGCTTATCACAAACCCCACCCAAGTCCGGTCATCTGGAAAATCCTCTGGCCTCATAGCCATAAATAACTGGCACTGTCCCATGAAAGCCGGAAACATTTCTGGCTGCCCAGAAAACTTATCTGGCACAGCTACCGGGCATTTCCGATGGGGAGGGGGAGGAAGAGCTGCAGGAGCATTCAGCAAAGCAAGTTGAGCTGCTAATTGCACCACTTGCTGCTGTAAACTGTGATTCTCAGCTTGTAACTGGTGTAGCTGCTGCTGCTGCTGCTGCTGCTGCTGCTGCTGCTGCTGCTGCTGGTGGTCCATCTTGGTTTGAAGATGGTTAGGGTCTTTTGGGGTGCGTGACAAAATGTTCCGTCTCCCCTTCTCTTCTCCAGAAGGTAAGGAAACTTGGCACCAACACCCGCACAGAGAATCACGCTGGCCTGTCTCCAAAAGCCAATTTGCTGCAGCTGATAAGACTCTTGGCAATCCCACACGCTCTGACTGCCAAGTTCAGATCTGTCAGGTATCAGAGTACTCACTGAGCCAGAAGGGGTTTTTTACTCCCAAAGTCCATGACAAAGACTTCCTCCAGATACAACACGAACAGAATTCTTGGATGGTTCGAACTTTGTCACACACGGAGTTTGCAACGTAGGCACACCCACTTTTATACCTTGTGGGGTGTGGTCCAGCTCAATCTCTGGCCCTCCCACGCCTCCTACGTTGCTGCTGACGTTTCTCCCTCCGACGTTGCCTGGGATCAAGCCAGGAATCCTCCTCCTCACTCCCCAGCCGTGGCCGTACCAATATGCGTCTCTCAGGCTGTTCCTCTTGGCTTTCTGAAGAAACCTGAGGCATTGCTAGGGAGGAAGGTCCTGGGGAGGAAGGCATTGTCAGGGAGGAAGGTCCTGGAGAGGAAGGTCCTGGGGAGGGAGGCATTGCCAAGGAGGAAGGTCCTGGGGAGAAAGGCATTGCCCGTTCCTCCTCTTCATCATCCAGGTCCTCTTCCTCTGTCAGCACAGGCTCAGGAGGCGGGGCCACAACACATAACATCCAGCTTGTGTTATTTCCCCACCTACATACATAACATTTAAACCCATATGTGGATTTGAATGTCATTGGTTAAGTTTGAACTGTTCTTGTAAAATGTCAGAAATGATTGGTTTAGAAAGTGCGGGAAAACCCTGCACTCTGATTGGCTGGTAACTGCGGCTGCCGGCTATAAGTAGCAGCCGCAGCCCAGCCAAATCGGGTCTGTTACGAGCTGAAGTCACTAATAAAACTCTTACTGAAGCACTCTGCGTTGACTCTTCATACAAATCTAACAGAATTATTTCCCTATATCTAAGAATTGGGCCAGTTGGGGCATTTGGTGAAGGAGTAGATCAAGAAGGATCCCGCCCAAGGCTCTGGTGATCCTGGGATCTGCCTGATCTCCTCAGCCTCCATCTGCCACCACCTTCCCTTTCCCCAAGATCCCTTCCACCCTCCCTGTGGAGTTGCTCTGTCTGCTTTATACCCATCCAGGGAGTAGAGCAGCACAAGCTCTGTGCAGGTCAGTTGTAAATTAGAACACTTGCTAAGCAACTGGCCACTAAGCGAGGACCTGGTCATTAAGCGAGGACCACTTACATTTGGTTTGCCAGTCATCTGGCCACCTGCCCGGCCCTCTCCAGTCACATGACCACCAAGCCACACCCACAAATTAGGCCACGCCCACAGAACCGGTTAAGAAATTGAATCCTACCCCTGCCTGACTCCCTTCATTAGCCACAGCTGGGAAGACAGTGGATCATAAGGCAGGCTGCATACGGCAGGCTTCTGGGAGCAAATGTGACTTTTATCCTGTGTTGTCGTGGCTTATCTGTGTTCCTGGCCTCTTCCCAACTGTGTGACTTTTGCCGTGCCGTCAAGTCTGAAATTCTTGCTCCTGCCCTGCCAAACTAATTACCTCAGTTTGGCTTCTTTGGACTTTAAGTTCAAGTTGTGTTGCTTATGTTCTGGACTTAATTTTCTGCAATCAAAGGCTGTTCCTGGGAGAGTTTTTCTCCAGCCAGAAGGTAAACTGGACTTTGGGGGCAATGTTGGAGATAATAAAGGGATTCTTATTGCTTATATGACTGTGCTGCCTTCGTGCCACGCCCCGGGTCATCCCACAGGCTATGGACTTCTGGGAGTTGAAGTCCACAAATCTCAAAGTTGCCCAGTTTGGGAACATCTGCACAGAGGAGTGAAACACCAAGAGAAGGTCCTTGCTGTCATCTGCTGGACGGTTGTGGAACTCATTTCTGAAACACATTTCCTGTTTCCTTTCTTGCAAAGTCAGCTGACTTACTGTAAATGTAAATAATTAAACAGGAAATCTGCTTCAAAAGAGGACGGGAAAGTAATTTTCTTCTTAGTCCTTCAACTTTTGTTTTCTGAACGCACCTGAAGAGAAAGCAGAAGACCAGGTTTCCTTCAAAGAGATCCAGCAGGGAAACAGCCACCCGCCAGCGGGGATTCCCAATTCCCTCCAACCAGGTGAGCCCTCCCCCCAGAAACACCGAGACTCCCTCCCCAATTGGCATTTTAGGGGCAGCAGAGTGGAGTGGGGCGAGAGCAGGGCTCCTCCTGGGCATTGGGGGAGAGCAAGCCAAGGGGTGGAAGCAAGCCAGGTGTGCAGCAAGTGTGGCAGAGAACCACCTGTGTTGTTGGGGTGGGGGGAGATTCCAGGTAATTTGGGGAGGGGCAGATTGCTCCTTTTCTGCTGAGTTCTGTCCAGGCAGCCAAAGAAAGAAGGAGCTGCAATTGAGTGCAGGGAGGGGACACCTTCATCCTACCCACCTCCCCCTCAATCGCAGCTCTCTCTCCCCTCCAGGAAGGTTTTCCATTGAGATGCCAAATTCTGGCTTTCCAGGGGAGGGGGGAGGGTGGGGGATCAGACTTTGTCTTCTATCTAGTCCCATCTCCTGCTAGTCCCTTTCAAGGAACTGCCTGCCGAATCTCTTTTTTACCAATCTCCAGTGTTGGAGCACCCACAACTTCTAGTGGTCAGCTGTTCCACTGGTAGCTTGTCCTCCCTGTTAGGAAGTTTCTCCTTCATTCCAGGTTGCTTCTCTCCTTGATCAGCTTCCATCCCTTGTTTCTTGTCTTACCTTCTGGTGCTTTGGAGTATAGCTTGGCTTCGTCTTCTCTCTGGCAGCCCCTGAGATATTGGAAGACTGCTACCAAGTCTCCCCTAGTCCTTCTTTTCATCAGACTAGACATACCCAGTTCCAGCAACAGTTCTTCCTATGTTTTTTTTAAATTTATAAAAAAAAACTTTATTAAATTAATTCTACAATTAAAAAACTATTAAAAAAATATTTCCATTCATTGCAGCATATTTGTAGTCGTGTTCACTCCCTTTGACATATTCTTAAGTATGTAGAATATTACTACATATTATTACAATTGTTTTACATTTGATTTATGTCATCTTTTCATATATTTACGTAGTTATTTACATATTGATACATAAGTATACACAGTTATGCCTATTCATACCAAATCATTTCATCACACCATAAGCTTTCATTTTACCTCTCTATTTTGTGTCTACCTTGCAGCTAATTATACCATGAATTCCCAATTTCGTAGTACTCTGTCTCTTCTCTTTCCTTCATTTCCATTGAAAGCCTATCCATTTCTGCACGCTCTAAAACCATTTTTATTATCATAATATCAGAAGGAATCCGGTCACTTTCCCAATTCTGGGCAAAGGCTATTCCTATTATATGTAATGTAATATATTGGAGTTTCTGACTTATTTTATCTTTTAATATACCCAATAGAGAATGTCTCTGGTCTTAATTCAATTCTCTGCTTTGTAATTTCCTCCAGCCATTTCCTAATTTTAAACCAATCATTTTTAGCTTGAGGGCATGTCCACCACATATGGAAATAGGTTCCCTCTTTATAATGACATATCCAACAATTTGCTGATCTATTAGGGAACATCTTAGCCAATCTGGGGGTAAATGCCAATGGTAGAACATTTTGTATACATTCTGTTTGTATCCTACTGATAGAGTTAGTTTATAGTTTATTTGCCATAATTTTTCCCAATCTTCCAAATTAATGCTGTAACCAAGTTTTTTTTGCCCAAATTATCATGGTCTCTTCCATTCAGTATCTTAGGAGGTAATTATATATTTTGGTAATCATTTTTTCACCTGACCCTTGTAATATTTTATCTAATTCTTTCTGATCTTTATAGATTCCAAATTCTTCTATATCTTTCTTATATCTTGTTTGAATTTGTAAATAGGGCCACCAGTCTATTTTTATCCCTTGTTCCTTTAGCTCTTGATTAGTTTTCAATTTTCCCTGTTCATCCAATAATTCTTTATATCTCACTATTTTATTTAATACATCATTGCTTCTATGGTAGATAACCAAATTGGGATCTTAATGTAATGGTTTCTCTTGATTTCCTCCCATACAGATAATGAAGTGTCTCTAACTTTGTGCCTCTGGAAGTATGAATGGAATTTATTTTTCCCTTCCCATATAAAGGCATGCCAACCAATCGGCAGATCGTGCCCCTCTATTGTTAATATTCATTATTTTTTAGATTTACCCAATCCTTAATCCATGTTAAGACTGCGGCCTGGTAATAGACCTCCCAATCTGGGAGTCCAAAACCTTCCTTGTTTCTACTATCCTGCAAAAGTTTCAATTTTATTCGTGCCTTTTTTCCTTGCCAAATAAACTTTGTCCTCGTCTTATTTAGTTCTTCAAAAAACTATTTCCCGTAATTTTATTGGAATTGCTTGAAAAAGGAATAATAATTTGGGCAGAATATTCATTTTATTGTAGCAATTCTTCCTATCAATGACAGTTGTAGTTTCCCCCACTTATCCAAATCTTTTTGTATTTGTATTAATAATTTATCATAATTATCTCCTTTTATAGATAAACATTTTGCTATTAACCAAACCCCAAGATATTTCACCTTATTTGTCATCTGTATCTCTAATTTTCCTTCCAACTCCTCTTTCTGTTTTTAGTGAGATTTTTAGTTAATATCTTTGTTTTATCTTTATTTATCTTCAATCCAGCAACTATACCATATTTCTCTATTTCTTGTAGTAATATATTTCCTGTTTCGAGAGGATCTTCTATGATAAACACCATGTCATCTGCAAAGGCTTGTTTTATATATTCTTCTTTTTTGCTTCTCAGTCCTTTAATTTCCTGATTTTGCCTTATATGTGTTAATAGTATGTCTGCTGCTAAAATATACAATAGTGGCAATAATGGGCATCCCTGTCTTACTGCTTTAAATATATTAATTTTTTCAGTCAATTCACCATTCAATATTATCTTTGCCGTTTGGGTAGTATATATTGCTTTGATCATCTATATAAAATTTTCTCCAAAATTCATCATACTTAATTGATTAGTGAAAAATTTCCAATTCAAATTATCAAATGCTTTTTGCGTGTCCATAAATACCAATGCCATTTCTTTATCTGGGTGTACTTCATAATATTCTAATATGTCCATTATCATTCTTGTATTGTTTCTTAAATGTCTTTTTGGTACAAATCCATTTTGATCTGAATGTATAAATTCATTTAAGTTGTTTTTACTCTCTCTGTAGTGAATATCTTATAATCAACATTTAATAATGAAATTGGCCTATAATTTTTGATCTGTTGGGCATCTGAATTCTGTTTTGGAATAAGTGCAATATGTGCCTCTGTCTATGAGTTGGGAGTTGAGATCATCCGTGGCTTCGGGGTGAGTTATCATCAGTACGCTGATGATACGCAGTTATACATCTCCACCCCGGGCCACATCAGTGATGCTCTCTCCGTGATGTCCCGTTGTTTGGAAGTGGTGCGAATCTGGATGGACAGGAACATGCTTCGTCTCAATCCAGCCAAGACAGAGTGGCTGTGCATACCGACATCCCGGTCCAGTTTGGAGATTCCATCTTTGGTCATGGGGAGGAGGTGTTACCCCTGTGGACAGGGCACGGAACCTGGGGGTTCTCCTGGATTCACGGCTCAAGTTGGAGGAGCAGGTGGGAGCGTGGCCAGGGGCCTTTGCCCAGGTCCGGCTGGTTCGCCAGTTGGCCCATACCTGGACCGGGATGCCCTGCCGCGATCACTCAGGCACTCGTTGTCTCGGTTGGACTACTGTAAGCGCTCTCTATCTAGGACTGCCCTTGTGCACCACTCGGAGGCTTCAGCTGGTGCAGAATGCGGCTGCGGGTTGTGATGGGAGCCTCCCGATACTCCCATGTTACACCCCTCCTGCGTGGCTTGCATTGGCTTCGGTTGCTCTCGGGTGAGGTTCAAGGTTTTGGTTTTAACATTCAAAGTCCTACATGGCATGGGTCCAGGATATTTACGAGAGCGACTTCTCCCAGCCTCAAATACCAGCCGCCCGTGCGGTCGCACAGGCGGGTCTCCTCGGGCTGCCCTCCAGCGACTCAATGTCGTTTGGCGGGGACCGGGAGGGCCTATTCTGTGGCAGCCCCACTCTATGGAATCTTCTTCCGCTGGAGCTCCGGCTGGCTCCCGATCTCCACACCTTCCGCCGTGAGCTAAAAACCTGGCTGTTTTACACTCTGGGCAGTGTTGACCCTTGGGGTTGTTTACGTAATTTTGGGGTTTTAATAATAATACTAATATTAATTCGGCTTTAATTTAATATATTTTTAAGTAACTTATTGTTGTATTCTATTTTAGTTGTGAGCCGAGTCCCTCGAGAGGGCGGCATATAAGTCGAATTAATAAATAAATAAATAAATAAGTTTTGTTTGCTCCATTGTTTCATTATATAATTCCAACATTAATTGTTCTAAAGGGGTTTGGATTTCTTTATATATTTCTGCTGGAATTCTGTCTGGTCTGGGTGTTTTATTGCTTTTTTGCTTCTTGATTGCGGATTTCATCTCTGACATCGTAATTTTAGCGTTTCACATTTCCTTTGTAAGTTCTGGAATTATAGGTAAGTTCCTCTCAGTTAAATATTTTATAATCTTTTCTTCTGGTATGTCATCTTGACTATATAGCAAAGTTGTGGGCAATAATTTTCTTTTGTTCTATCATATGGTATGGAATCCCATTTTCATCTTGTAATGTTAATCTTACGTTTTTCTCTTTCTCTTTTATTAACTTGTGCGCCAACCACCTGCCTGGCTTATTGGCATGTTCAAAATAATTTTGTTTTGCAGTTCTAAGATTTTGTAGCATTTCTTCTTGTAAAGATATTTTTTTTTTATGTTTGAGCACTTCTCTCTCTTTTTTAATTTCCTCATTTTGGGGATCATCTTGCATTTCAGATTCTAGTTCTTTAAGTTTTTTCTGTAGTTCTATTCATTATTTTATCCTATCTTTTTTTCCCTCTTTTTGATATAAAAAACTTTACTGAATACAAAAAATTAAAATATACAAATATACAAAAGTGAACAATAAAAAGTCATACAAATAAACATCACAACATATTCTATAGTGAAACCAATCATGTTCTCCTCTGCTACAGTTTGATAGTGATTTTAATATCTCATAGAAAATATTGAATGGCAGTTACTTCCTATTCCTTCTAAAATAACTATATTAATAATATATAATACATATTAGTCTATTATTACTATTGCTATTGGATTATGACTATGTATGTTTATGGATAAGTCCTTTATATAGCTTAATCAAAGTGAGAGAGGAATAAAACTAGTGTTCTATAAATTCCTATCGTTTAGCATATATATGGTATTATGTTTCATAGAATCAATATTTCCCCTTATTTTATGCATTCTTTTTTTACGATCTATCCAATCATACCATTTATCTGAAATCAAATAGTATTCCGAGTCATCTTTTCCTTTTAATTTTTATGTAAGCCTCTCCATTTTGGAGCATTCATAAATTTTCTGAATAATAAAATATATAGGTGGTAAATTGGGTATTTTCCAGTAGTATGCCAGTGAAATTGGTGCTGCTGTTAAGATATGAAAAATCAAATACCTTACTTTAAATGAATAGTCCCCTTTAATTATACCCAGGAGGAACAATTCAGGTTTCTGAACGCACCGAAGACAACACAGAAGACCAGGCTTTGCTTAAAATAGATCCAGCAGGGAAGCAGATCCAATAGCCGGTGGAGATTCCGGATTCCCTCCAACCAGGTGAGCCCTCCCCCCAGAAGCACTGAGACCCCTTCCCCAATTGGCATTTCAGGGGCAGCGGAGTGGAGTGGGGCAAGAGCAGGGCTCCTCCTGGGCATTGGGGGAAAGCAAGCCAGGTGTGCAGCAAGTGTGGCAGAGAAGCACCTGGGTTGTTGAGGGAGGGCAGAGATTCCAGGTAATTTGGGGAGGGGTGGATTGCTCCTTTTCTGCTGAGTTCCGTCCAGGCAGCCAAAGAAAGAAAGAGCTGCAATTGAGTGCAAGGAGGGGACATCTTTGTCCTACCCACCTCCCCCTCAATCACAGCTCTCTCTCCCCTCCGGGAAGATTTTCCATTGAGATGCCAAATTCTGGCTCTCCTGGGGAGGGTAGAGGGTGGGGGATCAGACTTTGTCTTCTATCTAGTCCCATCTCCTGCTAGTCCCTTTCAAACACTACCTGTCCAATCTCTTTTTTAACAACCTCCAGTGTTGGAGCACCCACAACTTCTAGTGGCCAGCTGTTCCACTGCTTAATTGTCCTCCCTATTGGGAAGTTTCTCCTTCATTCCAGGTTGCTTCACTCCTTGCTGAGTTTCCATCCCTTGTTTCTTGCTTTGCCTTCTCCTGCTTTGGACAATAGGTTGACCCCCCTCTTCTTTGGGGCAGCCACTCAAATACTGGAAGACTGCTCTCATGTCCCCCCAATCCTTTTTTTAAAATTCATAAACATTTTGAATGTATTGAGTGTATTGTCAGGGCATATCATTTGCAGAAAAAAGAAGAAGACCGAAAAGAAATAATAAAATATATACTAATAACAATAGTAATGGTGTAATAGAATAATTGTAACTAAATTTCTCTTTATATTAGCTTATTTTAGGATTATCTTGGTTACATATTTATAGTTATAAATGGTCTTTATATTTAGTTCATACCCAGCAATAATCTTTCTTTATCTAATTTCCCTAACTGCAATCCTTCTTTTGTCTAGACTGGTCAAATCCAGTTCCTGCAACCGTTCTTCATAAGTTTTCGTCTCCAGGCCTTTAATTGTCTTAGTTGCTCTTCTCTGCACTTTTTCCAAAGTAATTTCAGTTTCCCTTATCCTGGCCCTCCCTTTACCTCCCCACAGTCCTTCCCCCTATGCATGGCAGGCTGGCAACTGGGAAGCATACCTGGTGGAGACGGCTGGCAATCCCGATGCATTTCATTCCTCATCCAAGAATCTTCTTCAGTTCAGAAGAACTCCAGTCAGAACGGAAGAAGCTTCTTGGATGAGGAGCGAAACATCTTCAAGGGAAAACCAAGTCCAGTGGCCTTTTGAAAAAGCATCTTTGGGATACTATTAAAAGGACAAAACTAAAATCATAACAGGGAAAGGGGCCTTCTCTGTTTTGGGATTATGGTCCTCAAAGTTCCCCAGTAAGTCCAGGGAGACTCTTCAGTTGACACAAGGGATATGACCCTAATCCAGGAACTTGTTCCTCTGCCCAAAAATTCCTGTCCAAAGGGACCCCATCCTGCATCCCCTTAGAGAGTCATCGGTCAGTCTCGGCCTCCCCCAGACGGTTCATTCTCCCATTTTGTCAGTTATACCTAGGTTTTCTACTTCTAGTTGACCTGATTTTTCTTCATTCTTCATCTCCTTTCATAGTTTCTTAGCCTTCCTCCTTTTTCTTTCTCCTTCTCTCTAATTGGTAATGTTTTCCCTTCCATGGTTGGCCTTCTCACCTCTCTTTCTTCTCTTATATCTATTTTTTCCAGAAGTGTCAACCACACATGGAAGCCAAGCATGGCCCGGGCAGAGGACGCCATTGAGATTCCAGCCCTGGGCCGCCCCTTCCAGCTGGGGATGCTTTACGACTGTCGCAAGGATGCCCTCATCCCAGGTAAGAGCCAGAGGAGAGGCTGAGGGGTGGTGGGAAACCTGGGAGGGAGGGAGACAGGCACTGCCATCAATGCGCAGGCTTAGCCCAGGGACACTTGAGAGCTGGCATCCTGAACACACGGCCTGCTAATCCCAGGTAGCTGAGTAGGGTCTTCTGCCTGGGGACGTGTATCCAGCCCTTGGCCTAACGCACAGCAGGGCTGGCCCTGTCTAGCAAACACGGGGTGGGTTTCCAAACGAAAGTCACTGAAATGCTGTGGCAAATGATGAAACCTCTCTACTCAGTCAAAAGCCTTTATGGGTTTTACAGAATTTTGCAAAATGGCCAAGAGATTCCCGGGGTTATTTCTGGATAGATGAGGTTATCCTCTGGGATAAATGATGGCCCCTTGTCCGAGCTCTCTGAGTCTTCTCTGTCCAGCTGCAAGTCTTTTTGGAGGTCAGGTTTCACATTTACCTTCATGTTGTCTCCTGTTCCATGCAGGTGTAACCCTTTGGGATTACAGCTCTCTTCAGAAGGATCTACATGTCAACCTTCAGCCCACGACAGAATCAGAAATCATTGCATCCGACAGCATAGATGACAAGGCCTCCGCCCTGGACATCTCAGCATCTCTCAAGGCCAGCTTCCTGGGGGGGCTGATTAAAGTGGGAGGGTCAGCCAAGTATCTCCATGACACCAAGAAGTCCAAGAAACAGGCCAGAGTCACCATTCAGTACAAAACCACCACCAAGTATGAACAGCTGACAATGAGCCACTTAGGAATCCAGAATGTCTCTCAGCCAGCCATCTTTGAACAGGGCACAGCTACCCACGTGGTCACCGCCATCCTCTACGGAGCCCAGGCTTTCTTTGTCTTTGACCAAGAAGTTTCTTCAACTGAGACGGTGAAAGATATTCAAGGAAATCTCCATGTTGCAATCAAGAAGATGATACCCGTCACAGGGGAAGCTGATATGAAGCTAAATGAGGAGGAAAAGGAGAATGCTTTCAAATTCAGTTGCACATTCCATGGAGATTTTTCTTTGGAGAAAAATCCAGTGACTTTCCAAGGTGCCATGAAAGTTTATGAAACTCTCCCAAAATTGTTAGGGGAACATGGGGAGAAAGCTGTGCCTGTGAGGGTATGGCTCTACCCTCTGACCAAGCTGGACACCAGAGCAGCTAAGATGGTCCGTGAGATCAGCCTAACATTGATCTTTGATGTTAAAAAGATCTTGGAGGAACTCAACGAAATCCAGATGCAAAGCAACGATCTAGCCAAGGATCCCATTGCTGAGACCTTCCCTGAGATCAAGAGGAAGATCCAAGAGTTCAACGATCTGTGCCAGCAACACAGGCAGACTTTCCAGAAAGAGCTGGCCAGAGTGTTGCCTTCCATCCGGGCAGGAGGGCAGGAGGAAGGTACCCTGATGGACATCTTGATGTCTGTCAACCAGTCGCCCTTCAACAGACAAAGCCTCCATGAATTTCTGGACACCAGGAAAAGAGAAATGAACTTTGTCAAATCTTATCTGACTATTCTAAGTGAAATACAAGTCATCTCATCTCAGAGCAATCTGGAAGAAATAGTTCTGGACCCCCAGAATTTATATGTGGTCTCCTTTGTATTTACTTCTTTACATGAAGAGGAGCCATTTCTGTTGAGTTTACAGGACTGGCTTCAGGAACAATTCTTGCCAGAATCAGTGAACTCACCAAGGTCCAGTCTTGGGGTGAAGAAAGGCCTGACCTGGTTTGAGGACAAGGAGTGGACCCAAAATGCTCGCCGAGCTGCCAAGTCCCTCAAAGACTTTTTCAGTATCAAACAATCAAATGAGGAGGTCTGCTTTGTCGTGGCCTCAATCCCCGATGTGGACAACCCAGGAGCCTCAATATACCTTTATGAAGATGGAGAGCTGGTCAGCAAGAACTTTGAGTTGCCCTCAAAGCCTCTCCCTTTCCTGATCAGTGAAGTGAGACACGACAGCATTCAGCTGAAGTTTCAGCCAGCTGAATATGGAAAGGCTGCCATCTCCAACTATCTGGTAGAGTACAAGGTTGCAGGGGAAGAAAACTGGAAGACAGTGAGGACAGAGGACACCAGGGAGACATTCCTGCTGAAAGATCTGTCTCCAAACACAGAGTACCAATTCCAGTATTCTGCTTGTTGCAAGCTGGGCCATAGTAAAACCAGTGAGCCGAGCCCACCCATAAAGACCCTTCCCACCAGCCCTCCTGAGAAATTAAGAATGGTCACTGCAGCATCTTCTGTCATCTCTGTGGCCTGGATGAGTCCCAGCATTGTTGCCTCCGGAGTTGTGGTCAAGGAGTACAAGGTGGAGTACAGAACAGTGGAAGCTGGAGTTGGGAGTGTCCAATGGACAGAAAAAAGGACTGGGAGAAAAACAGAGTTTTATTCTATTGATGGTCTGAAACCCCAAACAGCGTACAGAATCCGGGTATCGACCGTGTGTGATAATGGAGCTGTGAGTGTCCCCAGCAAGGAGGTGGCAATCTCCACAACATTGGAGAAAGGAAGTTCAGACAATGTAGCCCAACAGTTCCTTCAGAAAAACTCCCTGGTGGAGGACAGAAAGCCATTAGTGTTCACCCTTCCTCTGAAGAAAGTCCCCTCAGGTGCTTCCACCTCCTGTCTTGTGTACCATGTTGGAAAAGAGAACCCAGAAGTGCCCAACAAAGTGATCCTGGTGATGGGAGCAACAGGATGTGGGAAAACCACTCTGATCAACGGGATGATCAATTATATCCTGGGTGCCCAGTGGGAAAAAAAATTCAGATTCAAACTCATTCATGAAACCACCCAGAGAAGCGAAGCTGGAAGCAGCACATCGGAAGTCACAGCCTATGTGCTGAACCATCAGAAGCATTTTCGAATTCCCTATTCTCTCACCATCATTGACACGCCAGGATTTGGAGGAACAGGAGACACAGAGCAAGACAAACTGATTGAGGAGCAGCTCCTGGAGTTTTTCTCCACCCCAGGGGGCATTGACCACGTGGATGCCATCTGCTTGGTGGCCCAGGCCTTCCTTGCCCATTCAACTCACACCCAGAAACATGTCTTTGATTCAATGCTCTCCGTGTTGGGAGACAACCTGAAGGATAACATCCAACTCCTGATCACCTTTGCGGATGGGGGGACTCCACCTGTCCTGGAGGCCCTCAAGGAGGCTGACCTGCCGTGTGCTCAGGATGAGACACCTCAGCACTTCAGATTCAACCATTCAGTCCTCTTTGCTCCCCAAGAAAATGGAGGAAGCCCTAATGCTGCTGCTGAAATGTTCTGGAAAATGAACACTAAGAACATGAAGAATTTCTTTGACTCATTAAAGATGCTGGAAACCAAAAGTTTAACCATGACCCTGGAACGTCAGGAGCTAGAAGCTGCTCTTACAAGTCCTCCCCCTCCTAAGGTTGAGCAAGTGCACCCAAATAGTTTCGGTTAGTATTCAGGGAGTATTCTACGGTTATAAACAAGTTCTATCAGCTGGCCCGATATCAAACTGTCGATCTCGGTCGATCTCTCAACTCGAGAAATATGGTTAATCCTTCACTAAAAAGAAATCGTGAAAAAAGGAAAGAGGGAGGGAAAGAAGAAAAAAGGAAGGGAAAGGAGAAAGAAAGAATAAAGAAAAAAAGAAAAAAAGAAAGGAGGGAGGGAGGGAAAAAGGAGAGGAAGGAAGGACCACTAACCTTGCTGCTAGTCACGTCCACATAGCCACACCCACCAAGCCCCACCCACAGAATCAGTACTAACATTTTTTTTGAATCCCAGCACTGCTGAGCATCCCCAGAGGAGAAAACCCAACAGAGCCTCACTTGGGGCCCACTAGCGAGAGAGACAAAGGGGAGAAGGGGGAGCTGGAGAGCCTCTTACACAAAGCAGGGAGAAGGCATGTGGAGGGGGAGACAAAGGGGCAGGGGGGTTGTTTTGCCCCTCCCTATAGGAGGAGGATGCTTTCAAGGCTCTCTGCTCTGGAGCCTCTTCCGAGTTGGAGTGGGGAACTCAGGCGGAAGAAATCACAATGTCCTCCATCCTTAAATCAGCCGGTAAGGAAGCCCAAAGTTCAAGGCTAATCTAGAGGTTTACCAGGAATTGAGGCGACTTTCCCAAAATGTGTGCAGAGGGGGCCTTGTACACCACTCCCCACTCATGGAAAAGGGCTGTGGGGAGCTGCCAGCCACTTTGGACATCAACCCCCATCGTTCCTGAAACCCCCAAAGTGCAGGCTCCCAAGAATTGAAGGGCTGCATAAAAAGGGGGGTGGCATGGGGGTAAGGATCAGGTGGGTCTGCCTCAAGGGCAGTGAGGAGGAGGTGGCCCTTCTCCCCCCCATCCAATTCCTTCCTGTGTCTTCCAATGGAAGGGAGTCCCTGCAACCTCCCTGCAAGGCAGCCCCTCCTTTGGCTGACTCTGTTTTCCTTTTCACACAGAAATCCCGGGTTTCGTGCAGTGTGACTGCTCTGGAGATAGCTGGAAGCATCCCAGGTAAAGTCTTGGCCCCTGGGGGTGGGTGGAGGGGGTGGAAGTTACTCTCCTGGGTGGAGGGAGAGGCTACGATGGCTGTATGCTGCTGACCAGTCCCCTTTTTCTCTCCACTCCACTTTCAGTTGCAGGGCCTGAACGGAGGATCGTCTTGGTGGGTAGAACCGGAACTGGGAAAAGTGCGACGGGAAACACAATCCTGGGAAGGAAAGTCTTTGAGTTTGAAAGGCCAGGATTTTGGTCAGGAACACTAGCATGCCAAAGGGAGGAGATGCAGCTGAATGGCAGGAAGGTTGTGGTTGTTCATACGCCTGGCTTTGACCATACCAGTCCTTCAGACGAGTGTACTGTCGCAGAAGTGAGCAAGTGCGTGAAGTTTTGCTTCCCGGGTCCCCACGTCATTCTGCATGTGATGCATCCTTCTCCCCGCTTCAAGCAGATAAGGATGGCTCAGCAAATGGAAGAGATTTTCGGCTTTAAAGCCAAGGATTACACGATCATATTGTTCCCCTTCAAAGATGAGCTGAAACGTGAATCTCTAGAAGATTTAATATCTTACAGAGATAAAAGAGAGAAAAAATATATTGCTAAATGCGGGAATCGGTATCTAGCTTTCAACAACAATGCTGAAGGAGCGGAACGAGAGACTCAGGTGACCAAATTGATGACCATGATTGATGATCTGGTGCACAGGAACAGGGATGCTCCTTGTTACACAGAAGACATGATGAACTCCAAGTAAAAACACAACTTCTGATGGTTTCCCTTTCCATCAGAGACCAGAAAGTAATTCGGCCTCTTCTGCTCCCAAGGTGGCAACTCTGCCAAAGGCCACTCTTAATCTTTCAAAGGTGTTTTTGCTGTCACAACTATTATTGCTTCTCCGCTTCCAATGGGTTATGGGGGGATTGAAGGGGGAGATAGAACTTGGGTTTCAGACATCAAGATGCCAGCCGTGAGTATCTATAGATACTTTCAAAGGCTTTATGTAAGGAACGCTCTACTCCTAGTATGGGAAAAGGTTAAAGCAAAAAAATTATATGAAACTACCAGTCTGGCTTTCAACCATGGAAGCACTGATACAGCCAAATGTGATAAACTTGGGAAAAACTGTGATGTGTAAACATATTTTAAATGAAAAGGGGGAACTTAAAACTAAACATGAATTGCCAAATCAAGGGGTGAATCTCACATGGTGGCCACGCTTGCAAATACAGTCAAAAGGCGAAAAAGATGTAAAGAGATATGGTTTCTATAAAGAGCCAACCATACTTGATCAGATACTATTAGGTGGGGATGAAAAGTTAATAAAGAAAATATATAGCTATTTATGAAGCCTTCAAATGGAAGATGAACAAGTGAAAGAAACAATGATAACCTGGGCAAAATTTTTTGGGTATACTATAGAATTGGATAAATGGCAAAAACTTTAGGATAGAAACTATAAATTGACAAAGGCAACTACGTACAGGGAAAACCTGTATAAATTGTTCTATAGGTGGCATTTGCCTCCTGCAAGGCTAGCAAAGATATTTAAAAACATGTCCACCAAATGTTGGAAATGCAACCAGATACAAAAAAAATTGGATGAAAACACATTAATGATTAGAAAAAATGATTTATTTATTTATTTTATTTATTTTTATTCATATTTATATGCCGCCCTTCTCCGGAAACTCAGGGCGGCTTACAATTTTTGGGATACAACCCAATGCGCTCAGCAATAGCCTTCATTCCATTGTATATGCCTGCTTATTACTAAGCGGCATTTTTACAAAGTCAGATTATTGCCCCCAACAATCTTGGGTCCTCACTTTACCTACCCCGAGAGGATGGAAGGCTGAGTCAACCTTGAGCCTGGTGGGATTTGAGCCTGCAGTAATTACAGGCAGCTGGAACTAAGTGCTAGGCTATTAACAGCCTGCACCACCAAGGCCCTTAAAGCAACATGTATCGCCTTAAAACCAGAAATATTCTTGTTAGGTATTTTGCCAGAAAAATATAATAAAGGGAACATATATTTGATGCTGCATGTTTTCTGTGAACTGTGTTCGCCCAACATTGGAAAAATGAGGAAACCCCTTCAGATGATAATATAATCCAGAAAATATTACATTGTGTGGAAATGGATAGGTTAACATTAAAGGCAAAGGATAAAGAACATACAGAATATTTTTTTAACTTGGGATTTCTTTTCTCAATGGTTAGATAGTAAAAGTAGAAATTAGAAGTTGGATGAATGCCATTATATACAAGCAAGCAATATTATTATTTTTTTAATTTTTAAAAAACTTTATTTACAAATGTTAAAAAAAACACACAGACTTACAAATACAAATAACATAAATACACAACAATGCGCAATGCGCTTTCCTCACTTGGTTTAGGTTGCAGATCGGGTGTACGCTTTTCACCATGAAGTTTCAATTATACATAACAGTGTTCATTCTCAATTTTTCCTGTTTGTTTGGTTTGGGTTGTTTTGGATGTTTTCCTATACCTTCTTCTGAGTTGTTATATAATATCTCATATTATCTATAGCATCTTTCCATTCTCTTTAATACCCTATTTTTCCTGGGTTCCTTTTTCCCCCATCCCTCTTTTTGCATTTTGTTCCACCCAGTCGTACCATCTATCCCATGTCTTATAGTAATCCGAATCTTCTTTTTCATTTAATTTGAGTGTTAATCTCTCCATTTCCACGCATTCATATGTTTTTCTAATTACAGTTTGTATGGATGGCATTATAGATTCCTTCCATTTCTGGGCTAGAGAAATTCGAGCAGCTGTTAATAGATGTGTAATCAAGTATTTGTCCTCAGGGGGAGAGTTTCCTTTTATCATTCCTAATAAAAACAGTTCTGGTCTCCACTCCAGTTCACATTTTATCACGTCCTCAATCCAGTTTTTAAGTTCAATCCAATTCTTCCTTGTTTTTGAGCATGTCCACCACACATGATAGTACGTGCCAATTTTGTCTTTATACTTCCAACATTTGGGATTTGCCCCTGTAAATAACTTCGCTAACCTAGCACGGGCCAGATGCCACCTATACATTATTATTATTTATTATTATTTATTTAGACTTGTATGCCGCCCTTCTCCCTAAGGACTCAGGGCGGCGAACATATAAAAAGAATACATTTACAATACAAAAATATTAAACAAATACAAGTCTATAAATTACTAAAAATTAAATTAAGACAATTAAAATTACGACAGTAAAACAATGCAATTAATTAATTAATTACATCATTTTGTACTGATTTTCTTTGTATGCCACCGATTTTGTATATGTCAGATTTTTCTCCCATATCTCCTCCCAATCATTCAGGTCCAAATTATATCCCATATTTTTTTCCCATGCTAACATTGGTCCTTTCACTAATTGTCCTACTCTTTCTTGTTCTAATAGTAAATTATATAATTTAGATACCAGTTTTTCTTCTGGTTCCAGAAGTAGTTTGTCCAATTTTGTATTCTTTGTCTCTATTCCATACTCCTTTATATCTTTATTGTACCTCGTTTTGATTTGTAGATAAGCCCAGTTGTCTATCGCTATTCCTTGTGTTTCCAGATCCTGTCTCGTTTTTAGTCTCCTCTCTGTATCTAATATCTGATAATATTTAAGTTTTTTATTTAGGTCCAATGTATTGGGATGGAAGGTTGCCTCCATTGCTGAAAACCATCTTGGTATTTTGCTATAATTTTTCTTCCTTATTTCTGCCCAGTTTTTAGTCAACGATTTGCGTATTATGTGTCTCGTCACGTACCTTTGTTTTTTGTCAGTCGGGTTCCACAGAAATGAGTGCCACCCTGTTTGTAGGTTGTGCTCTTCTAATGTCAATATTCTTTTATTTCCCAATTTCACCCATTCCCTTATCCACACCAAAATCGTGGCTTTATAATAAATCTCCCAATCCGGAAGCCCAAAGCCACCTCTGTTTCTGTCATCTTGTAAATATTTTTTCTTTATTCTCGCCTTTTTCCCTATCCAAATAAATTTCATCACCATTTTGTCCAATTCCATGAAAAAAATTCTGTTGGTCAATATTGGTATCGTCTGAAATAAATACAAAACTTTGGGTAATATATTCATCTTGATCGTTGTGATTCTTCCTAAAAATGATATTTGCATTTTATTCCAGTTTTCCAGATCTTTCTTAATTTGTTTCAAAATTTTGATATAGTTATCTTCCCACAACATTATTGTTTTCGCCCTCATCCAGATTCCTAAATATTTAATTTTGTTTACTATTTGTAATCCCATTATCTCTTCCAATTTTTTTTGCTTGCTATTTGTTATATTTTTGACTAACATTTTAGTTTTCCCCTTATTAACCTTTAGTCCTGCTAGTTTCCCAAATTTATTTATCTCTTGCATTAATATGGGGCCCGTCTTCAATGGTTCTTCCATCATGAATACCATATCATCCGCGAATGCCTGTACTTCGTATTCTTGATTCTTGACTTTAGTTCCTTTTATTCTTATTTCCCCTAATTCTTTCTAACAATGTTTCCAATATTGTGATGAACAGCAGAGGTGACAGTGGGCAGCCCTGTCTAACCCCATTCTCTATTTTGAAAGTTTTGGTTGTTTCCCCATTTATCAGTACGTTTGCCTTTTGATTGTCATATATTGCATTGAGCATTTTTTCAAAGTTACATCCAAAATTCATCTTATTAATTTGCATTTTCATAAAGTCCCAGTTCAAGTTGTCAAAAGCTTTCTGAGCATCCAAGAAAATCAGTGCCATTTGGTCCCCCGGGTGGGTTTCATAGTATTCCAATATGTCTATTATTGTTCTTATATCTAATCTGTCTCTTTGGTAAAAATCCGTTTTGGTCTATGTTAATTTTTTCGCTGAGAATTCCTTTTAATCTTTGTGCTATGATTGTCATGAATATTTTATAGTCTGTGTTCAGAAGTGATATTGCTCTATAGTTTTTAATTTGGTTTATGTTTGCTTCTTCTTTGGGGATAAGTGTTATATATGCTTCTTTCCAAGAATTTGGTATTTTCGCCTTTAATAGTACCTCATTGCAGATTTCTAGGAACGTGGTGTTTAATGTGTCTCCTACAGTTTTGTAGAATTCACTTGGGTATCCATCTGGACCTGGCGTTTTGTTATTCTTTTGTCTTTGAATTGCCTCCTTTAGTTCGCCCATCGTTATTTCCTTATTCAATATCTCTCTTTTGTCTTCAGCTAATTCACAAATAGTTCCCTCTTTTCGATATTCTTCTATTTTTGTTAGTTCTACTTTTTCTTGTTTGTATAGGTCCTCAAAGTATTCTCTTACAATTTCTTTCTGCTTCTATTTCCCCATTTTTATCTTCTAAGTGTTGTATCACTCTTTTTTGCTCCTCTTTTCTCAACTCATGTGCTAGCCATCTACCTGGCTTGTTTGCACACTCAAAGTAATTTTGTTTTGCATATTGTAACTTCTTAATTAACTCCTCCTGTTCAAGTATATTGATCTCATGTTTCGCTTGTATTAATTCATCTCTAATTTGCTCACTATCCGGATTTCTCATTTGTCTATTCTCTAGGTTTCCAATTTTTTTAATTAATTCATCCTGTTTTTTCCACCTTTCCTTATTTCTATTTGCTATATATGCGATGGATATTCCCCTTATGTAAGCTTTGGTCGTGTCCCATAAATTCTGCAATGAGGTGTCTTCCTTTTTATTAAAATTATAAAAATTAGTTAATTCCTCCCTTATTTTCTGCAAATATTTTTCTTCCTTTAACACAGGGGTCCTCAATGACCATCTTTGTCCTTTCCGTATCTGTTCCTTCCAGGTTATTAACATTGGATTGTGGTCTGCCCATATATTTGTTGAAATTTTTATATCTTGGATTTCCCTATTTAGTTCATTGTTTGCCCATATCATGTCTATCCTCGACCATGATTTATGTGGACTGGAGTAGAAAGTATACTGTGCGACCCCCTGGGTTTCTTTTTCTCCATAGATCCTCCAATCCTAATTCCTCTGACATTTCAAAAAATATTTTGGGTAGAATGTTTCGTTTTTGATATTGGTTTTGTCCGCATTTATAATCTTGTTTATTATCAATTATTGCATTGTAGTCCCCCATTAGACCACTTTCCATCAACTTTTTGTATAGATTTTTATAGAAATCCTTTTGGTTCTTATTTGGCGCATAGATTCCCACTAATAGGAATCTTATTATGTATCTCCACCTCCACCATCAATATTCTTCCTGTTGTGTCATTGTAGATTAATTTTGCTGCAATGTCCTCCTTTATGTATAATACTACCCCTCTCTTTTTCTCCCCTGCTAGTGCTGTAAATACCTTCCCCAATCTCTTATTCTGTAAATATCCTTGGTCCTGTTTCCTTATGTGGACTTCTTGGAGACATATTATGTTCTGTCTCACCTTCACTTCCCCAGAAGTTAAGGAACGTTAGCTAACACAGAAGAGTCACGCTGGCCTGTTCTGTTTCACCTTCCCTTCCCCTGAAGGTAAGGAACGTTAGCTAACACAGAAGAGTCACGCTGGCCTGTCGCCAAAATCCCCGTTATCTCTCCGACAAGAGCGTTGGCAGTCACCCAGGCTCTCACTGCCAAATCAAGCCAAGAAGGAATGTAGTACTCACAGAAGAATTGCTTTACTTTCAGAGTCCAAAATCAAGCACACAGGCGGAAGCTTGGTTCATATTACACTTTGTCACGAACAGAGTCTGCAGCGTAGGCACACCCACTTTTATACCTGGTGGGGTGTGGTCCAGCTCAATCTCTGGCCCTCCCCGCCCCCTCGTTGCTGCTGGCGTTTCTCCCTCCGGCGTTGCCTGGGATCAAGCCAGGAACCTCCATCCTCCCTCTCTCGCCATGGCTTTACTGATACCGTCTCTCAGGCAGTTCCTCTTGGCTTTCGAGAAACCTGAGGCATTGCCAGGGAGGAAGGTCCTGGGGAGGGGGGCCTTGCCAGGGAGGAAGGTCCTGGGGAGGGAGACCTTGCCAGGGAGGAAGATCCTGGGGAGGAAGGCCCTGGGGAGGGAGACATTGCCCGTTCCTCCTCTTCTTCTTCATCATCATCCAGGTCCTCTTCCTCTGTCAGCACAGGCTCATGAGGCGGGGCCACAACACTATCCCTCACTGCAGGGCCCTTCCCCCGAGTCTGACAGGCAGGATGCGGCCAAGAGGGGAAGCGTTCATGGAACAGCCGCGTGAGGGTCAGGGCGCAGAGCGCGGAAGTGTCCACCCAGGTCAAGTCCTCCGGCCTGTCCCCCATCCGCTCAACCAAATACTGGAATCGCCCCTTCAACCACCGTGAGTCTCGAATGCTGACCACCCCGTCCTCCGCGTCAGCCCCAGCGGGTGCAGGAGGTGAAACAGGATCAGTGGGACGTCGGAGATAACACGAGGGGGCTTCAGGAACCAGAAGGGAATGGTGGAAAACCGGGTGTATCTTCATGGAGCGCGGTAGGGTCAGATGATAGGCCACAGGGTTGATGACTGCCTCAATGGGGTTTGGGCCGACGAACCGGTGGTCCAGTTTCTTTACTGGATGGTCAGCCGGGAGGTGCTTTGTGGACAACCACACTCGATCTCCCACCGCCAGCGGGGGCATCGCCCGTCGAGAGCAGTCGGCGTACCGCTTGTAGTCCTCCTTGGCCTGTATCAGGTGTTGCCGCGCCAACTGCTGAATGGCGTACAGCTCGGAGAGGAAGTCCTGAGCCTCAGGAACAGGGGAATCCGAGGGTGTCAGAGGGAAGAACTGCGGATGGTAGCCCACATTGGCGTAGAATGGAGTCGCCTGGGTGGAGGTGTGCTGGGAGTTGTTAAACGCGAACTCCACCAGAGCGAGGTAGTCGGCCCAGTCGGTCTGCCGTTGGTTGACAAAGCAGTGCAAGTACTGCCCCAGGATGCCAATGACCTTCTCCGTTCCCCCATCAGTCTCAGGATGGTGCGATGAGGACAAGCACACCTGCACTTGCAACGCGGTCATCAGGCTCTTCCAAAATTGAGCTGTGAATTGCACACCGTGGTCGGAAACCTCCCTGTCCGGCAGGCCATGGAGGCGGAAAACATGCTTGACGAACAGACGGGCAGTCGTGCGGGCCGTTGGCAGGGCACGACACGGGATGAAGTGGGCCATTTTGGTCAGCATGTCCACCACCATCAGCACGGTCGTAAAGCTGTAGGACGACGGCAAGTGCGTCAAGAAGTCCATAGAGATCGCCCCCCATGGTCTGTCTGGAGTGGGTAGAGGGTGGAGGAGACCAGGAGGTGCACCCGTCGCGGCCTTCGCTTGCCGACACGGCACACAGGATGCCACGTAAGTGTAGATGTCGTGCCGCACTCGAGGCCACCAAAAAGTCCGAGTCATGAGGTGGAGGGTCTTGAAGTAGCCAAAATGGCCAGCTGCCGGGTTGTCGTGACACTGCTTCAAGAGAAGGGCCGAAGCGGCCCGTGGGCGTACAGCCGTCCCGATGCTTGAGCAAGCCCTCCTCCAAAGTCCATGGGGAATCGGGGCCAACCTCCGCCTTCCTCTGCTGCGACCAGGCGTCCAGGCGCTGCGCCTCTTGCACCGAGCCGGAAGTCAACGGTTCCTGGGCTGCAGCCAAGGCTTCTGCTGGCAGCACCGTCCGCAGAGGAGGTGAGTCTTTGGGGCACAGGTACTTGGGCTTGCGGGATAGGGCATCCGCCCTCCGATTGTGACCGCTGGGAATGTAGGTCACATGAAAGTTGAACGGGCAAAAACAAAGACCACGGATCTGCCGCTGGTTCAACTTCCTGGCCGTTGTCAGATGCTCCAGATTCCGATGGTCCGTGCGGACCTCTATCTGGTGCCGGGCCCCCTCCAGATGATGCCGCCAAGCCTCAAAGGCAGCCTTGATAGCCAGCAGCTCTTTCTCCCAGATGGTGTAGTTGCGCTCGGAAGGATTGAACTTCCGCGAATAGTATGCACAGGGGAAAAGAGTGCCGCCAGCCACCGGGGCCTGCAACAGCACCGCCCCAAGGGCCACGTTGGACGCATCTGTCTCCACTACAAAAGGGCGGTGCGGGGGGGTGCTGCAAAGGCGGGTTCGGTGACTAAGGCTTTCTTGAGGGCCTCAAGCGCCTGTTGCTGCGGGGACCCCACTGGAGCGGAACCTTCTTCGAAGGAGCTGGGTTAATGGGAAGGTTAATGTGGCAAATCCGGGATAAAGGTCCGGTAATAGTTGGCGAACCCAGCAGGCTGGGCGTCTTTCCGCGACGAGGGTTCCCAACTGCACAAGGCCTCCACCTTCCGAGGATCCATGGCGATGCCCGGGGGCGATGTGCCCCAGGAACTCAATGGAAGTCTGGAAAAGAGGCATTTCTCCAGCAGCATAAAGCTGGTGCTGCGAAGGCGTTGCAGCACCAGACGGACCTGCTGAAGGTGGCTTTCCCTGGACGGGAGTAAATCAAGATGTCATCCAGGTAGACCACCACGAACTTGTCCAACATGTCCCGGAACATGTCATTCATAAAATGCTGGAAGACCGCAGGGCGTTGGTCAACCTGAGCGGCATCACCGTGTACTCGAAATGGCGTGTCGGTGCCAAGCGCCGTCTTCCACTCGTCCCCTCTCGTATCTGCACCAAGTTGTAGGCCCCTCGAAGGTCGAGCCGTGAAGATGGTGGCCTCCGCAGCGCTCCATCAGCTCGGAATCAGAGGCAGGGGTAGCGATTCCACACCGTGATGGCATTGAGCCAGCGGTGTCAACACAAGCGCCAAGTCCCCGTCTTCTTCTTGGCGAAGAGAACTGGTGCTGCGAGAGGGATGACAAAGGCGGATGAACCCCGGGCCAAGTTTTTGTCCAGAAAGTCCCCGACCAACTCGGGCTCGGACATGGAATACAGGTGTCCCACGGGCAGCGCGCATTGGGCAGAAGGTCCACGGGGCAATCGTAGGGCCGATCGGGGTAAGCGGTCCGCCTCCTTCTCACTGAACACATCTGCGAAGTCCCGCAGTTCAGGAGGTAGGGAGGCGACCGGGCAGAGACATCCTGGCCGGCACAGGCGTGGCGGATGTGATCGACGCACTGCAGACTTGGGAAAGACACGGTGTTCTGCGACCATGCCACCTGAGGATCGTGAGTCGAAGCCAGGCCATACCAGGACCAAAGGGAAATGAAGGTCCGCGGTGACATAGAAGCGGATTGCTTCCTTGTGTTCCCCAATGATTAGGCGCAAAGGCTGGGTGGCGAACTTAATGGGCCCTGCGATCAGTTCCTACCCATCAACTGTCTCCACCAACGGAGGGTCCACGGATCCAAAGGCACCTTAAAACGCGCCACAAAGGCCTGGTCCATGAAGTTCGTCATGGCCCCTGAGTCCACCAGCGCATGCGCCTGGATCCCCCTCGACTGGTTAGGCAAGAACACCTGAGAGTCCAATATCAGATGCCGAGGGGCCCAGAGTCCACAGCCAGCGCAGTCAGGCGGAGGTTTAGTACTTGCCCGCCTAGGGTGTCCCCAGGTTGGGCCGCCCGTTCCCGGTTTGGTCCTGCCGATCTGCAGGCACGGGCTTGGCGCCCACGTTGCTTTCGGGACAGGAAGCAGCGAAATGTCCAGGCTCCCCACAATACAGACACAAACCCCCCTGACGTTGCCATGTGTGCTCCTGGGCCGTCAAGCAGGTTCCAGCCGCTCCCAACTCCATGGGCTCCGCCTGTTGTCACGGAACTCGGGGCGACCGGGCACTGCGGCACAGGAGGTACCGACACGGAGGGCGACTCCTGGACGGGGCGACGGGTCTTCGCCACTGGAGACGTGCGTCGATGCGCAGACACTGCACCACGAGGGCGTCAAGAGTTGGAGGGGCCTCCACCCGAACCAGCTCGTCCTGCAGTTCCTCTGACAGGCCATCCTGGAAGGCATCCAGCAGCACCGCATCATTCCAGTTGGAGTCCATGCAGAGCAGCCAAAATTCGGCAATATAGTCCTGCAGGGGGCGCTTCCCTTGGCGAAGGTCCTTTATGCGCCTGGCTGTCGTCTGGGTGCGGATGGGGTCCTCATACATGAGGCGCATGTGTTGCCAAAAGCCCTGGCAGTCTGTTAATAGTGGGCTGTTCTGAACCAACAAGGCTGGGCCACTGGGCTGCAGAGCCAGAAAGGAGGCTTATCACAAACCCCACCCGAGTCCGGTCATCAGGAAAATCCTCCGGCCTCATAGCCATAAACAACTGGCACTGTCCCATGAAAGCCGGAAACATTTCTGGCTGCCCAGAAAACTTATCTGGCACAGCTACTGGGCATTTCCGACAGGGAAGGGGAGGAGGTGCTGCAGGAGCATTCAATGCAGCAAGTTGAGCTGCTAATTGCAGCAACTGTTGTTGCAAGCCCTGATTCTCGGTTTGTAACTGATGGAACTGCTGCTGCAGCTGCTGCTGCTGCTGTTGCTGTTGCTGCTGCTGTTCCATCTTGGTTTAAAGATGGTTAGAGTCTTTTGGGGTTCATGACAAAAATGTTCTGTCTCACCTTCACTTCCCCAGAAGTTAAGGAACGTTAGCTAACACAGAAGAGTCACGCTGGCCTGTTCTGTTTCACCTTCCCTTCCCCTGAAGGTAAGGAACGTTAGCTAACACAGAAGAGTCACGCTGGCCTGTCGCCAAAATCCCCGTTATCTCTCCGACAAGAGCGTTGGCAGTCACCCAGGCTCTCACTGCCAAATCCAAGCCAAGAAGGAATGTAGTACTCACAGAAGAATTGCTTTACTTTCAGAGTCCAAAAATCAAGCACACAGGCGGAAGCTTGATTCATATTACACTTTGTCACGAACAGAGTCTGCAGCGTAGGCACACCCACTTTTATACCTGGTGGGGTGTGGTCCAGCTCAATCTCTGGCCCTCCCACGCCCCCTACGTTGCTGCTGACGTTTCTCCCTCCGACGTTGCCTGGGATCAAGCCAGGAACCTCTATCCTCCCTCTCTCGCCATGGCTTTACTGATACACATCTCTCAGGCAGTTCCTCTTGGCTTTCCGAGGAAACCTGAGGCATTGCCAGGGAGGAAGGTCCTGGGGAGGGGGGCCTTGCCAGGGAGGAAGGTCCTGGGGAGGGAGACCTTGCCAGGGAGGAAGATCCTGGGGAGGAAGGCCCTGGGGAGGGAGACATTGCCCGTTCCTCCTCTTCTTCTTCATCATCATCCAGGTCCTCTTCCTCTGTCAGCACAGGCTCACGAGGCGGGGCCACAACATATTATGTCCATTTTGCTTTTCTAATTTAGTAAATATTTTTTCCTTTTAATTGGGCTATTCAACCCATTGATGTTTATCGATATCAATTTTACTCCTTTTCCCATTTCGTCCTTTTCTTTCTGCCTCTTATCACGTTTTACCTACTGTCTGACTTCTAGTTTTTACCCCTGTCTCTTCCCTCCTTCTTTCTTCCCCAACCGATGCTTCTCTGTCCCCCTCTCTCCCCTCCCTTCTCTCTCCTCCTCTAATACTGACTTGTAATTCCTCTTGACTCGTGTTTCATGAGTCTCCCCTGCTGCTTAGTTCCTCCTCGGATCCTCCTGCCTGCTCGAAAAATCTTTGGGCCTTAGTTAAGTTATCAATCCTTATTCTTTTCTCTTCCCATATCACCAAGACCCCCTCGGGATCATTCCATCTGAAAAGTATATTCTTTTTGTTTAAATAATTCGTGAGAAATCTATATTCTTTTCTTTGCTCTCTCACCCTTCTTGGTATCCGTTTTAATACCATGATTTGGCTTCCCTTGTAATTTATAGTTTCCTCCCTCATCAATCTGTAAATTATTTCCTTAACTCGTTTTCTCGCAAACCTGACATGGACTTCCCGGGGGAGTCCATGTCGTCTTGCGTAACTGGTAAAGACTCTATATGCCTCATCCAACTCTTGAATCATCTCATTTCTATCTTTTCTTAATAGGGTCGCTAACATTTCTGCCATAACTAAGGTCAGGTTTTCCTCTCTTTCTTCCTGTATATTTTGGAATCTTAAGTAGTATGAGGCTCTATCCATTTCTAGGTGGGTCAAGGTCTCATTTGTCTCTCTATATTGGTCCTTCATTTTTTGTTCTATGTCTTCTACTTTCTTTCCTGTATGATCTGTCTGTTTGGTAATTATTGCAATCTTTCCTTCATTCGCCTTTGTCAATTCCTGCAATTGTCCTATTTTCCCCTCCAGATTTCTAATTTCATTTTTCATCTCCCCCAGCTCATTTTTTAATTCTATTCTCATCATTTCCCTTTCTTTTTTGCTCTCTACATGATTGTTCAACATGGTTTCTTGCATCGTTAGCATCATATTTTGAATTGTCTGAAGTGTGTTCTGTACTACTTGTGCGCCCGCCTGGGTATTAGCTTTTTTGGGACCTAGCATCCCTTCTAACGTTCTCTGGGTGGAGGTTGCTGTGGGGGTTGGTGGAGTTGCAGTTATTGTTGCCTTTTTTCCCACTTTGGTAATGGTAGTCGTTGTGCTCGTCATTTCCTTAATAATCTTTTGCTGTTCTTTAATTATTTTGTTTGTTTCCCCACGTTACGTTTCTAATTACCATTTACCTGGGGCTTCACCTTTCTAACAGGTTCCACTTAGTTAAATTTCTTATATTTATCACTCTTTGATATTCTTATTTATTCTATCTTATTTGTTTTCCTCTACAAGGTATCTATTTTCTTATATTATGACCGAGGCCCAACCACAATTCTTAGAATGGAGGGGTGGGCAATTAATTATGCTTTCATTGTATTCCTTACTTACAATTCATCATAAAACACTCAATTATGAGGGTACAGAGAACAAAGGGGTAAGGTATAAATAAGTTATAAATTTCCTATGGTATCAATAGATCAATTCATTCAATACTGTTATGCTATATCCATTATATATCAATCAATACTATATCTATATCTATTATATCTCAGTCTTAAATATGTCTGTAGTCCTACACAATAATTAGTATATGTCAACAGTTTAAGCATCACACAGTAGCCTAGTTTTGTCTATTTCAACTCACTTATTTCTATTTCTACTTTCTTTCCAGTCCTCCTTTCTCTTCCTTATCTTAAATACCTTAAATATCTTAAATTTTATGTGGCTAAATAATTCAACCCTTAATGTCTATGTAACACAATAATTCTACTAATATCCTCCTGTATATCTATATCTAATATATTAATCTCTAAGTCTCTATTTCACTTAAATAGTCTTCTCTGAGTTAGGTAATGTGAGTAATATGAGTAATATAAGTAATATAAGTAGTATAAGTTTAGAAAAAAGTTTACAAGTCCACTTATGCTGTTCGTGTTGCTGTTCGTTCCACCGTTCTCAGTGTCCACCAATTTGCACTGTCATTCCTCCAGCCTCGTCTTACAGTTTTTTTTTTTTTACGGTGTTGGCGATCCACTCAGTTCCAACAACTCTTCCTCCGGCCTCCTGTTTTTCCTTTCCTTTCCTTCCCAAGTTGTCTCTTCTCCTTCAATGAAAAGTACTGTTCTCCGTGTGTTGGTTTAGATTTATGTTCTCCCACTTATAGTGCTGCTTATTCGATCATTCATTTATCCCAGATCACCGTCGCTCTCCTCCACTCTCCTCAGTGCAATGGCCACCTCCGCAGTTGCCTTGTCACTGCCCAGCGTGCTTTGATTTTTCTGCTCCGTTTGCCCGTAAATCCTTTATATTTCGTTGACGCTCCAGACCACCATGATCCCCTTCCAGCTTTTTATGATCGCCCTTTTTACTCACAGTTCGTTCTCACTTTCTTGTCTTCGATCTCTTGCTTTCTGACTTTCACTTTCCGTTGGGGGTAATCGCTAAAGTGCTGCCGCTCTCTTCCACTTTCACCCCACTCCGTTTTGGGCTATCCTCGCCAGCTGATCTCACCAATTGCTTACAGTCCCTCACCAAACACAATTGTCGTTTTTCTCCGATCTGCCTCCTTCTCCTTCTACTCCCCTCTGATGGTACACCGCCTCGTCTTTGGGTCAGCTATCACCCGGGGAGCTGGCTTCTTCTGTTCCGGACTTCAGGCACTCTTCCTCACCCCTGGGATCGCACCTCCCAGGCAAGTTCCGAGTGTTTGTTCCTCGCTGGGGTGTTCAAATCGCGAATCCACCCTGCCACGAATGGCTGTCCCTGAACAGAAAACCCGAGGTGGGAGAGAGATCAAATCTCCCTACCTCGCCATGGTGAGACGTCACCGGAAGTCTCAATATTATTATTACCATTATTATGTATACTTAAAATGCCCCGGACAATACACTGTTTATCAAATACCTACATATATTAAAGAAAAAAGTATAAATAAATAAATAAGCATGTAACTGATGTGATTTTTTTCTTTTTAGTTTCCTTTTTCTCTCTCTTTCCTATTATTAAAGAATTATTGCTACACTAGACATTGAATTTAACGAAATAAATATGGAATTGGGAATTTATAATAAAAAATATTATATATCAATTGATGATTAGTGATGTGTAAGAAAAAAGGGGGGGGACTGATGAAATGAGTACCATTAGTTATTTACTTACTTACTTATTTATTTATTTATTATTTGGTCTTGTATGCCGCCCTATCTCCCGAAGGACTCAGGGCGGCTCACATAAAAACACTGAATACAAAAGTTAAAAAGAATTAAAACTTACCAAATCAATTAGACCAAATAAATATTTAAAACCTAACCACAAAACATTGTAAAACTAACCCCTCCCCTCAGTCCAGGCCGGCTTGTTCAAATAGCCAAGTCTTTAGGCCATGGCGAAAGGAGCGGAGGTCAGGAGCCAATCGTAGCTCCAGGGGAAGCTGGTTCCACCAAGTGGGTGCCCCCACAGAGAAGGCCCTCCCCCTAGGGACTGCCAGCCGACACTGTCAGGCCGACGGTACCCCAAGGAGGCCCTGTCTGTGGGCGCTCACTGGGCGATTGGTGTTCAATGCTGGCGGGAGACGTTCCTGCAAGTACCCCGTCCCTAAGCCATGGATGGCTTTATAGGTAAGAACCAGCACCTTGAATCTCACACGAAGGGCAGCTGGCAACCAATGCAACTCACACAAGAGGGGTGTAACATGGGAGTATTGGGATACCCCCATCACAACCTGTGTTGCCGCATTCTGCACCAGCTGAAGTCTCTGCGTGGTCCGCAAGGGCAGCCCCATGTAGACCGCATTGCAGTAGTCAATCTGAGATGTAACGAGCGTATGAGTGACCATGCGTAGAGCATCTCGCTCCAGATAGGGGTGCAACTGGTGCACGAGGTGCACCTGGGCGAATGCCCCCCTGGCCATGGCTCCCACCTGCTCCTCCAAACTGAGCCGTGAATCCAGGAAGACACCCAAGTTGTGAGCCCTTTCTATGGGGGGGCAACACCTCTCCCCCCATAACCAAAGATGGAACATCTTGGACCACCAGAGATGCCGGTATGCATAGCCACTCGGTCTTGGCAGGGTTGAGCTGGAGCCTGTTCCTCCCCATCCAGATCCGCACTGCTTCCAGCCAATGAGACATCATGGGGGGTGGGGGGGCATCACTGAGTTGGTTTGGGGTGGAGATGTAGAGCTGGGTATCATCAGCATACTGATGATACTTCACCCCAAAACCACGGATGATCTTGCCCAGCGGCTTCATATAGATGTTGAACAGGAGGGGAGAGAGGACCGACCCCTGGGGCACCCTGCAAGCGAGGGGCTGCGGAGCCGACCTCTGCCCTCCTGCCAACACCGATTGCAAATGCCCCGAAAGGTAGGAGAACCACCGAAGAACAGTGCGTCCCACCCCCAATCCGAGGCGCTGCAACAGAATACCATGATCGATGGTATCAAAAGCCACTGAGAGATCTAATAGGACTAGGACAGAGGAATAACCTCTGTCCCGAGCCCTCCAGAGATCACCCATCAGCGTGACCAATGCTGTCTCTGTGCTGTACCCCCTCCGCCCCAACCAGTCAGGCGCGGGTTCTTCTCGTCATCCTCCTCGTCTCCGCTCAAGCAGTGTCGGCCCCTGCAGGACAGGCTCTCATTTGGGGCGGGGCGGGATGCGGGTTTTTTGGCTGCCAGGGTGGGGCTGGAGGGAGACCAACTGAGGCAGTTTTGGGAACCCAAAGGGACATCTAGTCCACCTCTCCATGCGCACAGAGGAAAGTCTAGCTGAGAATCGTGAAGAGCGCAAAGAAAGTGGAGGGTCCCTGCAGGGCCTGCCCTGAACCCCCCCAAGACTGAAGGGATCCCCTCTCCCACTTTCTGCTCTGTTCTCTGCCCCAGACGCTCTCCTCCTTCTCAATGTGATGTCACAAAGAACTCTGCCCGGAGACCGATGACGCTGGAGGAGGGAGAATTCCCATTGGTGCTTCAGCTTGTTCTGCCCCCCCCCAACTCAAAAGTCGGAGAAAACATTTTCCCCATCTGCAGTTTAGACCCCCCCCCGCCCCGATTCCTCCTCTGGGGCTGGAAGCATCTGGCCAAGAAATTTTGCCCGTATAAAAGGGCAGATCTGGAGCAAAGCGACGCCTGGCTGGGCTTGGAGGGCGGGAGAAACTTTGGCTCTCGCCTCAGAAGCCCGGATGGCCGCGGCGGTTGCCAGAGGCGGCAGCGACGACCAGGCGTGCAGCCTCCCCAAGAGAGCCGGCCGGAGGGGAAAGAGGGAACGGAGGGACGGAGAGAAGAAGGCCCTGTCTCTGAGGGTCATTATCAGACTATTATTACCAATTTATCTCATTTTTTTTGAGCAGAATTCAACTATTATAAAACCTAATTGATAATATCATTCATTTCCATGTAATCAAGCATAAGATATTATAATAATTGCTTACAACATCTTTGTAATATTTTATCATGACTGTTATATTATATTTCTATTATATTATACTGTATTTTCCTATTTTCGTATCTAGCCATGAATAAAATAGATCCCATATTTTATAATATTCTTTTCTTCTTGCTCTCTAATGGCAAATGTTGATCTACTAATTTCTGCACCTTCCATTATTTTCTTCATCACTTCCTCCTCTATTGGAGCTTTTTCATTTTTCCAGTTTTGCGCAAATACTATTCTAGCTGCTGTCACAATATTAACAATCAAATATGTCCATTCTTTACTGTAGCCTTCAGGCAAGAGACCCAATAAAAATATCTCTGGCTTCAAGTCTATATGCTGTTTTGCCATTTTTCCCCAACCATTTTCAAATCTCAGTTGTCTCGGAGAGACCCTCGAAGTCCGAGGTCACTTCTGGACCCCTCCCCTCAGACCAATTGGGGAGCCCAGAGGGATAACTATGGGGTGGAGAGTGGGGAGGGTGTCTGACCTGAAGAAGAGAAGATGGGGGGGACAGTGGTGGGAGGAAGAGCCGCCTCCTTCCAGAAGACCCCAACTCTTCTCCCTCTCGGAAAAAGGCGCAAATTTCAGGAGGGCGCATTTTGGGGGAACATCTGCCAAATTCCCTATGAACAGAAGCAGCTCTACAGAGCAGGGGGGTGTCTCCAAACTCGACAGCTTTAAAACTTGGGGACTTCAACTCCCAGAATTCCTCGGGTAGCATAGCAGACTATGGACTTCTGGGAGTGGAAGTCCACAAATCTTAAAGTTGCTCAGTTTGGGAACACCTGCACAGAGGAGTGAAGGACCAAGAGAAGGTCTTTGCTGCCCTCTGCTGGACGGTTGTGGAGCTCATTGCTCAAACACATTTCCTGTTTTGTTTCTTGCAAACTGACTTACCATAAATGTGACTAATTAAACAAGAAAGTGGTTTTCTTCTTGGTCCTCTAAGTTTCGTTTTCTGAATGCACCGAAGACAAAGCAGAAGACCAGATCTTTCTTAAAAGGGATCCAGCAGGAAAGCAGATCTCCCTACTGGCAAGGATTCCCGATTCCATCCAACCAGGTGAGTCTCAGGGCAGAAGCATTGAGATACACATCCCCCCAATTGGCATTTTGTGAGGCATTTTGTGGGGTGAGAGCAGGGCTCCTCCTGGGCATTGGGGGAGAGCAAGCCAAGGAGGGGAAAGCAAGCCAGGTGCGCAGCAAGTGTGGCAGAGAAGCACCTGGGTTGTTGGGGTGGGGGGAGATTCCAGGTAATTTGGGGAGGGGTGGATTGCTCCTTTTCTGCTGAGTTCTGTCCAGGCAGCCAAAGAAAGAAGGAGCTGCAATTGAGTGCAGGGAGGGGACACCTTCATCCTACCCACCTCCCCCTCAATCGCAGCTCTCTCCCCTCCAGGAAGGTTTTCCATTGAGATGCCAAATTCTGGCTTTCCAGGGGAGGGTGGAGGGTGGGGGATCAGACTTTGTCTTCTATCTAGTCCCATCTCCTGCTAGTCCCTTTCAAACAACTGTCTGCCCAATCTCTTTTTTAAAAAACCTCCAGTGTTAGAGCACCCCCAACTTCTAGTGGTCAGCTGTTCCACTGGTTGCTTGTCCTCCCTGTTAGGAAGTTTCTCCTTCATTCCAGGTTGATTCTGTCCTTGATCAGTTTCCATCCCTTGTTTCTTGTCTTGCCTTCTGGTAGTTTGGAGAATAGCTTGGCTTCCTCTTCTCTCTGGCAGCCCCTGAGATATTGGAAGACTGCTACCATGTCTCCCCTAGTCCTTCTTTTCATAAGACTAGATATCCCCAGTTCCAGCAACTGTTCTTTATATGTTTTTAAAAAATCTTTATTGATCATATTTTCACAATTAAAAACTTATTTCCACCAATTGCAGCATGTTCATAACGGTGTTCACTCACATTGACATATTCTTGAATATGTAGGTTATTACTAACTATTGTTACAATTATTTCTGCATTCCTAATTTTATTGGCATTGTTTGAAAAAGGGATAGTAGTTTAGGCAGAATGTTTATTTTAATAATGGTGATGCTTTCTATCAGTGACAGCTGTAGCTTCCCCAGTTATCCAAATCTATTTGTATTTTGTTGAAGTAACTTGTCATAATTATCTCCTTTTAGGGACAAACACTTTGCTGTAGCCAAACCCCGAGATACTTCACTTTTTTGGTCATCTGGATTCCCAATTTCTCCTCCGGCTCCTCCTTCTGTCTCATAGTAAGATTTTTAGTTAATATCTTTGTTTTATCTTTGTTTATTTTCAGTCCAGCGACTTTACCAAATTGCTCTATTTCTTGTAGTAATATGTTTCCTGTTTCAGGGATCTTCTATGATGAACACCATGGCATCTGCAAATGCTTTTGTTTTGTATTCTTCTTTTTTGATTCTCAGTCCTTTTATCTCCTGATTTTTTTTATTTTTATTTTTATTTTGCCTAATTTGTGTTAATAATATCTCTGCTGCTAGGATGAAGAATAGTGGTGATAATGGGCATCCCTGTCTTACGCCTTTAAGTATATTAAATTTTCCAGTCAATTCACCATTCAAAATTATTCTTGCCGTTTGTGTAGTATACATTACTTCAATCATCCCTATAAATTTCCCTCCAAAATTCATCCTGTTTAGTGGACTAATACAAAATTTCCAGTTCAAGTTGTCAAATGTTTTTTGTGCATCCATAAATATCAGCGCCGTTTATCTGGGTATGCTTCATAATATTCTAATACGTCCATTATCATTCTTGTGTTGTTTCTTAAATGTCTTTTTGGTACAAATCTATTTTGATCTGGATGTATATATTCATTTAATTTTTTAAAATTTTCTCTGCAATTATTGTAACAAATATCTTGTAATCGACATTTAGTAGTGAAATTGGTCTATAGTGTTTGATCTGTTGATCATCTGAATTCTCTTTTAAAATGAGTGCAATGTAATCTTCTGGGTCGTTGTCTGTGTTGCAACCTCCTGATGTTTTGTGGTGTAACCTCCTGAGTTCCGTGATGTGATATCCTGAGCGGATGGCTGTGATGTAACATTCCAGGCTTTGGTTTGGCTCCGAGTTTGATGTCTGGCTATGTGTTCATGGCGTATGTGAGTTTGCTTAGTTTGGGGGTCGGAGGATGTAGCAGCTGGTGATGCAGCCGTGGTCTGGTTTCTGGACGGTGGTTGCCTTTCGTCTGTGGGGTGGGCTTGGGTTTGAGTCTGGTGAAGGAGATTGGTGGTGGCATCATGTGTTATTTTGGGTCTGGTGTTGGTTTTCGTGGCTGGGACTCGTTTGTTGATTAGGGCTACTTTCCAGATGTCTGGTAGGCGGGAGGTATCATCCTGTTTATTCATGTTATGAGGGCGTTTCTCTATTTCGATGGCTTCCCTAATTATTCTCTTGTTGAAATGTTCAGTATTGGAGATTAATTTGGTTCCCTCAAAATCAATTGCATGTCCTGTGGCTTTAAGGTGCTGGAAAAGGGAGGAAATATTTTGTTCTTTTCTGACTGCGTTCTTGTGTTCTGTGATGCGTGCATTTATTCTCCTGTTGGTTTGTCCAACGTATGTGGCTGGGCAATTTTTGCATGGTATTTCATAAACTCCTTGGTTTTCTAGCTGGATCTTGTCCTTGGGGTTTCTTAAGATGTTGGGTATTTTTTGGTCAGTGCCGAAGGCTGCCCTGATATTGTGTTTGTGGAGAATTTTGCTGATTTTATCTGTGGTGCCTTTGATGTAGGGGAGGAGGGCGATACCTTTATCCTGTTCTGTGTCTCGGTTTTGGGGGGGTGTCTCCCTTAGGATTAGGTTGGTGATTGTGTTTCTTTGGAATCTGTTGGACATTAATGCGTCAGTGAGGGTGTGTAATTCTGTTCTCAAGTGGCCAGTACCTCAGCCACACAGGGCCTTATGAAAAAGCCAACCAATCTGCATACATCAACTCCATCAACCAATCAAGAAGTAACAACACAGCCAACTCTGGCAGTTTAAAAGGGAAAAACAGCCACTATCACACACTTCTCCCAGAAGAATGAAGCTGAAGACACCAACCTGAAGATGACGGATGAGATTTTGTCAAAACGTCGCCAAGATAATCTCAATCTTACACGGGATAAGACCCGAATACACCAAGACTTACATATACATATATGTTCTGTCTCCCCTTCCCTTCTCCAGAAGGTAAGGAAACTTGGCACCAACACCTGCACAGAGAGTCACGCTGGCCTGTCTCCAAAAGCCAATTTGCTGCAGCTGATAAGACTCTTGGCAATCACACACGCTCTGACTGCCAAGTTCAGATCTGTCAGGTATCAGAGTACTCACTGAGCCAGAAGGGATTTTTTATTCCAAAAGTCCATGACAAAAGAGCTCCAGATACAGTTCAGTCACAAACAGAATTCTTGGATGGTTCAAACTTTGTCACGCACAGAGTTTGCAACGTAGGCACACCCACTTCTATACCTTGTGGGGTGTGGTCCAGCTCAATCTCTGGCCCTCCCATGCCTCCTACGTTGCTGCTGACGTTTCTCCCTCTGACGTTGCCTGGGATCAAGCCAGGAATCCTCCTCCTCACTCCCCAGCCGTGGCCGTACTGATATGCGTCTCTCAGGCTGTTCCTCTTGGCTTTCCGAAGAAACCTGAGGCATTGCTAGGGAGGAAGGTCCTGGAGAGGAAGGTCCTGAGGAGGGAGGCATTGCCAGGGAGGAAGGTCCTGGGGAGAAAGGCATTGCCCATTCCTCCTCTTCATCATCCAGGTCCTCTTCCTCTGTCAGCACAAGCTCAGGAGGCGGGGCCACAACACATATATATATACACACATACATACATACATACATACATACATACATGGTAGATGGGAGGCAGTTGGGAGGGTCTGTCACATGTGCAAGGGCTAAATTGATCAATGATATATAAAGGCAAAGAGCTCTGTAATGGTAGCTTAATACTCTGACGATGTCAGCAGAGGCTAACAAAAGATTAGTAAGTACATTAAATGTAATTTTACACACACACACACATATTTATTCATCGTTATTTACATCTTCCAACACTCTTGGTATTATTTAAGTCTCATGATCACAGATGTCCTCTTAACAATTCTTTTCCATCTTAAACCCTTCCTTTCTGTCTCCACCAATAGCAAAATCTATTCCAAATTAGATGATATTCTGATTCATCCTTATTTTTCATCTCTAGTGTTAGCCTATCCATTTCAGCGCAAGTCAAAATTTTATTTCTTACTTCATCTTCACTAGGAATTTCTTTCTCTTTCCACTTCTGGGCAAATACCTGTCACTGCATTTTTTTGGTTTGTCTGTTCAAGCTTCCAAGCTCATATTCTAGCAAGCAGGTGTCTGCTAGCCAGCACTGTGTTATCTTGCCTCCATAGTAATAAGAAAGTTTTGTAATGTTTTGACTCACTGCGCATGTTTATACTTCACTTCCTTTGTAACTTCCGTTATATTTTCCTTCGTTTTTTTTCCTATATGCCTTGGTGGAGATTAGGTTGCAACGTGTAGCTCCGTTAGGTTTTCTTATTTTATAAATAAAAATGTTTTTTAGTTTACTTTCCGGGTCTCATTTTTATCATCATTGACAGCAAAGAAGAACATGGTCTTATCACCTCTAATTAGCAGGAATGTTTTGGAAGAGTTTTTACTCCCTGGCAAAAGGGTTTTTTTCAAGCCTTTGAAAATGGTAGCAGAGAAAGGCTTGACAATATCATTCTTGCCGCAGTGATGACATGTATTATCAAATATAACTCTTCCTTATTGTTTTTTTGTGGTATAATTCCCAATAAATAACATTCTGGTCTATGGTCTATTGTAAATCCCATCATTTCTGCCAACCATTTCCCAATCCTGTGCCAAAACTCTTGTGCTTTTTTACAGCTCCACCATGCATGGTAGTATGTGCCTTGTTCCGTTAAACAATTCCAACATTTTGAGGTTTGATTTTTATACATCTTAGCCAGCCTAGCCAGCGGGAGATACCAGAAGTAAAACATTTTAAATAAATTCTCCTTGTATGCTGTGGCAAACGTAATTTTTTTGTTCCTTTACCATAATGTTTGTCTTTGCTGGAGGAGTTGCCAATGTTGGCCTGCAGAAGGCTTCAGCAGTGCCACCAGCTGGGCAGAGCGTCTTCTACAACCATCCCAGAAATCGGAGCAGCATCAGTGGATGGAATGTGGCTTGTGGCCACATCCTCCATCCCCTCAGAGATTCATCAGTCAGTCTCAGCCTCCCCAGACGGTTCATTCTCCCATTTTGTCAGTTATACCTAGGTTTTATACTTCTAGTTGACCTGATTTCTCTTCGTTCTTCACCTCCTTTCATAGTTTCTTAGCCTCCTGTCACGACTCCACATACCATGCATAGAGCGGCGACAACAACATAAGAAGTCTTACCATGCCTCCCCATTGTGCTGACGGACATTAAGCACATGACGATTACATCAGATGCCAGCCTATTGACAGATACCCGCAGCACAGGGCGGCAAGGGGGCAGTGGAATAGGGACGTTATTAATGGGCAAGGGGGCAGGGGGGAATGGGTGTGCACAAGAGGTGGAGGTCGGTCAGGTTCTTCCACGGGTGTGGGAGTTGCAGGTGGGGGACGGATAAGCTATGTTTGCCTTTGCCATATTGTTACCGGATGTATAGCTGCTATCAGATGGTTATTAGCTGATTATGATTTACCATATTGTATAAATACAGCTCTGGCTGCGGTACGCGCCAGAGCTGACTTTAATTGTGAATTATTCGTTGTTGCCCAACTTGGAGATGTAGAAGAACAATAAACCTTACTTTTGTGAATTTAGTGAGTGACTTTGTTTCACCTACTCTGACTGCTGGATGAACAGCTGAGACCTTCCTCCTTTTTCTTTATCCTTCTCTCTAATTGGTAATGTTTTCCTTTCTGTGGTTGGTCTTCTCACCTCTCTTTATTCTCTTATATCTCTTTTTTTCCAGAAGTGTCAACAACACCCGGGAGCCAAGCATGGCCCTGGCAGAGGACGCCATTGAGATTCCAGCCCTGGGCCGCCCCTTCCAGCTGGGGATGCTTTACGACTGTCGCAAGGATGCCCTCATCCCAGGTAAGAGCTGGAGGAGAGGCTGAGGGGTGGTGGGAAACCTGGGAGGGAGGGAGACGGGCACTGCCATCAATGCGCTGGCTTAGCCCAGGAACACTTGAGAGCTGGCATCCTGAACACATGGCCTGCTAATCCCAGGTAGCTGAGTAGGGTCTTGTGCCTGGGGATGTGTATCCAGCCCTTGGCCTAATGCACAGCAGGGCTCAGTCAAAAGCCTTTCCAGTATTTTGCAAAGTAGGCAAGAGGTCTATGGACTGAATTGAATTGAAGTCATCCTTCAGTCGCAAGAGACTATGGCAGTATTTTGCCAAATGCTGTATGCTGAATTGAAAATTGGCATCCTTCTGGGAGACTATGTATCATGCTATGAAACCAGTAACTGCCATGAATGCTGTATGAAAGCTCTCTGGGGCTTCTCTGTCCAGCTTCAGGTTTTCTGCACAGAACAGATGAGTTATCCTCATGGCCCCTTGTCCAAGCTCTCTGGGGCTTCTCTGTCCAGCTTCAGGTTTTCTGGAGGACAAGTTTTCATGCATTGTTGTGAATAAAATTAATAGTCTTTACAACGGTTTCATAAATGATCATATCTGAGATATTTAGCACAGAGAAGATGAATGATACAACGGAGTTTAATAGCTTCGCCTCCTTCTTCAATCACCTTGTTACAGATTAGGGTTGATAAGCCACTTCGTTCACCAGCCATAGCAGATGCCCCATCAGTAATAATCCCAGTAACTTTGTTCCAGGGCAGTTTCATGTCATCTATTGCGAACTAACAGCAACAAATAAATCTTTTCCTCTAGTTTGGTCCGTAAGGCTCTGGAGGTCAAGTAGCTCTTCAGTCACATTTATTTCATCGTCCAGCCCTCTCAAAAAAATCAGCAACTGAGCTGTGTCAGATAGGTCTGTGCTTTCATCACAGGCTATTGAAAAGAAGTCAAAATCCTGTCCTTTGGACGTCAACTGTCTCTTAATATCTGATGAAATATCTTCAATTCTCCATGCTACAGTGTTACGAGCCAGGCAAATGTTGGCAAGCTCTTGCTTCTTCTCGGGACAGATATTTTCAACCATTTTCATAACGCACTCTTTAATAAAATCACCCTCAGCAAAAGACTTGCAATTTTTACTAATTAACATTGCCACGTCATAGCTTGCCTTTGTGGCATTTTCATTTGACTCACGGGCTCTTGTGAAAAATCGCTGTTGTGACATTAAAACTGCTTCAAGTTGCTTCAACTTTTCACTGCGGTCGCGCCCTGTTAGTTTGTCATATGTGCTGTTTTGTCTGGTAGTGTCTTTTGATATTGAATTCTTTATAAACGGCCAGTCTCTTGACATATCAGACACAGTGATTCCGTATTTCAGTGAAAAAAAATTCCACTTTCCACCTTTCCTGGAAACGGTGGCCCTCACTGTCAACTTTCCTTTTCTTATTTATAGTCGCCATTTTATAAATTGGCCAGAAGGGGGAGGGTGAAGGGTGCAGTGACAGAGTAAAAATCTGGCCCTTGTGGAAATATGTTTATGAGAGTAATATGGCAGGAATCACATTTTGGAGAGCTGCTCCTTGTTCATATTTAGCAAGCATGATTCTGCATGATTCTGCTTTTGTTTGACCTTGGCAGGTGGAAGCTGTGTTATTTGCTTTGACAAGGTCAGACTCTCTGGTAACAGCTCACACACTTCCACCACTTCACAAATTTTGCTAGGCCAGGGCCCTACCTACCCCTGTCCAGCTCCCCACATCCCAGCCCATAAAATGGCTGTCTCACACCTCATATATACTGCAAGTCCTGCGGAGGAAATAGCTGGAGATGAAGCAAAGCAGAGAAACTTCACACTGATCAAAGCCCGGCCCTGACGTCACCACCCACTGTCGCTCCCAACGAGCTGCAGTCAGGCATGTGCACTGCCCTCAAGCAGAAGACTGTCTGCCACAGAAGAAGGGTGGTGATGTCAGGATCAGGCTTCCAATGCGGCCCTCTCACCGCCCTCCCTCCTGTGGCAGACAGTCTTCTGTCGCTCCCAACACGCCGCCCTCAAGCAGAAGATGTAAATGCGGCCCTCCCACGGTCCTCCCTTCTGATTGAGGGCGGTTGTGAGTGACAGAGGGCGGTGACGTCAGGATCGGGCTTCCGATGTGGCCTTCTCACCGCCCTCCCTCCTGTGGCAGACAGTCTTCTGCTTGCCGCCCTCAATCAGAAGGGAGGGCTGTGTGAGGGCCGCATTTACACAGATCAGGGAGGGCTGTTAGAGGGCCATATTAAACCGCCTTCCGGGCCGCAAATGGCCCGCGGGCTGGACTTTGGACATGCCTGCTCTAGCACCAAAGAGCATTAAGACAGGACAACCCTGAGGTTCTTTCTCACCCCTTCCTGTTTTCCTGGGGTGAATCCGTGTTTTCTTAACAGCTGCCACTTATTATTTGCAAGGCTGTTTCTGTCCTGCTCTACACCACCTTCCGTTGTCCAACGTGGACTCACTGGAGAGAGCAAATTTCTCTTTCAACCAAAGGACCTCTTGTTAAATCTCCTCCTTTCTTACAAAAGAGGCTGTCTTTTTTCTGGGACGGTTGGGAGGAACTGGGGAGTTTGGTCCACTCGGCCAACTTGATTCCAGACAATGATGCAAGGCAGAAGAGAAGAGAAGAGAAGAGAAGAGAAGAGAAGAGAAGAGAAGAGAAGAGAAGAGAAGAGGGGCATTGCCCTGACTTCCTGGAGGAGGGGGACATGGAAGGAGTAGAATATACTCGAGGGGTGAGTCGGAGTGCAGGGTCTCCCTGAAACCTTTCCATGCTGGGTCCTTCTTGGTGGAAATCAGGCTCCTTCTGGGTCCTTCCCATCTCCTTAGTGTCCCTCGGCTCCATACCACATGCTTCTTCTCAATCTTCCCCTTTGGGGAAGATTGTCCCACAGACACTCCTGAAAATCAGGGCTATATTTTTTTTGAACAATTTTTAAAATTTTTAAACAACAAACATAAACAAATACTAAACATACAATATTGAATAAAATCTTCTTTCCATTATACAGTGTGTCGCTTGGTACATATCTTTTCTGCACAATATCCATAGTCATTCCATTCTATTTTTAAGTTACATATCATATATAACTACAATCCATTTAGTGTTGTATTATTATCAAATCATTATCAGACTATTACCAATATCTCAATTTTTTCAAGCATTCAACTATTCTAAAACCTAATTGATAATATCATTCATTTCCATGTAATCAAGCATAAGATATCGTATTATAATAATCGCTTACAACATATCTTTGTATTATTTTATCATGACTGTTATATTTCTATTATACTGTATTTCCCTATTTTCTTATCCAACCATCAACAAAATAGATCCCATATTTTATAATATTCTTTTTCTTCTTGCTCTCTAATGGCAAATGTCAATCTACTCATTTCTGCACATTCTATTACTTTCTTCATCACTTCCTCCTCCATTGGAGCTTTTTCATTTTTCCAGTTTTGCGCAAATACTATTCCAGCTGCTGTCATAATATTAACAATCAAATAAGTCCGTTCTTTACTGTAGCCTTCAGGGAAGATACCCAATAAAAATATCTCTGGTTTCAAGTCTATATGCTGTTTTGTCATTTTTTCCCCAACCATTTTAAAATCAGGGCTATTTTTGACAGCATTATCGGAACCTGCAAATCTCAGTTGACTCAGAGAGACCCTCGAAGTCCAAGATCCCCCTCTGGACCCCTTCCTCAGACCAATTGGGGAGTCCAGAGGGATAACTATGGGATGGAGAGTGGGGAGGGTGTCTGACCTGAAGAAGAGAAGATGGGGGAGACAGTGGTGGGAGGAAGAGCCACCTCCTTCCGGAAGACCCCAACTCTTCTCCCTCTTGGAAAAGGGGTGCAAACTTCAGGAACATGCATGTTGGGGGAACAGCAGTCAAATTCCCTATAAGCAGAAGCAGCTCTACAGAGCAAGGGGGTCTCCAAACTCAACAATTTTAAAACTTGGGACTTCAACTCCCAAGTTTCGTCGGGCAGCATAGCAGGCTATGGACTTCTGGGAGTTGAAGTCCACAAATCTTAAAGTTCTCCATTTTGGGAACATCTGCACAGGGGAGTGAAGGACCAAGAGAGGTCTTTGCTGTCCTCTGCTGGACAATTGTGGAACTCATTTCTGAAACACATTTCCTCTTTCGTTTCTTGCAAAATCAACTGACTTACATAAATGTGAATAATTAGGAAGTCGGCTTCAAAAGAGGGAGGGGAAGTCATTTTCTTCTTGGTCCTTTAAGTTTTGTTTTCTGAACGCACCGAAGACAAAGCGGAAGAACAGATCTTCCTTAAAAGGGATCCAGCAGGGAAGCAGATCTACCCGCCAGCAGGGATTTCCGATTCCCTCCAACCAGGTGACCCCCCCCCCCAGAAGCATCGAGACCCCCTCCCCCAATTGGCATTTCGTGGGGCAGCGGAGTGGAGTGGGGCGAGAGCAGGGCTCCTCCTGGGCATTGGGGGAGAGCAAGCCAAGGAGGGGAAAGCAAGCCAGGTGCGCAGCAAGTGTGGCAGAGAAGCACCTGGGTTGTTGGGGTGGGGGGAGATTCCAGGTAATTTGGGGAGGGGTGGATTGCTCCTTTTCTGCTGAGTTCTGTCCAGGCAGCCAAAGAAAGAAGGAGCTGCAATTGAGTGCAGGGAGGGGACACCTTCATCCTACCCACCTCCCCCTCAATCGCAGCTCTCTCCCCTCCAGGAAGGTTTTCCATTGAGATGCCAAATTCTGGCTTTCCAGGGGAGGGTGGAGGATCGGACTTTGTCCTCTATCTAGTCCCATCTCCTGCTAGTCCCTTTCAAACAACTGTCTTTCCAATCTCTTTTTAACAACCTCCAGTGTTGCAGCACCCACAACTTCTAGTGGTCAGCTGTTCCACTGTTTGCTTGTCCTCCCTGTTAGGAAGTTTCTCCTTCATTCCAGGTTGTTTCTCTCCTTGATCAGGTTCCATCCTTTGTTTCTTGTCTTGCCTTCTGGTACTTTGGAGAATAGCTTGGCTTCCTCTTCTTTCTGGCAGCCCCACAGATATTGGAAGACTGCTATCAAGTCTCCCCTTGTCGTTCTTTTCATCAGTCTAGACATACCCAGTTCCAGCAACCGTTCTTTGTGTTTTTAATTTATAAAAAATGTTATTAAACAAATTCTACAATTAAAAAACTATTAAAAAACATATTTCCATCCATTGCAGCATATTTGTAGTCGTGTTCACTCCCTTTGACATATTCTTTTTTTAAATAGACTTTATTGAATTTTTATTACTTTAAAAACCTAAGAAATATATCACTCAATAACAGCTATTTGTGGTGCTTATTGTATGATAATAATTTGTGCATTATTTACAGGTATTAATTTATACATAATTACATTCTTATTCTATCTATTACTTATATTTAATAATTACCTATACTTAATCTATCTCCAATCTATCCAACTATGCCATTGTTCCCACACCTTATAAAATACTGAAGTTTCTTTATCTTTTAAACTCAACATTAATTTATCCATTTCAGCACAATTCGTAACTTTTTGTATAAGCAGTTTCTCTGCGGGTATATATGGCTGTTTCTAACATTGGGCAAAGGCAATCCTGGGAGCAGTCAATATGTGTAATAATAACTATTTTGTGCTCTTTATGTATTTTTTTTGAAGATGCCCAATAGGAAGAGCTCTAGTTCTAGGTCTAATTGTTCACTGGTGATTTCCTGTAGCCAATTTTTGATTTTTAGCCAATATTTTCAAACTTCTGGGCAAGACCACCACATATGATAATATGTTCCTCCTTTTTTTTACATTTCCAACATATAGGACTCATTTTAGGGTACATTTTCGCTAATCTCGAAGGGGGTGCTACCTGTAGAACATTTTATATGCGTTTTCTTTGTATGCTGCTGATTTTGTTAATTGGTGATTTCTATTCAAGTCTCCCAATCAGATAATTTTATGTTGTGACCAATTATTCTCCTTTATCGCCTTACAGTGTGCTGTCAGCCATATTGCCAGATATTTAATTTTTCTTGTTGTTTGAAGTCCAAGCACTCTTTCTAATTCTGTTGTTTGTAAATCTGTTAATTTTTTTGCTGTTTCATTTTCTGTCTATTAATTTTCAATCCTGCCACTGCTCCATATCTTTCTAATTCCTTAATTAATATTTGTCCTTTTTCTATTGGATCTTCATTAATAAATGCCATGTCATCTGCAAATGCTTGCAGCTTATATTCTTCATTTCTACTTTTCAATCCTTTTATTTCAGAATTTTGCCTCACTCATTCTAATAGTACTTCTAATGATAATATGAAGAGCAGAGGGGACAGCGGACAACCTTGTCGGGCTCCTTACTCTATATTTAAAGTTTGGATGTTTTCTCCATTTATTATAATATTTGCTTTTTGTACTGAAGAAATTGCTGTTATAATATTCTCAAATTTGGTGCCAAAATTCATATCATAAATTTGCTGAATCATAAATTGCCAATTAAGGTTGTCAAAAGCCTTTTGAGCATCCAAGAAAACAAGGGCTACCTGTTTCTCCAGGTGGGCTTCATAATATTCCAGACTATCCATTATGATGCTTAAATTGTTCCTAATTTGTCTATTTGGGAGAAACCCATTTTGGTCTGAATGTATGTAATCATTCAGAATTTTCTTTAATCTATTAGCAATAATGGTAGTAAATATTTTATAATTTACATTCAGCAAAGAAATTGGTCTATAGTTTTGTATCATTCTGGCATCTGAGTCCCCCTTTAGTGAAATTAATGATTCTCTCCATGTGTCTGGCATTTTGGCAGATGATAATATCTCGTTATATAAATCCACCATTATTAGTCCTACTTGTTTTTCTATCGCTTATAAAATTCTGCTGGGAAACCATCAGGGCCTGGGGTTTTGTTGCTTTTCTGGGCTCTATTTGCTTGTTTTAATTCTGTCATATTTATATCCTTCGTCAAAGATTCTTTCATCTCATCGTTAATTTCTCGATTTTTCTTCTTAGATATTCCCTTATCTGATCTTCATCTACTTTTTCTTTCTTATGCAATTTCTCAAAATATTTACGTGCAATCTTTTTTCTTCTCTATTGTATGTTGATAATTTCCACATTCATCTTGTAGTTGGTAGATGGTTCTTTTCTTTCTCTTTTTTGAGTTTCTAAGACAGCCATCAGCCAGGCTTGTTTGCTTGTTCAAAGTATATTTGCTTAGTTGCTTTTAAGTTTCTAACCAGTTCTTCCTGTTCAACTAAGTTAAGTTTATGTTTATAGAGAATCAATTGTTCTTGTAAGTTAACATTTTGTGGATCGTTCTGTAGTTTGGATTCTAGTTTCTTAATTGTTTGGTATAAATTGTTTTGTTGGGCATGTTTTGCTTTGTTTTTTGTGCAACATAAGATATTGTAATTCCCCGTGTGACAGCTTTCATAGTGTCCCATAAGTTTTGAATAGTTGTAATATGTTATTATTTTCTTTAAAGTAAAGAGTTAGTTCTTCCTTAAGTTTCTTTATAAATTCCTCATCCTTTAATAATTGAGAATCTAAAGTCCATCTTCTCCTTGGTTTTTTTCCTACCTTTCCAATTGATGCTAAGAGGATTGTGATCTGCCCAAGAGTTCGGTATAATTTCTACTTCTGTCACTTCTGCTAACTCTCCACTCATCCATGCCATATCAATACGTGACCATGACTGGTGGGGATTTGAGTAGAAGGTAAATTGTCTCTTATCTGGATTTAGTTCTCTCCATATGTCTATTAGATTTAATTCTTTAATCATTTCTACACAGATTTTAGGTAGTTCTCTTTTCTTTTCCCTTCCCTTATTCCCCCCATTATAATCTTTTTGATAATCTGCTACAATGTTATAATCCCCTATGATACAAATATTTTTCCTTTCCAGTTCAATGATTTTAGCATACAGAACTTTATAGAATTCTTTTTGCTTGGCATTAGGGGCATAAATTACCACCAGTAGAATTTTTAAAGTTTAGCTGTATTTCGATTGCCAGAACTCTTCCTTTGGGATCTGCATATATTAACCCTTTGACATATTTTTAAGTATGTAGAATATTACTAAATATATATATTTCATTTTCGATTATGACCTGTAATCCACTTAGAAATCCCGGGTAGGGGAGATATCATAGAACAGAACGGAAGGGACCTTGGAGGTCATCTAGTCCCACCCCCTCCTCAGGCAGGAAACCCTTCAGACCGTTTCAGACAAGATATTTCACAACATTTCCATAAAAAATGTAACATATATAAAGACAAATATCTTATGCCTCCGTCTCTCTCTCTCTTCCTTGGGGGGGGCAATATGAGGAGGGGGAACAATGGGGACATCCAAATGGATCCTTCTGGGGTCTCCCAGCCCCTCCCTACCCTCAGTCCCCACTTCCTCTGGTTACCCCCAACTTTTCCCCTCCCCCTAATCTTCAGGCCTTCTAGGATTTGGGGTAGAATCGGGACTCCCTCCTCTCCCCCCAAAAAATCAGTCCCCCAAAGACCACCACTTTCTGCTTCATTCTCTGCTCCCGAACGTTCTCCTCCTCCAGGTGACGTCACAAAGGACTCTGCCTGGAGACTGATGACGCTGGAGCAGGGAGAATTCCCATTAGTGCTTCAGCTCGTTCTTGACCGTCCCACCGCAAAAGGCCGAGAAAAACGTTTCCTCCCCCTCTACAAACATTCCCCCCCCCTCTCTCACACAGACACACAGAGACACACGTGTTCATTAAATGTGAAGATTGTGCCATAGGAAGAGCTGCCGTACTGGATGATAAGGGAGGGAGGTCTGTCAATCCGAAGGGAAGCCCTGGAAAACCCTCAGCTAAACCAGGGAAAGGCACCGTTTCGCTTCGGGGGAGAAAAAAGGCAGTTTCCCTCCTTGAAAGACACGTCAGGAACATCCTGAGGTAAATTCAAACAGCCCAGAGAATAAAAAGGCGCGGAAAAAGGGAAACGCCCCCTTTCCACCCGCAGCAACCAATCGGAGCGTAGATCCCCTCAGGCGGAAACCCGCCCTCCCTCAGCCACAACAGGGTGTTTGGGGCCTTTGTGAGCTTTTCTTCTCCAGCCATTAAATGGGATATTTTCACATTTAAACGGTTCAAAAGAAAAAGACCCAAAATGACTTTGCTTTTTCTCCATTAGTTAGAATTGTCAGGCTGGAATGGTTTTGTTTTTAATTTTGCACTGGGCTATAAAAAGAAAGTCAACATCTTTGTTTTCCTTTTTTCTCTTGTACCTCAAACTTTCTTTTCCCTTCTCTCCTTCCCTTAATCTCCTATTTCTATTTTTCTTTGGGTTTTGTATACTAAATAAATAAATAAGATCTTGAGGCTCTAGAATGAGTGCAGAGAAGAGCAACAAAGATGGAGGCTAAAACACATTTTAAAAAACGGTTGCTGGAACTGGGTGTGTCTGGTCTGAGGAAAAGAAGGACGAGGGGAGTCATGGGGGCCTCTTCCAATATCTCAGGGATTTCCACAAAGAAGATTTCTCTCTCCTCTCCTCTAAATAAATATATATAGAAGTGGACCTAAGGAAAGAGGCAGAGGTGGAGTATATAGTTTTAGAAGAGCTCTGTGTGTGGTTGTGTGTGTGTGTGCGTGTGTACATACACACAGTATATATAGTAGATAGTGTATCTTTTTGTGTGCCTATGCACACACTATACCATGTAATATGTATGTACACATATGGCATCTATACATAGGATTAAATAGTGTATTTTGGATGTTCAGTAGTAGTAAATAAAAAAAGGGAAATTGTATCTCTGAGGCGAGGAGAGGCCAGGCAAGGCAGCCCTTGATTTGAGTGATGTCAAGTTGGCCACTCCCACCCAGTCACATGACCACCAAGTCATGCCCACCAAACAACTCAGGCCCACAGAACCGGTGGTAAAATTGTTTGAATCCCACCATTGGTTTGTGTCATGATGTTTTAATTCTTGTTTCATCACTTGCTTCATCCCCTAGTTGCTTATACTTATCCCTGCCATTTATGAGAATATTTATGACATGTTCCATAGCTTTGCCTGCTCTGACATAGATAATATGTATTATTTTTGGAGTAAGGATAGGATAAATGAAATGTAAATTTAGAAGGCGCTCCATTTAAAATGCAAGAGTTTATTTCTGAAGGTAATGTTAGCCTATAAGAATGATATTACAAGGTACCCTGGCTTGAAAACACTATAATGATTTTAGCATACTCTTAAAAATATAAGTACTGGTTTATATGACCCTACCGACAAAAATCTAGGAGTGATGAAGAATTCATATTGTAAATTATAATAAATAATGTGTTTGATCTTTTAGAGTAGTGATAATCAACCTGTGATAACTCTACATGTTACTCCCAGTGCCCCTCACCAATAGTCTGGTATCCTGGGAATTACAGTTTAGCAACATATGAATGGCACAGGATTCTAATTCCTCTTATATTACTTGATGGTGGGGTTTTATTCAAACTACTAGATTAGAACGGTCATGTAAGAATTGGAGAAACAAAAGTAGGCTTTTCTTTTAAAGGCTGAGTTGTTACAGAGCCCAGTATCCTGTTCGTGGAACTCTTTGCTAAGTGCAACATTCCTAGCACTCCTAAATTCCTCTTTAGATCTTCAGCTCTGCTTTTAAGCAGAGAGGAATCTTCCTTAGGACTGAAGCAGTGCAGTCTCAGCTAACCAATGGCAGGAACACAGGTCTCTAAGTGAATCTGTGATTCTGTGAGCAACTCAATCTGCCTGTCTGCTTTGCCTGATTTTGGGTAAAAGTTGTTCTTTTTAGTATAAAACATTCAATATTTACATACATGGTGTTTTCTTAATTTTGTGAGTTTGCTTTCTAGCAAATTTTATGGGTTTGCTTGCAAGCAAATTTTATGTGACAGGCTCAGGTAGCTGATCTCACAGATCTCTGAATGAATCTGTGATTCTGTGAGCAACTCAATCTGCCTGCCTGCTTTACCTGATTTTGGGTAAAAGTTGCTATCTTTTTATAAAAAATTCAATATTTATATAAATCTTTATAATATTTACATACAAGCCATGCCTAGCCAGTCACATGGCCAAGTGCCCGTGCGTCGCCCAGCCCTCCCTGTAGCTCCTCGTACCTGCCTGGGCTTCGCCCTGTCCTATCCAAGGCTCCCCAGGCCTTGGAAACTGGCAAAAAACAGAAAACCTCAGTCACAAGATTGTGTAGGATGTTATAACTGGTCATAAGTGGGTGTGGGTGTGGGTGTGTATGGCTGTCAAAACACCAAAAACAGGCCAAGTAGCTCTATGCAGGTCAGTTGTAAATTAGAACACTTGCTAAGCAACTGGCCATTAAGTGAGGACTTGGCCATTAAGCAAGGACCACTTAAATTTGGTTTGCCAGTCACATGGCCACCTGCCTTGCCTTCTCCAGGGCTCCCCTGGCCTTGGAAACTGGCAAAAAACACTTGCTAAGCAACTGGCCACTAAGACCTGGCTATTAAGCGAGGACCTCTTAAATTTGGTTTGCCAGTCACATGGCCACCTGCCCAGGCCTCTCCAGTCACATGACCACCAAGCCACACCCACTAATTAGGCCACGCCCACAGAACCAGTTGTTAAATTTGAATCCCACCCCTGCTTGATTCCCTTCATTAGCCACAGCTGGGAATACAGTGGATCATAATGTAGGCTGCATGCGGCAGGCTTCTGGGAGCAAATATGACTTTTATCCTGTGTTGTCGTGGCTTATCTGTGTTCCTGGCATCTTCCCAACTGTGTGAGTTTTGACATGCCTTCAAGTCTGAAATTCTTGCTCCTGCCCTGCCAAACTAATTAGTTCAGTTTGAGTTGTTTGGACTTTAAGTTCAAGTTGTGTTGCTCATGTTCTGGACTTAATTTTCTGCAATCAAAGGCTGTTCCTGGGAGAATTTTTCTCTAGCCAGAAGGTAACCTGGACACTGGGGACAAAGTTGGAGATAATAAAGGGTCTTATTGCTTATCTGACTGTGTTGCCTTCGTGCCATGCCCCGGGTCATCACACAGGCTATGGACTTCTGGGAGTTGAAGTCCACAAATCTTAAAGTTCTCCACTTTGGGAACATCAGCACAGAGGAGTGAAGGACCAAGAGAGGTCTTTGCTGTCCTCTGCTGGACAATTGTGGAACTCATTTCTGAAACACATTTTCTGTTTTGTTTCTTGCAAAATCAACTGACTTACATAAATGTGAATAATTAGGAAGTCGGCTTCAAAAGAGGGAGGGGAAGTCATTTTCTTCTTGGTCCTTTCAGTTTCGTTTTCTGACGCACCGCACCGAAGACAAAGCGGAAGAACAGATCTTCCTTAAAAGGTATCCAGCAGGGAAGCAGATCTACCCGCCAGCAGGGATTTCCGATTCCCTCCAACCAGGTGAGCCCTCCCCCCAGAAGCATCGAGACCCCCTCCCCCAATAGGCATTTCGTGGGGCAGCGGAGTGGAGTGGGGCGAGAGCAGGGCTCCTCCTGGGCATTGGGGGAGAGCAAGCCAAGGAGGGGAAAGCAAGCCAGGTGTGCAGCAAGTGTGGCAGAGAAGCACCTGGGTTGTTGGGGTGGGGGGAGATTCCAGGTAATTTGGGGAGGGGCAGATTGCTCCTTTTCTGCTGAGTTCTGTCCAGGCAGCCAAAGAAAGAAAGAGCTGCAATTGAGTGCAGGGAGGGGACACCTTTGTCCTACCCACCTCCCCCTCAATCGCAGCTCTCTCTCCCCTCCAGGAAGGTTTTCCATTGAGATGCCAAATTCTGGCTCTCCTGGGGAGGGTGGAGGGTGGAGGATCAGACTTTGTCTTAATCTAGTCCCATCTCCTCCTAGTCCCTTTCAAAGAACTGCCTGTCCAATCTCTTTTTTAAGAACCTCCAGTGATGGAGTACCCACAACTTCCAGTGGTTGGCTGTTCCACTGGTTGCTTCCCCTGTTAGGAAGGTTCTCCTTCATTCCAGGTTGTTCTCTCCTTGATCAGGTCCCATCCCTTGTTTCTTGTCTTGCCTTCTGGTGCTTTGGAGAATAACTTGGCTTCGTCTTCTTTCTGGCAGCCCCACAGATATTGGAAGACTGCTACCATCTCTCCCCTAGTCCTTCTTTTCATCAGACTACACATATCCAGTTCCAGCAACCGTTCTTCATGGTTTTTTTTAATTTATAAAAAAACTTTATTAAACAAATTCTACAATTAAAAAACTATTAAAAACATATTTCCATTCATTGCAGCATATTTGTAGTCATGTTCACTCCCTTTGACATATTCTTAAGTATGTAGAATATTACTAAATATTATTACGATTGTTTTACATTTGATTGATGTCATCTTTTCATATATTCATGTAGTTATTTCCATATTTATACATAAGTATACCTAGTTATGCCTATTCATACCAAATTATTTCATCACACCATAAGCTTTCATTTCATCTCTCTATTTTGTGTCCACCTTGCAGCGAATGATACCATAAATTCCCAATTTCGTAGTACTCTGTCTCTTCTCTCTCCTTCATTTCCATTGAAAGCCTATCCATTTCTGCACACTCTAAAACCTTTTTTATTATCATAATATCAGAGGGAATGCTGTCACTTTCCCAATTCTGGGCAAAGTCTATTCTTTTTTTTTTTTTGAAAAAAGTTTTATTATTTTAGACAGACATACACCGAAAAAACATATGATATGCCAGTAGGTTAAAGCTCCTTGTACATCTTTTCCATTCTCATCTATTAATTATTTTTATATTCTCACATACAAAATATTCCATATTTTTAGATTAATTTATCTTATAACACTTCATATTATCATCCCAGAACCATTCCCGGCAAACAAATGCATACAGACAAATATAAAAAACAAAAAAATTCTTTTTTTGAGAACAGTGTGTTACCGGACCCTCCCTTCTCCATGCGACTATAATTTCAATTATACACTCATTTTGTATATTCTATTCCATTTATCATAGCAACTTCCACTATTTTCCATAATTTCCCCCTTTCTCTAGCTTCTATAGTCTTGCTTCAGTTATTTCATCATTCCATCATTTCATTCATTACATTTCTTTTTCCAATTTTCAATATCTTGCCAATCAATATTATTACACTTTTGTCTATCTTGTTTAGAATTTTATATTATCTTATAAAACATATTTTACCCTGTAATTACTACCCTAAAGGATAAGACCTCTATCTCTTCTAACCAATTATTGTTTAACTTTTATATTTCACCTTTACCATTATTACCTCTGTTACCCTCTATTTTATATCATCTAACCATTATTAATCAGATTCTGCTTGGTACATTCCTACAAATATCCATTAAATTCTTTACAAGAGAAAAAGAAAAAGAAGATTGTGCATACATATAACAATAATAATTAAAGTAATTATTTCTTTTCAAGTTCAATTCAGCCATTGTTAATATTTATCTCCTTCATTCATTTCTATTTAAGATATTTCCATTTTATTGGCATTTAATATCCATATCACAATATTTCATCATCAAAAAGAAAAACAGTGTTAAAACATTCCATGCTTCTTTAATTTCCATACTTTCTCTTTAAATTGTTAGAGGCTTTATTCTCTTTCCTTCTTTACCTCCTTTACTTATTGACAGAAAAGGAAAAAAACTATACTAACTTCTTTCTAACTTAACCATATTTATCTCACGTACCCTTGCAGAATCCTCTCAGTAACTTAAATTAACCATTGTCTAACTGTTGGATTTTAATTTTTATGTATTTTTCTTGCTGTTGCTCATCTTGATTCAATTTTTTACCACTTTCTCTTCTTGTCAACTCCCCTCTTCTTCTCCTTCCCATTTTTCCCCTTTTATGTCCAATTTCCCTTCTGAAATCCTACCTTATGGCTCCTTGCAGTATTATAACTATTTCCCATTTTATACTTTTTTATTGTTGCCTCCAATCTTAGATTTTTAACTCTCTTTCCTCTTTTCCCTTTTCTTCCCCTTTTTCTTAACCCATTTTGAGTCATTTGATCATTGAAGATGGCTTCTTCTTCTTTGTCCCACCCTTCTTGTTCATCTGATGCTTCCTGTAATTTTCTATATTTCAGGATCTCCATTTCTATCGTTTTTACCTCTTCTTTAATGTCTTTAAATAGTATTTTTAATTCTTCAAAAAGTGATGGCATTCTGAAAGAGATTTTTTCCCTTTTAAAGCAACCCCCGGATGACTTTAATCCTTCGCTAAGATCCTCTAGCCAGGAGTTCTCCGATAATCCACAGCCGTTTCTTATTTTCTTTTTCACTTTCAGTTTTCCGGGGCTTGGCTTACACGGAGCTTCAATTACTATGTATTCTTTTCACATCTTGTTGTGAATCCACTCTCAATGCAATTTAACTCCAGGTGGTATCCTTTGTTTCCAGACTCCACCCTATTTAAGCTTTTTTTCCCCCCTCTGTTTTCTATCTTTGACTTTAAAAAGAATTCTTTAAAGTTGTTCAAAAGTCTTTATCACTTGATACTTTGTTTTCAGCTGAAAGCAGCCTATTAATATCCAAGTGAATTGATGTCCAATTCTTGTAAATCTTTTCTTAATATTCCAAGCCAATTGAAACGATCAGTATTTGAGGAGAAAAAAGAGACCAATTTCCCCCTCTTAACCCTTTCATTCGCAGCTGTAAAAGTCTTTTAGAGATAACATTGTTTTTGGCTGTTTAAATTCCAGGTACCTTTAATAGATGTTTTCAATTGCAAGCCCGGTATGTCACACTTTCTCCTTCAAGCTTCCTCCTGCACATTCTTTTCTGTTCGAGTTCTTCTTTGAGGTGGCCATTTCTGGCCAGCCGCTTCTGCCGCCTTCGGGAAAGGGGAAAAAAACCAGCTGGGGAGAAGAGATGCGGCTCTCCTCGACCCTGCTGGCAGCTCCCCAACCTTCACCACCTCTACGGGGTGGTTTCAACCCCAAAGCCAGCTGGCTTGGGGTCTCCAGCAGTGAGCATGGATCAAAACTGCGCACAGTCACAGATTCTGGTCCGTTCACGAAGAGGCTCAAACAGGAAGTGTTGGCAAAGGCTATTCTTGCTGCACTTATTATATGTAATATACTGGAGTTTCTGACTTATTTTATCTCTTAATATACACGATAGAGAATGTCTCTGGTTTCATTTTAATTCTCTGTTTTGTAAATTTTTCCAGCCATTTCCTAATTTTAAACCAATCATTTTTAGCTTGAGGGCATGTCCACCAAATACGGAAATAGGTTCTCTCTTTATAATTACATTTCCAACAATTTGCTGATCTATTAGGGAACATCTTGGCCAATCTTCTGGGGGTAAATGAAAACAGTAAAACATTTTGTATACATTCTTTTTGTAACCTACTGATAGAGTTAGTGTATAGTTTATTTCCCATAATTTTTCCCAATCTTCCAAATGAAAGCCGTAACGCACTTTGGGCATGTTTTTTGCCCAAATTATCATGGTCTCTTTTACCACTTCCTCTTCCATTCGGTATCTTAGGAGATAATTATATATTTTGGTAATCATTTTTTCATCTGATCCTTGCAATATTTTATCTAATTCTTGCTGATCTTTATATACTCCAAATTTTTCTGTTATCTTTCTTATATCTTATATAGGGCCACCAATCTATTTTTATCCCTTGTTCCTTCAGTTCTTCATTAGTTTTCAATTTGCCGATGTTGGCCTCCAGGAGGCTTCAGCACTGCCACCAGCTGGGCAGAGCGTCTTCCTCAGCCATCCCAGAATTCGGAGCAGCATCAGTGGGTGGAATGTGGCTTGTGCCCACATCCTGCATCTCCTCAGAGAGTCATCGGTCAGTCTCGGCCTCCTCCAGATGGTTCATTCTCCTATTTTGTCAGTTATACCTAGGTTTTATAATTCTAGTTAAATTGATTTCTCTTGGTTCTTCATATCTTCTTTCATAGTTTCTTAGCCTTTCTCCTTTTTCTTTCTCCTTTTCTTGAATTGGTAATGTTTTCCCTTTTGTGGTTGGTCTTCTCTCCTCTATTTCTACTCTTATATATCTTTTTTCCAGAAGTATCAACAACACACAGGAGCCAAGCATGGCCCTGGCAGAGGACGCTATTGATATTCCAGCCCTGGGCCGCTCCTTCCAACTGGGGATGCTTTACGACTGTCGCAAAGATGCCCTCATCCCAGGTAAGAGCTGGAGGAGAGGCTGAGGGGTGGCAGGAAACCAGGGAGGGAGGGAGACAGGCACTGCCATCAATGCGCAGGCTTAGCCCAGGGACACTTCAGAGTTGGCATCCTGAACACAATCCCAGGTAGCTGAGTAGGGTCTTCTCCCTGGAGATGTGTATCCAGCCCAGGCTTAACGCACAGCAGAGCTGGCCCTGTCTAGCAAATATGGGGTGGGTTTCCACACCAAAGTCACAAAAATGCTGTGGAAAATGACTAAACTTTTCTACTCAGTCAAAAGCCTTTCGGGGTTATTTCCAGTATTTTGCAAAACAGGCAAGAGGTTCCTGGGGTGATTTCTGGACAGAACAGATGAGGTTATCCTCTGGGAGAAATGATGGCGTGTTGTCCAAGCTCTCTGGGGCTTCTTTGTCCTGCTACAGGTTTTTTGGAGGTCAGCTTTCACATTTACCTTCATGTCATTTCTTGTTCCGTGCAGGAGTCACCCTTTGGGACTGCAGCTCTCTTCAGAAGGACCTGACAACTAAGCCTCAGCCCATGACAGCAACTAAAATCATTGCATCTGACAGCATAGATGACAAGGCTTCTGCCCTGACCATCTCAGGATCCCTCAAGGCCAGTGTCCTTGGGGGGCTGATTGAAGTGGGAGGGTCAGCAGAGTATCTCCAGGATACCAAGAAGTCCAAGCAACAGGCTAGAGTCACCGTTCAGTACAAAACCACCACCAAGTATGAACAGCTGACAATGAGCGACCTAGGAATCCAGAATGTCTCTCAGCCAGCCATCTTTGAACAGGGCACAGCCACCCACGTGGTCACCGCCATCCTCTATGGAGCCCAGGCTTTCTTTGTTTTTGACCGAGAAGTTTCTTCAATGGAGACGGTGAAAGATATTCAAGGAAATCTCCATGTTGCAATCAAGAAGATGATACCCGTCACAGGGGAAGCTGATATGAAGCTCAATGAGAAAGAAAAAGAGAACGCTTTCAAATTCAGTTGCACATTCCACGGAGATTTTTCTTTGGAGAAAAATCCAGTGACTTTCCAAGGTGCCATGAAAGTTTATGAAATTCTCCCAAAATTGTTAGGGGAACATGGGGAGAAAGCTGTGCCTGTGAGGGTCTGGCTCTACCCTCTGACCAAGCTGGACACCAGAGCAGCTAAGATGGTCCGTGAGATCAGCCTAACATTGATCTTTGATGTTAAAAAGATCTTGGAGGAACTCAACGAAATCCAGATGCAAAGCAACGATCTAGCCAAGGATCCCATTGCTGAGACCTTCCCTGAGATCAAGAGGAAGATCCAAGAGTTCAACGATCTGTGCCAGCAACACAGGCAGACTTTCCAGAAAGAGCTGGCCAGAGTGTTGCCTTCCATCCGGGCAGGAGGGCAGGAGGAAGCTACCCTGGTGGACATCTTGATGTCTGTCAACCAGTCGCCCTTCAACAGACAAAGCCTCCATGAATTTCTGGACACCAGGAAAAGAGAAATGAACTTTGTCAAATCTTATCTGACTATTCTAAGTGAAATACAAGTTATCTCATCTCAGAGCAATCTGGAAGAAATAGTTCTGGACCCCCAGAATTTATATGTGGTCTCCTTTGTATTCACTTCTTTACATGAAGAGGAGCCATTTCTGTTGAGTTTACAGGACTGGCTTCAGGAACAATTCTTGCCAGAATCAGTGAAGTCAACAAGGTCCAGTCTTGGGATGAAGAAAGGCCTGGCCTGGTTTGAGGACAAGGAGTGGACCCGCAATGGTCGCCGAGCTGCCAAGTCCCTCAAAGACTTTTTCAGTATCAAACAATCAAATGAGGAGGTCTGCTTTGTCGTGGCCTCAATCCCAGATGTGGACAACCCAGGAGCCTCAATATACCTTTATGAAGATGGAGAGCTGGTCAGCAAGAACTATGAGTTGCCCTCAAAGCCTCTCCCTTTCCTGATCAGTGAAGTGAGACACGACAGCATTCAGCTGAAGTTTCAGCCAGCTGAATATGGAAAGGCTGCCATCTCCAGCTATCTGGTAGAGTACAAGGTTGCAGGGGAAGAAAACTGGAAGACCGTGAGGACAGAGGACACCAGGGAGACATTCCTGCTGAAAGATCTGTCTCCAAACACAGAGTACCAATTCCAGTATTCTGCTTGTTGCAAGCTGGGCCATAGTAAAACCAGTGAGCCGAGCCCACCCATAAAGACCCTTCCCACCAGCCCTCCTGAGAAATTAAGAATGGTCACTGCAGCATCTTCTGTCATCTCTGTGGCCTGGATGAGTCCCCGCATCGTTGCCGCCGGAGTTGTGGTCAAGGAGTACAAGGTGGAGTACAGAACAGTGGAAGCTGGAGTTGGGAGTGTCCAATGGAGTGAAAAAAGGGCTGGGAGAAAAACAGAGGTTTATTCCATTGAAGGTCTGAAGCCCCAAACAGAGTACAGAATCCGGTTATTGGCCGTGTGTGATAATGGAGCTCTGAGTGTCCCCAGCAACGAGGTGGCAATCTCCACAACATTGGAGAAAGAAAGTGCAGACAATGTAACCCACCAGTTCCTTCAGAAAAGCTCCCTGGTGGAGGACAGAAAGCCATTAGTGTTCACCCTTCCTCTGAAGAAAGTCCCCTTAGGTGCCTCCACCTCCTGTCTCGTGTACCATGTTGGAAAGGAGAACCCAGAAGTACCCAACAAAGTCATTCTGGTGATGGGAGCAAGAGGATGTGGGAAAACCACTCTGATCAACGGGATGATCAATTACATCCTGGGTGCCCAGTGGAAAAAAAATGTCAGATTCAAACTCATTGATGAAACCACCCAGAGAAGCGAAGCTGGAAGCAGCACATCGGAAGTCACAGCCTATGTGCTGAACCATCAGAAGCATTTTCGAATTCCCTATTCTCTCACCATCATTGACATGCCAGGATTTGGAGAAACAGGAGACACAGAGCAAGACAAACTGATTGAGGAGCAGCTCCTGGAGTTTTTCTCCACCCCAGGGGGCATTGACCATGTGGATGCCATCTGCTTGGTGGCCCAGGCCTTCCTTGCCCATTCAACTCACGCCCAGAAACATGTCTTTGATTCAATGCTCTCCGTGTTGGGAAAAGTCCTGAAGGATAACATCCAACTCCTGATCACCTTTGCAGATGGGGGGACTCCACCTGTCCTGGAGGCCCTCAAGGAGGCTGACCTGCCAGGTGCTCAGGATGAGTCGGGAACCCCTCTGCACTTGAGGTTCAACCATTCAGCCCTCTTTGCTCCCCGAGAAACCAGAGGAAGCCCTAACGCTGCTGCTGAAATGTTCTGGAAAAAGAGCACTGAGAGCATGAAGGATTTCTTTGACTCATTAAGGATGCTGGAAACCAAAAGTTTAACCTTGACCCTGGAACGTCAGGAGCTGGAAGCTGCTCTTACAAGTCCTCCCCCTCCTAAGGTTGAGCAAGTGCACCCAAATAGTTTCCAGATTAGTATTCAGGGGTGGTATTCTACCGGTTCCACCAAACCGGTTTTTCCCACTATCAACTGGATGACCATCAGCTGTGCCGTGCGATTTAGATTAGCTAGAAAGCAGGAAATCATCGCATTTCTTGCTTTCTGGCTAATCTAAATCACGTGGCACAGCTGATTCCCACCCCCTTGCTTCAAAATGATGCTTTTTCCAGGGCTTCCCTAAGGCCCACTGGGCCAAAAATGTACACGGGGGAGGGTGCTACAAAAGAAAGGAAAGGAAAGGAAAGGAAAGGAAGGAAGGAAAAGAAAGAAAGAAAGAAAGAAAGAAAGAAAGAAAGAAAGAAAGAAAGAAAGAAAGAAAAGAGGGAGGGAGGGATGGGAGAAAGAAAGGGAGCGGAGTAAAAACTGGTAAGATAAAGAAAAAAAGAAAAAGAAAAAGAAAGGAGGGAGGGAGGGAGGGAAAAAGGAGAGGAAGGAAGGAAGGCTAGGTCCACATAGCCACACCCACCAAGCCCCACCCACAGAACCAGTACTAAAAAATTTTTTGAATCCCAGCACTGCTAGTATTGATCCCGCACTGGGATGTCCAGCTGAGCATCCCTGGAGGAGAAACCCCAACAGAGCCTCACTTGGGGCCAATGGCTAGAGAGACAAAGGGGAGAAGGGGGAGCTGGACACCCTCTTACACAAAGCAGGGAGAAGGCATGTGGGGGGGGGGAGACATAAGGGCAGGAGGGTTGTTTTGCCCCTCCCTTCAGGAGGAGGATTCTTTCAAGGCTCTCTGCTCTGGAGCCTTTTCCGAGTTGGAGTGGGGAACTCAGACGGAAGAAATAACAATCTTCTCCATCCTTAAATCAGCTGGTGGGGAAGCGCAAAGTTCAAGGCTCCTCCCACAGGTTTACCAGGGATTGAGGCGACTTTCCCAAAATGTGTGCAGAGGGGGCCTTGCACACCACTCCCCCCTCATGGAAAAGGGCTGTGGGGAGCTGCCAGTCACTTTGGACATCAACCCCCATCGTTCCTGAAACCCCCAAAGTGCAGGCTCCCAGGAATTGAAGGGCTGCATAAAAAGGGGGGTGGCATGGGGGGAAGGATCAGGTGGGTCTGCCTCAAGGGCAGTGAGGAGGGGGTGGCCCTTCTTTACACCCCGTCCAATTCCTCCCTGTGTCTTCCGAGGGAAGGGAGTTCCTGCAACCTCCCTGCAAGGCAGCCTCTCCTTTGGCTGACTCTGTTTTGCTTTTCACACAGAAATCCAGGGTTTCGTGCGGTGCGACATGTCTGGACATGGCTGGAAGCATCCGAGGTAAAGTCTTGGTCCCTGGGGGTGGGTGGAGGGGATGGAAGTTACTCTCCTGGGTGGAGGGACATGCTACGATGGCCGTATGCTGTTGAGCAGTCCCCTTTTTCTCTCCTTTTCCTTTTGGGTTGCAGAGCCTGTATGGAGGATCGTTTTGGTGGGTGAAAACGGAACCGGGAAAAGTGCGACGGGAAACACAATTCTGGGAAGGAAAGTCTTTATGTCTGAATGGACACCTTGGTCATTAACAGTAGAATGCCAAAAGGAGGAGGCGCAGCTGAACGGCAGGAAGGTTGTGGTGGTTGATACACCTGGCTTTGACTATAACAGTCCCTCAAACAAGTATACTGCTGCAGAAGTGAGCAGGGGCATGAGGATTTGCTCCCCGGGTCCCCATGCCATTCTGCATGTGATGCATCCTCTTTGTTCCTCCAAGAAAGAGATGAAGATGGCTCAGCTGATCAAAAAGATGTTTGGCCTTAAAGCCAAGGATTACACAATCCTCTTAGTCACCCACAGAACTTACCTGGAAGATAAATCCGTTGCAAATTTCATATATTCCAGGGATGAAAACGTGAAGAAATATATTGCTGAATGTGGGAACCGGTGCCTGGCTTTCAACAACAAGGCCAAAGGAGGAGAACGAGAGGCTCAGGTGGCCGAACTGATGACCATGATTGATGCTCTGGTGGAAATGAACAGAAATGCTCCTTGTTACACAGAAGACATGATGAACTCCAAGTAAAAACACAACTTCTGATTGTTTCCCTTTCCATCAGAGACCAGAAAGTGTCTCTAAAAGAGAGTCTCAGCCTCTTCTGCTCCCAAGGTGGCAACTCTGCCAATGGAATTATGGAAAGATTAATATCAGTTGCTATAATTAATTGATTAGTCTAATATTTTTGGAATGTATAGATGATTTATAAAGTGATTGAGAAAATGTAATGCGGAATCTGACTATATGTGTGTGTGTGTGTGTATGTGTGAGTGTGCGTGTGTGTGTGTGTGTGTTATACAGTAATTAGGGAGATGGTATTAAGGTAAATTGAAGGTGGCTGGCTCGAATTATTAACCAGGGGGGACAATTTCTCTACTGTATCAAATGCTGCACTAACATCTAGAAAGCCAGCAAACTGTGGTTTACCCAACTGACATATTTTGTGGTTAGATATTTCAGGACAAATCTATTCAAAATATAATATTATTAATTGATTTCTTACTTATTATACAAATTTATGCAGCTTTTAACTTTCCCTAAAACCTTCTTGCTCTTCTTCAAGGAATGCACTTTTCTTCTACCCAATCTCAAGTTTACTTAAGGGGAACATGGCTTATATTTTACCCACAGTAGCTATTAGACAAACTTGCCTGTAATTGTTTATACATATAACTTTATTTATAAACATAGCTGGTATGTTGTAAAAGCAGCTTTTAAATTCCATGGAAAAGATATGGTTGCATCAAAGCACCAAAATAGAGAAACACACACAAACACCTGTGGGATTTTGTAGAGGTCTGCTAATGTTGATATCTGGATGGAGATGTCCCTTTTAGCTCCATCAAGAAGAGTCAGAAGGTTCTCCTTCCTTATTAATTTACAATACTTAAAAAGTTCAAAAACCATCCCCCCCGGAAAGGGTCACAGCCCGGATTGGTCAAACAACCAGGTCTTCAAATCATGGCGGAAGGTGCGGAGGTCAGGGGCCAGGTGGAGTCCCAGGGGGAGTTGGTTCCAGAGGTCAGGGGCCACGACAGAATAGGCTCATCGCCGGGGGACCGCCAGCCGGCATTGGCCCGCGGACGGGACCCCAAGGAGTCCTTGCCTGTGTGCTCGCACAGGGCAGTTGGCATTCGATATGGGCAGGAGTCGCTCCCTTAAATATTGAGGAGCCATGTTGTGAAGGACTTTGTATGTTAAAGCTAAAACCTTGAATCTCACCCGGAGTGCAACCGGCAACCAATGCAGGCAGCAGGAGGGGGTAACATGGGAGAATCGGAAACTCCCATCACCACCAGGCCGCGATTTTGCACCAGCTGCAATCTCCGGATGGTATGCAAGGGCAGTCCTAAATAGAGAGCGTTGCAGTAGTCGAGTCTGGAAGTAACAAGGGCGTGAGTGAGCGCAGGGCATCTTGGTCCAGAAATGGGCGAAGCTGACGAACAAGGCGGAGCTGGGCAAAGGCTCCCCTGGCAACGGCCCCCACCTCCTCCTCCAGCCGGAGCCGTACATCCAGGAGGACCTCCAGATTCCGCGCCCTATCCACAGGGGGCAACACCTCTCCCCCTATGGCCAAAGATGGATATTCCTGATTGGGCCGAGATGCTGGTATGCACAGCCACTCAGTCTTGGCTGGGTTGAGTCGAAATATGTTCCCACTCATCCAAATCTGTACCGCATCCAAACACCGGGTCATCAGGGAGAGGGCATCACTGATCTGGTTTGGGGTGGAGATGTACAGCTGGGTGTCATCCGCGTACTGATGGAATCTCACCCCGAAACCATGGATGATCTCAGCGGCTTCATGTAGATGTTAAATAGAAGAGGGGAGAGGACCGACCCCTGAGGGACCCCACAGGGGAGCACCCTCGGGGTCGATCTCTGCCCCCCCAATACCAATTGCAACCGCCCCAAGAGGTAGGAGGTGAACCACCGAAGAACAGTGCCCCCCACTCCCAACCCCTCGGATGCCGCAAAAGGATACCATGGTCGATGGTATCAAAAGCTGCTGAGAGGTCTAATAGGACCAAGACAGAGGAAAAACCCCTGTCCCGAGCCATCCAGAGATCATCCAACACCATGACCAATGCCGTCTCTGTGCTGAAACCAGGTCAGAAGCCTGATTGATATGGATCCAGGTAGTCCGCTTCATCCAGGAAGAGTGGAAACTGCCGAGCCGCCACACTCTCAACAACCTTCGCCAAAAAGCGAAGGTTGGAGACTGGACGAAAGTTGTCTAACACGGTCGGGTCCAGGGCAGGCTTCTTCAGGAGGGGTCTCACCACCGCCTCCTTCAAGGCGGAGGAAAACACCTCTCTAAAGAAGCGTTGACAACTGCCCGGAGCCAACCGCAGGTGGCCTCCCTGGCGGCATAAGCCAACCAGGAAGGACAGGGGTCCAACAAACATGTGGCGGAGCTCAGCCGCCACATAATCCTATCCACTTCATCCTCAGAAACAGGATCGAACTCATCCCAGATCACACTGGCCAGACTGCTTGTATCCCGTTCCTCAGACCACTGCAAATCAGAGGACAACCCGCTCTGAATCTGGGCGATCTTATCTGACAGATATTGACCAAACTCCTCAGCCCTTCCCTGCAGTGGGTCCGCCCCTCCCCCCGTATGGAGGAGAGAGCGGTAGCCCAAACAGGGGCTGGCGGTTATTCTGGACGCTATGAGAGCGGAGAGATAAGACCTTCTCGCCGTTCTCATAGCTACCAGGTAAGTCCTAATATGGGCTCTTAGATGGGCTCGATCAGACTGGGAGTGGGTGGACCTCCACCTGCTCTCTAAACCCCTCCGAAGGCGCTTCATCTCCCGGAGCTCCTCCGTATACCAAGGAGCCATCCGGGATCCACAGCGTGTGAGGGGACACATGGGGACAACCCTGTCGAGGGCATCCGACGCAGCCTGTGCCAAGCAGTCGCCAGATCCTCAACAAAGCTGTGGGCAAGGGAAGAGGGAAGAAACCCCCGTTCCGCCTGGAACCTCTCAGGGTCCATCAGGCGTCTGGGGCGGAACCATCTAGGTGGCTCCTCATCCCAGCAGTGGGGGGCAGCCTGTTGGAAGACCAGCTGTAGGAGATAGTGATCAGACCATGGAATGGGCAATGCCGTAAAAGTGTCTTGCCCTCTGTCACTACGCCACTGTTCAGAGACAAAAACTAGGTCAAGAGTGTTTTCCCCCTCATGAGTCGGGCCTTGAATCAATTGGGTCAGGCCCATGGCTTCCATAGAAGCCATGAATTCCTGGGCCAAACCCGACGTTCCCCCCAGGGAGGGCAGATTGAAGTCCCCCAGGACTATAAGGCCTGGGAACTCCACTGCCACCCCCGAGAGGACATCGAGAAGCCCAGGCAGGGCCGCTGTCACACAGCTGGGGGAAAGGTATGCGAGCAGCAAGCCCACCCAACTGTTAGGCCCCCACCTCAGGAGGAGGGTCTCACTCCCGCCTATCTCTGGAACAGTGACCTCCCTTGGAAACAAGGTCTCCCGGATAACCACAGCCACCCCACCACCCCTTCCCTGGGCTCGTGGCCGGTGTAGAACCCGGAAACCTGGAGGGCACAACTCAACCAGAGGGACACCACCCTCTGGGCCCAGCCAGGTCTCGGTGATGCAAGCCACGTCCGCAGCCGCCTCCTCAATGGTCTCACAGAGGAGGGAGGACTTATTAGCCACGGACCTGGCATTAAAATACACCAGTCTAAGCCCAGGGGTCCCAGTTCCCGTGCCCCCTAGGGAGGAGGCCATAGGGTCGGGCGCATGTGACTGCACAGAGATGGCGGGTGCGCGCTCCCAACACATGATATGGCCCTATGCCTCGACGTCTCCTGCCAATCCCAACCACCCTGGGAATCGCGGTTCCCACCTCACACCCCACAGCCCCGCTGGCCCCCAATCCCCGATCCCCCACCATGCACTGGGCTGCAAAAAGACCCATCCACCCGCTCCCTAACCCCTTAAGACAGCCAATTAAAAAATTTAAAAGTTTCCCCTTAGTACCAAATTTAGAATTTAAACCCTTGGTCGCAGCATTGACCACTGAAGTTGCTGAAGTCATATTTCCTGCAATCAAGTTTGGTGTGGTTTACCTTGAGTTTGTATCTATTGTGTGCTCTTGTATTGTTATGGTTGAAGCTGAAGTATTCATTGACAGGTAGGACATTGCAATATATAATTTTATGTACTATAGTTAGATCGGACCGAAGGTGGCGTAGTTCTAGGTTTTCTAGGTCTAGAATTTCAAGTCTGGTGGCATAAGGTATTCTGCAACGAGTAGAGGAGTGGAGAACTCTTCTTGTGAAATATTTCTGGACTTTCTCAACTGTTTTAATATCAGATACGTAATGCAGGTTCCAGACTGATGAGCTGTATTCAACTATTGGCCTAGCAAATGTTTTGTATGCTCTAGTTAGTAGTGTGATGATTTCTATGCATGCCTGGGTATGGCTGCCCGCGGGTGTTAGGCTGAGACCGAAAGAGACAGAATTTTAGCTCAGGGGGATGCTTCTACCCCCCCTCCTTCCCCACTCCCGATATGATCTCGCTGGGGGACCTACCAATGCCGGCTGAGACTCGTTCAGGTGGAGGCATGGCGTGTGAGTGGGCTCAGCGTCACGGAGAGGGCGGCAAGTTGTGGAGGCCCTCTCCGTTGCGGGTGCCGGGACTGAAGGCTGCGGAGGACACGGGAGGCCGTTTGGGCCTCCGGCGGCTCCGGGGACTGAGGAAAGAGTTATTGAGGTCGGTGGAGGCCACAGAGAGCACGGAGGGCTGACATGGAGGAGGACACCGGCGGTTCCAAGGGCTGTGGAGGTGGTGGAGAGCTCCGGCAGAGATGGCGCCGGCGAGAGGCTGAGGAGGCATGATGCCGGTAGGATGGCTGGAGCAGAGAGATGCTGAGCTGGAGGGCCGAGTGGTCGAAGGGCTGGAGGATCATCCCAGGGGCGCTGAAGGGTGGTGTTGCCTCCGCTGGCCAGGCGGCAGCGGGCCGGGGGATGAAGAGATGGCGTGTGGCAGCTGTGGCAGCTGGAATGGTGGGGGCAGTGTTGCTGGCCTGACGGTCTCTGGGCTGAGAAAAAGGATGGTGGATGGCCCTGCCGGAATTTTGTGGTGGCTACTGGGGAAGCCCCGGTTGGAGGATTGGATAAGTAAAGATGGTGGCATAGGACAGTTGGAAGATCTCCCCCTCATGGTTGGCTTTTCGGGCCCGTGGGGAGGGAGGAATGTGCCTGAGGCGGTGGAGGACAAGGGCAGGCTGGGTTTTGGCTTGTGAAGAGATCCTTGCCTTCCTGGCCCAGGCCATTCTGCTGTCCTTTGTTGGGAATGTATGGTTGGAGGTAATCTGGAATGAGGGGGTCACACTCTAGACCTGGTTTTTATCTCGGGACAGTGGTGTAGTGGTCTGGGGGGGAGCGCCAACCATTCGGCCCCTGTCATGGACAGACCATTATCTCCTTTGGCTGGTCTTCCACTATCCCACTCCCTGCCGTTGGGAGGTGGAGCTGATGAGGTGGTTCCACCCCAGGCGCCTGATGGACCCTGAGCGGTTCCAGGCAGCATTTGGGCCATTACCTGCCTCCCTGGCCCACGACTCGGCCGAGACCCTAGCGGAAGCCTGGCAACGGGCGGCCTCTGGGGCTCTCGACCGGGTTGTCCCCCTGTGGCCCTTAACCTGATGCAGATCCTGGTTGGCCCCCTGGTTTACCACGGAGCTACGGGAAATGAAGTGTCGGAGGAGGGGCCTAGAGAGCAGTTGGAGGTCCTCCCAGTCTGAATCTGACCGAGCCCAGTTGAGGTCCTTTTCGAGGACCTACCTGGGAGCGATGAGAGTGGCGAGGAGATCTTACTTTGCCACTCTCATCGCATCCACAGATAATCGCCCGGCCGCCCTGTTCAGGGTTGCCTGCTTCCTCCTTAATTGGAAGGTGAGGGTGGACCCTTTGCAGGGACGTGCCGAGGAGTTTAGTCAACATCTGTTGGAGAAGATCACTCGGATCCAGACCGGGTTGGACACCAACTGGCATGAGTCGGACATGGAGTCAACGGCGAGCCTTGTCAATGTCATCTGGGAGGAGTTTGACCCTGTATCCTCAGATACGGTGGACAGGATTATGCGATGGTTGTGTGCCTCCACATGTTTATTGGACCCATGTCCCTCCTGGTTAGTCTATGCTGCCCGTGAGGAGACGTGTGGCTGGCTCCAGGCAGTTACCAATGCTTCACTGCGGGAGGGGTTTTTCCCTGCCACCTTGAAAGAGGTGGTGGTGAGACCCCTTCTTAAGAAGCCTGCCTTGGACCCAGCCAATTTAAACAACTTCCATCCAGTCTCCAACCTTCGCTTTTTAGCTAAGGTTGTTGAGAGCGTGGTGGCACAACAGCTTCTGGCTTTCCTGGAAGAAACCGAGTACCCAGATCCGTTTCAATTGGGCTTCAGGCCTGGCTATGGCACGGAGATGGAATTGGTCGCGCTGATCAATGATCTCTGGAGGGCTCGGGACAAGGGACATTCCTCTGTCCTAGTCCTATTAGACCTCTCAGTGGCTTTTGATACCATCAACCATGGTATCTTATTGCGGCGTCTTCGGAAGTTGGGAGTGGGAGGCACCGTTTTACGGTGGTTCTCCTCTTTCCTCTCAGGACGCACGCAGGGGGTGTTGATGGGGGGGCAGAGATTGACCCCGAGGACCCTCACTTGTGGGGTTCCCCAGGGGTCGGTGCTTTCTCCCCTCCTGTTCAACATCTACATGAAGCCGCTGGGTGAGATCATCCGTGGTTTCGGGGTGAGGTATCATCAATATGCTGATGATACCCAGATTTACATCTCCACCCCAGACCACCTCAGTGATGCCCTCCCCGTGTTTCGCGATGCCTGGAGGCGGTGCAGATCTGGATGGGGAGGAACAGGCTCCAGCTCAACCCTGACAAGACTGAGTGGCTGTGCATACTGGCATCTCAGGTTCAAGATATTCCATCTTTGACCATAGGGGGAGAGGTGTTGCCCCCTGTGGATAAGGCGAGCAACTTAGGTGTCCTCTTGGACGAATGGCTCAGTATGGAGGAGCAGGTGGGAGCCGTTGCCAGGAGGGCTTTCGCCCAGGTTCGCCTGGTGCACCAGTTGTGCCCCTACATGGACCGAGATTCCCTATGCACAGTCACTCATGTGCTAGTTGCCTCCCGTCTTGACTACTGCAATGCTCTCTACCTGGGGCTGCCCTTGAGGACTATGCGGAGGCTTAAACTGGTACAAAATGTGGCCGCGCGGGCAGTGATGGGAGTGGCCCGATTCTCCCATGTGACACCCCTCCTGCATGACCTTCATTGGTTGCCGGTTGCCCTCCGTGTAAGATTCAAGGTGCTGGTATTAACCTATAAAGCCCTGCATGGCTCGGATCCGGGGTACTTGCAGGAGCGCCTCCTACCAGCATTGAGGTCCGATCGCCCAGTACGCTCCCATAGGTAGGCCCTCTTGGGGGTGCCATCGGCCAGACAATGTCGGTTGGTGGTCCCCCGGGAGAGGGCCTTTTCTGTGGGGGCACTCACCCTTTGGAATCAGCTACCTCTAGAGCTGCATTTGGCCCCGGACCTGCACTCCTTCTGGCATGATCTCAAGACTTGGCTGTTTGTACAGGCTGGCCTGGACTGAGCGGGGCTGGGAATTTTAATTTAAGGGTATTTTAATTGATTTTATAATTGGATTGAATTTGATAAAGATGTATTTATTGGTTATATATTGCGTGTAAGCCGCCCCGAGTCCCCTCAGAGATGGGATGGCATATAAATCCAAATAAATAAATAAATAAATTACCAGAGAAAAAGCTATGCAGGATTAGCTTAACAACTCTTAATGCCTTTTTGGCTATGTAGTTACAGTGGGCTCTAGCACTTAGATCATTAGAGATGAGTACTCCAATGTCCTTTACAGAGTTTGGATCATCAACAAGGTCTTCTCCTTCTCCTTCTTCTTCTTGCAATTCCCCTCCTGCTTCCCTTTTCCTTCCCCTTCCTGATTTTGTTTCCATTCTGTTATGCTTCCCTTTCCCTTCCTATATTCCCTTCCCTCCTCCTTTCTTCAGCCGACCCAGAGAGTTCATGCAACGTCCTCATTCATGAGGATCGCCTCCATTACCTCCTTGGACAGCAGATCGCACAGCAACACCGCCTTCGCTTTCCTTCTTCCACAGAGAGAGAGAGAGAGGAGACCCATCTTAGTTGCAGGCAGCTCTGAAAATAGGTATCAGTGAGTGAGAAAAAAGGCGGCAAGACGCCCCCCAGGGCCCCCCGTTCCTTACATGAGTCCCATTCAGACGATCCCGCTGTGCCCGGCGGCTGCGCCTCCTGAGACTGAAAGTATCCCCCCTCCCTCCCTCCTGCTTTCTCCACTTCTCCCTCTGCGCCCAACTCTCTCCTCCATTGGGGGAAGTCAAGGGAGACTCTGCCCAGAGACCGATGCAGAAGGGAGAATTCTCACTGGTCCAGGTGCCACCAACCACCACACTAATCACTCTGCGAGTCTCGTGGCACGCCCTTTATTTAAGAAACGAGAAAACTTCAACCTCTGAAGGATTCCGAGGTCTTTCACCAACACAGGAGAAGAACAGAGAGAGTTTCAGGTAAGAAAGAAACAAAACTCCTCTCTACTTTTTCACTACTATTTGTCCCTATTTACCCAGCAATACAATGTACAGGTAGTCACTTTCCTCAACCAGTTGCCCCCCCCCCATTTTCTCATCTTCCAACAATTCCCACCGTTGAAGAAAAAGCCAGCTTTAACAATGTGATTAAACAAGGAAAAACCTTCGTAAGGGGCGAAAGGGTGAGTGAGAGAAGTATCTGAATCCCCTTCTCTTCTCTTCTCTTCTCTTCTCTTCTCTTCTCTTCTCTTCTCTTCTCTTCTCTTCTCTTCTCTTCCTTCCCTTCCCTTCCCTTCCCTTCCCTTCCCTTCTTTTCCCTTCCATTCTCTGCATCCTGGTCATATTCCAGACAAGGGACAATGGATGGAAATTGATCAAGGAGAGATTCAACCGGAGTAAAACCTATGATGAATGGTTGCAGGAACTGGGCCTGGCTAGTTTAGGGAAGAGAAGGACCAGGGGAGACAGGATAGCAGTCTTCCAATATTTGAGGAGCTGCCACAGAGAGGAGGAAGCGGGCCAAGCTATTCTCCAAGGCACCTGAAGGCCAGACAAGGAATAATGGATGGAAATGGATCAAGGGGAGATTCAACCTGGAAATAAGGAGGAATTTCCTGACAGGGAGAACCATCAACCCATGGAACAACAGAAGTTACCTTCAGAAGTTGTGGGAGCTTCATCCCTGGGGTCAAACTAAATTGGGATTTTATGAAAATGCAATTCAAACTGATGGATCCAGGTGATAAATTTTTAAATATGTTAAATGCAGTTTATTCAACACAGAAAGCTAAAATATTGATTAATGGTGAAGCAACACAATACTTTGAGATTAAGAAGGAGGTTAGACAGGGATGTCCTCTGTCCCCTCTGCTTTTTATTACAGTATTAGAAACATTATTGGAAAGAGTTAGAGACAACCCTAATATCAAAGGACTAAAAATTAAAAGTCAGGAATACAAATTACAGGCGTTTGCTGATGATTTAGTGTTTATCATGGAAGAACCTTTAGATACAGGCCCACTATTAATAAATGAAATAGAAAAATTTGGAAATCTAGCTGGACTAAAAATAAATAAAGAAAAAACTAAACTATTAGTTAGGAATATGATATAATATAAACAAAACCAATTACGAGAGAATGGGGTTACAAATTGTAAATAAAGTGAAGTATTTGGGTATATGGATGAGAGCTAGAACTTTAAAATTAAAAGAAGATAATTAAGAAAAGCTGTTGAAGCAAATTAGGAATGATTTGGAAAAATGGAATAAACTACAGATTTTGTTTTTAGGAAGAATAGCAACAATTAAGATGAATGTTCTACCAAAAATTTTATACCTATTCCAAACGATGCCTATATTATTAGACAACAAATTTTTCAAGGAGCTAGACAAAGTTGTTGCAAAGTTTATTTGGGCAGGAAAGAAAGCAAGAATAAAAAAACCCTTTCTACAGGATGCCAAAAGCAGAGGTGGATTTGGACTACTGGTCTGAGAATTATATTATAAAGCGGCCTCTTTAATATGGATAAAGGATTGGATAAAACTGAGAAACAAAAAAATATTAACAATTGAGGGTTATGATTTATGTTATGTATGTAGGTTTGAATGTTATTGGTTTATTTGAACTGTTCTTGTAAAATGTCAAATGGTATTGGTTTAAATAGTGCGGGAAGAAACCCTGCACTCCCATTGGCTGGCAACCACGGCTGCAGGCTATAAGAGGCAGCTGTAGCCAAGCCAACTCGGGTCCATTCGAGCTGTAGTCACTGAATAAACTCTTTGCTGGAACTCCTCGCGTCTGACTCTTCATGCAGACTTAACAATTTACATATAGGTTGGCACGCGTTCCTTTGGAACCCTAATAATAAAACCCATTCATACTTTAGGAGACATATTATCCGTAATGCTTTAATTAAAATATGGACTGATATAAGGCAAAAACTGATAACTAGAATTCCAAGATGGCTTTCTACAATGGAAGTGATGTTTTACCCCAACACTTTAGACATCTCCAAAAAACTTAGGTACCATCAAATTTTAGACAAAGAAGAGAAATTGAAACCCTTACAGGAGTTAGTGACTCAAGGAATTTCTATAGATACTTGGTCTTATTTCCAAATTAAATTAAGATATAATAAAGACGTAAAAGAATATGGAATTGAATTAAACGACACACAGTTCGACAAGATTCTTATGAGCCCAGACAAAGGTTTGATATCTAAACTATACAATTTCTTATTGGAGCGTGAATTTGCAGAGAACACAATTAAAGGACCTATGCTTGCCCTGGGAAAATTTTTTTGGTCACAGTATAGAATTGGACAAATGGGAAGAAATCTGGCTTAAAAATCTCACACAAACTAAATCAGTGGCACACAAAACCTATATAAAATGATATATAGGTGACATCTGGCGCCTTCCAGATTAGCAAAAATATTTCCAGTGGCTAATCCTAAATATTGGAAATGTAAAGAGAAGATAGGTATGTACTTCCATGTATGGTGGAGCTGCCCAAAAATAAAAAAATTATTGGTTAAAAATCAAAAAATGGATTGAAGAGATTACCAAATGTGAATTGGAGTTGAAACCGGAATTGTTCCTATTAGGTCTGCCTGATGTGAGATATTTGATAATACACCTATTAACAGTGGCAAGAATTGCATTGGCCCAATATTGGAAGTTGGCCGAAGTACCTCCATTACTGGTAGTTATATCTAAAACATATGACTGTGCTCAGATGGAGAGGATTACATTACAAATCAACGGGAAAGAAGATTCAGATTTTTACAGAATTTGGAGTAAATGGTATAATTGGGCAAAACAAAAAGGGAAACACAAAACCAGCTAATATAACAGACTAAAAGAGATAGATTGTATCGTGCTACAAATATACTTTCTTTTTTTCTCTTCATTGATATATAAAATAATTTTAAGCTTTGATAACTAATTTTGTGCTATATATGTAAATTAATAGTTCTACAAATAACAATTATAGGAATTCTAAGTCTTTAATAAGAAGAAATGTTTAGATAAGATATAGACTTTGGGAAACACTTGGTCGAACAGTTATTAACAGTAATAGGATGCACATTTTATATTTTACACTGTACCATGGTGGGTCTTTCTGTAACTTTGCTCTTTACCTGTTTTTTTCATGTTCAGAAAGTCGACTAGATTTGGAGTTAAATATGTATTAGGATTTTTTCACCTTGAACACAAAATTTGGACTATCGTTTTTGTTTTGTTTTTCTTTTAATAGGTTCGCTAAAGTATTTTTCTTTTTGTCATTGTAATGTGTGTTAATAAAGTTTACTAAAAAAAAGAGAAGAAGGGGGGGGGTGTTGCTTGTCTGTGGCTGGTGTGGCTGTTTTCACAAAAAGCAACCCCTTCTTGATGGCGCCTTCCATCCTTCTTCTGCCTCTCCCAGAGGGAAACCTTCAATAAAGGTATGGGAAGATCCAGATCCGGAGAAGCAAAGACAGCGGGATTCACTCGTTGCTCTTATGAATCCATCTTAGAACGGGTGGTTGTGTCTTGATCGCAGGTGCACAAAGGCTGACAGTTCACTTCTGGGATCAGGGATTGGCCCACAGGGGCCCCCACAATGGACTTTCATGCCAGAGGTGGGATTCGAACCCTGAGCCTCTCAGATTCTAGGCTGCTTCCTTGACCACTAGGCCACCTGAATAGGGAGAATTTATTTATTTATTTATTTATTTATTTATTTATTTTTGGAACTTGTATGCCGCTTCATCTCCGAAGACTCAGGGTGGCTCACAGCTAAAAACAACAACAATAAATAATTAAAAGAAGATTAAACCAGATTCACAAGCCCAAACAACAAATTTACAATACTTAAAAATATAGGAGAATGAGCAGCCCCTGCCCCACATAAGCTGCAGGAGGGCTCCATGGCTTCCCGGAAGGGTCTGGCTCTGCCCCATGAGGAAAGCACCCAGGAGTCACTTCTGATTCTGACCCAAATGGGCTTCAAAGCCAGCGCAGAAGAATTGGAGATAAAATGTATTCTGTGTATCGGTTAGTTGCTCTGAAGCTGCGGCAGAAATGCCTGGATTCCCCACATGTGAAAATGGAGCCCCGAAGACCCAAAGGGAAAGGAAAAGACTGGATCTCGCTCCAGAGGGAGCCGCAAAGGCAGGCAAGGGAACTCAGCCCCAGGAGGGGTGTTTCCTCAGCACCCACAAGAAGGGCCCCATCCCCTCGGGGAAAGACCAAGTGGAGCTGCTCAGCTGACAGGCAGGTGAACATGTGATGTCTCCACTTTTCTGAGCCATTTTGGCTTGGGTTGCACTCAAAAAGGACCCCTCAACCCCAATTTCCCCTACTAACTGGGTCTCTAAGCAAGAGAGCCTTCAGGGACACCCGCCCTCCTCTTGGTGTGAAGGTCGACAGTTCTCAAGAAGAATATCCTACAACTCTGGGTGCATCTTCTCTCTTTTCCTACCATCTCTTTCTCACACATCTATATTTTTAGCCACAGACAGTAAGAATAATTGCAAAAATAATTTTCCATAAGCTGTCTGGTTCTTGTTGCCAAATATTAAGTTCCAGTGAAAGACTTTCACAGGGTTCTCTTTAGCTAGATTTATTGGGATGAATTGGAAACTATAAGAATTCCAGTCATTCAACCATTTCCCATTTGAAAACATACATATATTATTCTTTGACTCCTGCATATTATCTAAGTGGAAATAATTAATGTATTCTTTCAAATAAAAGGAAATTTTACAATTCTTTAAATATCATGGTGTGATGTGTTATGCTTTTACATTTGTTCTAGCTGTGAGGTGCTCCTTTGTGTTAAGATCTGGCCTCAGAAGGATAATGTAGCACTTGGGGATGAAGATGCAGCCCAGCAGCCCAGCACTGGAGGCCAGGATGGAGAAGACCTGCACAGCCACCATGAATTTCCCTTTGGTGCTCAGGTAGGTGGGCACAAAAGTCACCCACACACTGCAGAAGACCAGCATGCTGAAGGTGATCAGCTTGGCTTCGTTGAAGGCCCCAGGGAGATTCCTGGCCAGGAAAGCCACCATAAAGCAGATGGCAGCCAGGAAGCCCATGTAGCTGAGAGTGATGTAGAACATGACAACGGCCCCTTCGTTGCATTGCAGGATGATCTCTCCAGGCTGGGAGTGGAGGTCAGAGTCAGGGAAGGGGGGAGAAGCTCCCAGCCAGATGGAGCAGATGATAACTTGGACAACAGAAGAAGACAGGATGATGGAGTTGGCCAAGCTCTTCCCCAACCATCTCTTCACTCGGTTTCCTGGTTTCGTGGCCAGGAAGGCCAGCACCACCGTGATGGTTTTGGCCAAAAGAGAAGAAATGGCAACTGAGAAGATGAGGCTGAAGACCGTCTGTCGAAGAAGGCAGGTGGCTTTCCTTGGTTGACCAATGAAGAGAGGAGAAGACAAGAAGCAAAGCAGGAGGGAGACCAGGAGGATGTAGGAGAGGTCCCGGTTGTTGGCTTTGACAAGAGGAGTTTCTTGGTATTTAATGAAGATGGTTAAAACAATGCCTGTGGTTAGGAAGAAGAGCAGGGCAAAAGAGACCAGGATGATGCCCATAAGTTCTTCATAAGACAGGAAGGTTATAACTTTGGGGATACATTGGACTCTGTTCTTATCTGGGTATTTCTCATCTGGACACTTGGTGCATTTTTCTGTATCTGAGAAAGCGAAAACACAATATTACTTTAATATTTTGTGCCTTTATCTTACAAGAAATACCTTCTTTGGATAACAGCTGATACCTTGGGCATTTTCCAAAAGTATTTCAGAAAGAAATACTTTCTTTCTTTCTTTCCTTCTTTCTTTCTTTCTTTCTTTCTTCTTTCTTTCTTTCTCTTTCTTTCTTTCTTTCTTTCTTTCTTTCTTTCTTTCTTTCTTTCTTTCTTTGATGGGATTTCTATGCTGCCCTATCCCCCGAAGCACTCAGGGCAGCTCACAATGATAAAAAATATAATACAAATATTAAAAAGCAATTAAATTCAAAATCCCAATAACCAATTAAAATTAATAAAAACTGTCAGTAAAACCCCATCCCCCCATCAGTCCAGGTCGGCAAGTTGGAACAGCCATGTTTTCAGGCCATGATGGAAGGATTGGAGGTCAGGGGCCACCCAAAGCTCCAGGGGCAGCTGATTCCATAGGGTGGGTGCTCCCACAGAGAATGCCCTACCCCTAGGGGTCGTCAGCTGACATTGTCTGGTGACAGCACTCCAAGGTGGCCCTGCCTGTGGGAGCGCACGGGACAATGGGAAGTCGATACTGGCAGCAGGGTCTCTTGCAAATACCCCAGTCCTAAGCCATGTAGGGCTTTATAGGTCAGTACCAGCACCTTAAATCTCACCTGGAGGGCAACTGGTAACCAGTGAAGCTCATGCAGGAGGGGTGTAAATTTCACTTTCATGACAATGTTCTGGATGGATCCAGTTCCACAAGGGCTCCAATTTTCTTCAGTATCACCCACCTTCCTGAGTGGAGAAAGTCCCTTCTGGACAAGGAATGCAGTCGTAGCAGCAAACTGGCTCTCCTTTTCGAGCCCTCTTGACAAATCCAGCAGGACAACTTTCCACACATTTGGACTGAGGCAGGGACTAAGGAGAAAAAAATAGGAATGGCAAAGAAAATATGTTAGGTCTCTCCATCCATGGAAAATGGTGGGAGAAATGGACATTAGCCCAGTAGCCTCTGATCTTCACTGAGGTAAATAAGAAATCTCTGACTACTTTAAACAGATGCAGGAGGTAGAACAACTGGCAGATCCTTCATGTAGTTCCTCCCTTTTGCTTTTGGAATTTAACATTACAGTAAAGTACTTTCTATTTAATAAAGTCTATAGCGATGGAATTGAAAACAAGATTTAAGTATTTATTATTTTATTTATTTATTTAATTGGAGTTATATGCCATCCCATCTCTGAGGGGACTCGGGGCGGCTTACACGCAATATATAAACAATAAATACATCTTTATCAAATTCAATCCAATTATAAAATCAATTAAAATACCCTTAAATTAAAATTCCCAGCCCCGCTCAGTCCAGGCCAGCCTGTACAAACAGCCAAGTCTTGAGATCATGCCAGAAGGAGTGCAGGTCCGGGGCCAAATGCAGCTCTAGAGGTAGCTGATTCCAAAGGGTGAGTGCCCCCACAGAAAAGGCCCTCTCCCGGGGGACCACCAACCGACATTGTCTGGCCGATGGCACCCCCAAGAGGGCCTACCTATGGGAGCGTACTGGGCGATCGGACCTCAATGCTGGTAGGAGGCGCTCCTGCAAGTACCCCGGATCCGAGCCATGCAGGGCTTTATAGGTTAATACCAGCACCTTGAATCTTACACGGAGGGCAACCGGCAACCAATGAAGGTCATGCAGGAGGGGTGTCACATGGGAGAATCGGGCCACTCCCATCACCGCCTGCGCGGGCACATTTTGTACCAGTTTAAGCCTTCGCATAGTCCTCAAGGGCAGCCCCAGGTAGAGAGCATTGCAGTAGTCAAGACGGGAGGCAACTAGCACATAAGTGACTGTGCGTAGGGAATCTCGGTCCATGTAGGGGCGCAACTGGTGCACCAGGCGAACCTGGGCGAAAGCCCTCCTGGCAACGGCTCCCACCTGCTCCTCCATACTGAGCCGTTCGTCCAAGAGGACACCTAAATTGCTTGCCTTATCCACAGGGGGCAACACCTCTCCCCCTATGGTCAAAGATGGAATATCTTGAACCCGAGATGCCAGTATGCACAGCCACTCAGTCTTGTCAGGGTTGAGCTGGAGCCTGTTCCTCCCCATCCAGATCTGCACCGCCTCCAGGCATCGCGAAACACGGGGAGGGCATCACTGAGGTGGTCTGGGGTGGAGATGTAAATCTGGGTATCATCAGCATATTGATGATACCTCACCCCGAAACCACGGATGATCTCACTCAGCGGCTTCATGTAGATGTTGAACAGGAGGGGAGAAAGCACCGACCCCTGGGGAACCCCACAAGTGAGGGTCCTCAGGGTCGATCTCTGCCCCCCCTGTCAACACCCACTGTGTGCGTCCCAAGAGGAAAGAGGAGAACCACCATAAAATGGTGCCTCCCACTCCCAATTCCCGAAGATGCCGCAATAAGATACCATGGGCGATGGTATCAAAAGCTGCTGAGAGGTCTAATAGGACTAGGACAGAGGAATGTCTATTGTCCCGAGCCCTCCAGAGATCATCGATCAGTGCGACCAATGCCGTCTCCGTGCCATAGCTAGGCCTGAAGCCCGATTGAAACGGATCTAGGTACTCGGTTTCTTCCAGGAAAGCCGGAAGCTGTTGTGCCACCACGCTCTCAACAACCTTAGCTAAAAAGCAAAGGTTGGAGACTGGACGGAAGTTGTTTAAATTGGCTGGGTCCAAGGCAGGCTTCTTAAGAAGGGGTCTCACCACCGCCAAGTATGATGATATATTCATATTAAAACTGAGAATAAAGTTTAGTGTAAAAGATTTAGGAAACTTTCATTCCGTTAGTTTTTTTAATATGAAATTAAATTGTGATGAAGAAAGAAACCTTTGATCAGTAAGATCTTGAAATATTTCATTGCAAAGCCACTCCACTGAGGTCCTGCCTCTTGAAGAACTTCCATTAGAAGACACCAACTGGCATGGAAGGCCAACCACCCTGGAGACTCTAGGCTTTGCCCACTGGAAATGGGACCTCAGGCTTTGGAAAACAGAAAAGACAACAAAATTTCTCTCACCTTATTGAGCAACTTTAGCCGTGAAAGAGCATCTTGTTTGACAGAAAGTCTCTGTCTTTTAAAATATGCCAGAGTCTCTTTCCTGAGATCCTCCTTGGGAAGAACCAAGAAGACCTTGATCACCAGATCTGCTGTTATCTCTCCATTTTGGTCCAAGTAGAGTTTCAGGTGGGAAATATTCCAAAATTCATTCTTCTCCAGAAAGGGATTAAACTAGAGTGGGAACATCCAGGAATTTGAAGAGGAGAAAACTTGGTTTCATATCCCACATTAAATCTTTCTTCTACAATTGTCTAATTCCAAATAGGCTTAATCAGAATACAAATACTGCCATTAGGTTTATAAGTGAAACAAACGATTTTGTGATGTGATTAGAGACCTGAGGGAAGGTGTGATGACTAAGTGAATAAAAACTGTCATTAAAATGATACTCAAATAATTTTGAATCTTTTAAATCTCTCCTATGAAACCTGAAGGAGATGGATAACACTTTGCCATTGGTCATCAATTTTTCTATATTGTCATTAATAAGACAATTAATACGATCTTACAGTAAGCTAATTTGATGTGATTTAAAGAATATAAATTCTTTAAACTTGCAAGTCTTGTTTGAAGCTTTATTTTAAAAGATTGATAAAATAACAATGGCTTTAAATCAAAGAAACTCAGTGATGCCTTCACTGTGATGTCTCATTGACTGGAAGCAGTGCGGATCTGGATGGGGAGGAGCAGGCTCCAGCTCAACCCAGCCAAGACCGAGCGGCTATGCGTACGGGCATCTCAGGTGATCCAGGATGTTCCACCTCTAGACATGGGGGGAGAGGTGTTGCCCCCCATTGAAAGAGTCCACAAATTGGGTGTCCTCCTAGATTCACATCTCAGTTTGGAAGAGCAGGTGGGAGCCGTGGCCAGGGGGGCATTCACCCAGGTGCACCTGGTGCGCCAGTTGCGCCCCTACCTGGACCGAGGTGCTATATGCACGGTCACTCATGCGCTCATTACATCCCGGATCAACTACTGTAATGCTCTCTATATGGGGCTGCCCTTGCGGACCACGCGGAGGCTTCAGCTGGTGCAGAATGTGGCTGCGTGGGTTGTGATGGGGGTATCCCGATACTCCCATGTTGCACCCCTCCTGCGTGAGTTGCATTGGTTGCCAGCTGCCCTTCGTGTAAGATTCAAGGTGCTGGTACTTACCTATAAAGCCCTACATGGCTTAGGGCCAGGGTACCTGCAGGAATGTCTCCTGCCAGCATCCAACACCCATCGTCCGGTGCGTGCTCACAGACAGGGCCTCCTAGGGGTACCGTCGGCCAAACAATGTCAGCTGGTGGTCCCTAGCGGAGGGCCTTCTCTGTGGGGGCACCCACTTTGTGGAACCAGCTTTCCCTGGAGCTACGATTGGCCCCTGACCCACGCTCCTTTTGCCTCAGCCTAAAGACTTGGTTATTCAAACAAACCAGCCTGGACTGAGGTGGGGGGTTGTTTTAATCTCACTGGGTGAGATCATCCGTGGTTTGGGGGTGAGGTATCATCAATATGCAGATGATACCCAGCTTTATATCTCCACCCCAGACCAGATCAGTGATGCTCTCTCGGTGATGTCCTGCTGCCTGGAGGCGGTGCAGGCCTGGATGGGGAGTAACAGGCTCCAGCTCAATCTGGCCAAGACTGAGTGGCTGTTCTTACCGGCATCTTGGTTTTCAGTGGATGTGCCATCTTTGGTCATGGGGGGAAGGTGTTACCCCCAGTGGATAGGGTGAGGAATCTGGGTGTCCTCCTGGATGCACAGCTCAATCTGGAGGAGCAAGTGGGGGCTGTGGCCAGGGGGGCTTTTGCCCAGGTTCGGCTGGTTCGCCAGCTCCGCCCTTACCTGAACCGAGATGCCCTTCGAACGGTCACTCATGCGCTCGTCACTTCCAGAATCGACTACTGCAATGCTCTCTACGTGGGGCTACCCTTGCAGATTACTCGGAGGTTGCAGCTGGTGCAGAATGCGGCCACGCGGGCTGTGATGGGGGTATCCCGATATTCCCATGTTACACCTCTCCTGCGCGACTTGCATTGGTTGCTGGTTGCCTTCCGGGTTTCCTTCAAGGTGTTAGTAACAACTTATAAAGCCCTAAATGGCTTGGGTCCAGGGTACTTGGGGGAACACCTCCTGCCAGCATCACACTCCGATCGCCCCGTGCGCTCCCACAGGAGGAGCCTCCTGGGAATACCGTCGGTTAGGCATTGTCAGCTGGCGGTTCCCAGGGCCAGGGCCTTTTCTGTGGGAGCGCCCGCCCTATGGAATCAGCTCCCCACGGATGTTCATTTGGCCCCTGATCTCCGCTCCTTTCGTCGAGACCTGAAGACTTGGCTGTTTCAGCAGGCCGCCTGGATTGACCCGGGTGGGTTGTTTTAATTGTATTGTCACTATTGTATTTTAATTGTTTTTAATGCTTTTTAAGTAATTTATAGACTTGTATTTGTTTAATATTTTTTTATTGTAAATGTATTCCTTTTTATTTGTTCGCCGCCCTGAGTCCTTAGGAGAAGGGCGGCATACAAGTCTAAATAAATAAATAAATAAATAAATAAATAAATAAATAAATAAATAAATGTTTTGTGGATTGGGTTTTAATTATTTTTATTTGGTCTACTTAGTTTAATTATCTTTTAAATTTTTAACTTTTGTATTGGGTGTTTTTTATGTGAGCTGCCCTGAGTCCTTCGGGAGATAGGGTGGCATATAAGACCAATTAAATAAATAAATAAATAAATAAATAAATAAATAAATAAATAAATAAATTTAAAGGTGATAATCAGAAGCAAGCAACAATTGTTGAACCAGATGGATTGGATGGATGGATGGTGGGATGGAGTGGAACGTAATTTGCTGCTGGCACCCCTGAAGGAGGAGTCTGGTTGGAAGGCAGGCTGCATGGAGATGGCTGGAGAGTAGGGGTGGGATTCTTCCAGTTCTATCTGGTTCTATAGAACCCCTTGTTAACTTTATAAGCAGTTTGGAGAATCCATTTGTTTTTTCCCACCCTTATTACATTCTTGACAGTCAGCCTAGACTTACTATCTTCAGAGATTGTGAGGCTTGGCTTTCTTAAAGGGAAAGGGTTGTTGTAAGATATGTACACTAATTGTTGGGAGGAAATACTTCCCTGGACAATCACACTTTGAAGAAATCATTGAATAATGAAGCTTTTAGTGACAGGGAACCAAGATGAGTGACATTCAGCAAGGCTTCCTGGCTAGCTAGAAGGATTGACATTCAAACATGAGTTTACATATCCTTTCTGAGTTTCGGTCTAAAACTGGTTTTTGGTGAAGCTTAATTCTGTGCTTGGTAAAATTTAATCCTGTGTTTATTGATGGGATAATTTTTCCTATTCAGCTTCAGCAAACAACAGCTACTGTTGTGATTTAATTATTTGTATTGTGTTTGAATTTTTTCTTGCCTTATGGTTTCTTTTTCTATTTGGGGAGGGGGTCTTCCTTCACTGCTTTAGTACTATCTGGCACTGTCCTTTTGGGGTATACTTCCAAGAGGCAGAATGCAAGCTTGGCACTGATTTTGTTACTGCCTTTCTGGGGGGCATGTGACCTTTCCTTAAATCTGGGTGATTTCCTCAGGATATCTTGTGAGGTGAGTGAGACTAGCTGGTATTTTTAAATGGTGCAAATGGATCTAAGGATTACTTTTCCTGGGTCTGCTTTTTCTGGAGAGCTTAAATGACCTCTCTGCTAAAGGGTTTCCCTTTATGAGCAAGAGTTGGCTGCTTGATGGTTATCACTGCATTTTAACTATTTTCATTCCTCAAGGTGCTCTGGCACCCTGCCTGATTTGTAACTCCAGCTTGCAGGTATTTTTAGTCTAATGATTGGTATTTAGGGCAGCTTTTGCAAGCAAAGAAGCTTTTGTATTTTGTATAGGTAATCCTTCACTTACAACAGTTCATTTAGTGACCATTCAAAGTTACAATGGCACTGAAAAAAGTGACATGACCATTTTTCACACTTATGACTGTTGCAGAATAACTGCAACTGTTGTTCTTGGTTCTGATCTGGTTGATAGCTTGTGATCCAATGTAAGAAGGATGTTGAGGAATAAAGAGTGAAAGGGTGCAGAAGTATTCATCCAGAATTGAAGGTTGGGCTCCTGCGGAGAAGGAGCATCTTTGGGACTGAAACTCATGTACTGTAGATACAATAAGAAGCATCAGTTGAGTCTAGGAAGGGTCACCAATCTGAAACGTTAAAGGCTGCATGATTCTGCAGCCCTCAGTAGGGTGAGTTCTTCCTTCCTTCCTTCCTTCCTTCCTTCCTTCCTTCCTTCCTTCCTTCCTTCCTTCCTTCCTGCTATTGCCTTTCTTCTGGGCTGTTCTTATTCTATGATACTGCAGAACTGGGGTTGCTCTGAGCATCCTCTTGTTTCTAAGCTGCCTCATTTGTTTCTGTTGATTGCATGTATTTTTTGAAGACCCTGCACAAAGTTTAAAAAGCACAATCCCTGCCTGCAGGCTTATTCTCTGAGAGGCAGAGTACAATAGAACAGGGCCAAACTGGGAGAATCCCACCCCTGGCTGTGTGTGTATGTGTGTGTTTCAGGTGGGCTTCCTAGCTTTACAAGGGAGAGGGAAGGAGGAAGGACAGAGAGAGGAGAGAGAAAGAGGGAGAGAGGGAGGGGGAGAGAGAAAGAGAGGGGGATTCAGAAAGAAAGAAAGAAAGAAAGAAAGAGAGAGAGAGAGAGTAAGAGAGAAGGAAGATACAAGAAAGAAAGGAAAGAGAAGAAGAAAATCAAGGGGAGAGAAAGAAGTGACAGGACGAAAAGGGATGGAAGGAAGGGACTCAAAGAAGGAAGAAAGGAAGGTTGAAAGGAAGAAAGGAAGGAAGGAAGGAAGAAAGAAAGAAAGAAAGAAAGAGGGAGAAAGGAGAAATAAATGAGATATATTCTGGATGGATAGATAAATACATGGAAGGAGGGAGGGAGGGAGACAGAAAAAGGAGATCAGGAAGGACATACCCTGGTATGAGAAGACTTGAAGCAAACAGCAATCCGGGCTTGCCTGCAAGGGATTTCGGAGGTCGTGTCCAACGCCCTGCTCCACCGAGATCCTACAGAATCAAAGAATAGCAGAGTTAGAAGGGAGTGTGTGTGTGTGTGTGTGAGTGTGTGTATGTGGCTGTCCAAACACCAAAAATAGGCCAAGTAGCTCTGTGGAGGTCAGTCATAAATTAGAATACTTGCTAAGCAACTGGCCATTAAGCGAGGACCTGGTCATTAAGCAAAGATCACTTACATTTGGTTTGCCAGTCACATGGCCACTTGGCCATGCCCACCCATCACATCACCACCTAGCCACGCCCAGTCAGCAAGCTACTCCCACCCCAGTCACATGACCACCAAGCCACACCCACAGATTAGGCCACGCCCACAGAACCAATTGGTAAGAAATTTGAATCCCACCCCTGCTTTAGAGGCCATGGACCCTGAAGGATGGATGACGGATGAGATGAATTCTTTCCAGAAGATTGAGGAAGATGGGGGAATGGACTTGTCACATTTAACTGGAAAACAAGTCTTAACAGGCGTCGTGTTGCAATTGGAAAGCAATTGTTGGGAAAGATCCTAGTTAAATTTTTTTAACTAATTCATTATTATTAAGAATCAAACAAAGATGTTTAACCCTGGACAGATTCTGGATTGATCAGAGGTAATGACTGTGGTGGTCTGTGATAGATAAGAAGCCCCTGTACATTTTCTCTGTGTTAAATAGAATAGCAGATTAAAAACAATTTTGAAGTTTTGAAATTTAATTTTATTGTTGGATTGCCTGTTAACTACATTTTTTATATACAACAGATAGATGACAAGTCAGATAATTGCAAATAGATGTGTAGCTTATAATTGTGAGCCTATTTTGCAAGGGGGAGAAACAAGGTTTTGGTATTAACATTCAAAGTCCAGCATGGCATGGGTCCAGGTTACTTACGAGAACGACTCCTCCCAACATCAAATACTAACCGCCCTGTACGGGTACACAGAAGGGGTCTCCTCAGGGTGCCATCTGCGACTCAATGTCGCTTGGTGGCGACCCGGGGGAGGGCCTACTCTGTGGCGGCTCCCACTCTGTGGAATCTTCTTCTGCTGGAGCTCCGGCTGGCCCCCGATCTTTGCACCTTCCGCCATGATTTGAAGACCTGGCTCTTTTTACAATCCGGGCTGTGCTGATTCTCTGGGGTCGGTTTTATTTTAACTATGGGTTTTAACTTTAATTCGGCTTTAATCTGTTTAATATGCTTTTAACTAATTTATTTATTGTTGCATTTTTTAAGTTGTGAGCCACCCCGAGTCCTTTTTGGAGAAGGGGCGGCATATAAGTCGAATAAATAAATAAATAAATATTATTGCTGTATTGTATTCAACTGGGGGGACAATATTCATGTTTTGTCTGTTTTTAATGCACAATTTAAAAAATGTTTTGTCTTGTTTTGTCTTGTCTTTGTAATAGATTTATTTTCCAAAACTTGTATTTAACCTTTTTGAATAAAATAAAATTTAATAAGAGGAATATCAAGTTTCTAGAAACAATATTTATGATTAGCACACAAGTAAAAAGCAAAAGAAAAATTTCAGATTTTTAGCAACTAGGACTTGACTGACAATAGAGACTCATATAAGAACATGAATGATGGACTGAAGGAAAGATGAGGGATACTAAAGTTGATATGTATGTTTGTGAAAATGCTCTGAAAATCATAGCTGACTGGAAACGGACTCAGAGTCAGCAGGTGAGGCTCATGGAAAGAAGGCAAATGCACCCCTAAGAATCTCAGGAAGTGAATGTTCCGGTTTGGGGAGACCTCAACTCAAGGACCAGGTCCCCTTGCAGGCACCACACTTGGAGGAGAATTTGCAAAAAAAATCTATGTGATCTTCAGGGAGGGAGAAATAAGACAAGGAAGAGCTCAAAGGAGCTGCTCTTAGCCTGGAGGAAAGACCACAAGGAGAAGAGCTGAAGATCAGGAGGAGTCTGGGAGCCCCTATTCCAACTGGCACAATCTCTCGGTTGGAGAAGGGAGGATGCAGCCCTCTTTCAATCACTGACACACGTTACACATGAGGAGCGCAAGATCTGCTCACTATTATTCCAGAGTGTCAGTCAGGGAAAAGTGAATTCAGTTACAAGAGAGAAGATTTTAGATGAATGAAGAGAAAAATATCCTAAAAAGGATGATCTGTTTTAGAGCTGAGCCAGTGAAGCAGAGCAGTTCAGTCACCTCTTCGTGGATTGCCTGAATGCAAAGACTGAGCAGCCAACAGTAAGAGAAGCTTGAACTGGGATTCCTGCAGAGAGGAGGGGTTGGGCTAGATGGTCTCAGGGGTTTTTACAAATTCATAATGGTAAAATTCTGTGATCCTATTTATAAACCATACATGCAAGAATTTATTTATGTACACAGCCTTTTAGCACTAGCCATGTTTAATATCCAAAATTGTCTGTCCCGCTATCTATTCTTTCTTCCTCCTGAACAATTAGATTGCCCAAATCTGCAGATCTTTTGTAGCACAAGTAGGGTAGGGGATGACGAGACTGAGACTGAGTGAGGGGGTCAAAGGCATCATTAGTCTTGAGTCCCGCCCACAGGAGATCTGGATCCAGCCCCTCCCCCCAGAATTCTGTGGACCCTTGTCTACCACCTGCTTGCCTTGACTGTTGATGGTTCCGATTCTTGTGGACAGCATGAGTCTGGGGTGAACCTTTATGTTCATTTGAACTGCCTGGACTTCATGATTTCCCTGTGCTTGACAAGCAGATTGAGACGATTCCCCTCCTTCTCCTTTGGGCTCCTTCTCCAAAGAATCAAGATGAATGGACCCCTATTGGGACCCCATACCTGCCATGGCTGCAGCCTTGGGGACCCCAACCTCTCTTCGCCCTCCTTCCTTCTCCTCCTCTTTTTGGAGGAATAGGCGGCATTCATGGCCTGGGCCAGAGTCTGAATGATACTGTATAAATGGGGGTCATTTGTGATCCGGATTCTGTTCCTTTTCCTCTGGGTATCCACTGGGGCTTTCTGGGTGCATCTTCTGCGGCCTTTGACAGAACGGATGTGCTTGTGAAGAAAACAGCGAAAAGAATGATTTACATATTGATTTTCCACAAAGAAATAGGGTTCAAAGCCACCAACAACTGGCCTTTTTTTCCCCAGATAGCCAAAGTTCCATATACTGTGAATATATTTGAGAAGTCTCTGCTCCTTTATTTCATACTCTGTAAAACTTGTGGTGATCCAGACTTTCCCTTTAGTGGGTCCTGACAAATCCTCATATGTTAAATGGAAAGGAAGAATTCTGTCCTCAATGGAATCAAATTCCATGAAGTGAACAAAGACGTTGACTTGTTTCCACTTAGAGAGGGCCTCCCCGAGGGCTGCTGTAGGTCCAGTTGTTGAGAATTGTTGTGAGATAACAACACAAATCTCATTCCTGACAAGCATAGGAGTAAAAATTCTTATGAAGTTCTCTCCATTTTCTGTGCCTGAAGCAATGAGACCAATCAAGGTCCATCTGAAGTGGAGAAGGAGTTGGACAATTGATGGGTACAGGAATCCTTTTTTGGGGAGTATCTGGTTGAAAAAGGGGAATTGACTTTTCTCGCTTAAAGCCTCTGAAGAAGTATCATAACTGGACTGAAAAAGCAATGAAGAATGTTGTGTTATACTTAGCGTCAAATCAAGTCCAAAATATTAGCTTTTAATAAATCCAACATTGTTTTGTTGAGCAAATTAAAGTGATTATTGTTGATTAGCTGTTAGGCAATATCAAGAAACTGAATTTTAAACACAGAACATTAACAACATAGTATATAAAAATGAAATACAAGAAAGAAAAAGAATAAAAATGCAATTTCTGTATTACTCCAATTTACTGCAATCAGACTCATATGTAGATTTCAACTGAACTGCTTTGTTCCAATAAAGGTTCTATATAAATATTTGAATTCTGACTTCACAGGAAATATGTTGCTTTAACGTAAGTCTCCCATTAGGTTGTTTGTCTAATGTGCAGTCCAAGACTCTGATCTCTCTCTTTCTTCTGCAATTGACATTCAACCTACAGATGTATTACATCTTCTGTCTTTGGAGCTCCACAAATAAAAGTCTGTTAATTATAAAGGACTTAATTAAATCTTTGATATTTAACCATGATAAAATCTTGCTTAAGTAAACAATGCCCTAAGATATTTTGGCATTTCTGGTTTCTTTTTTTTTCTCCTTTAACATTTTTATTGAGATATAAAATGCTGTAAAATACAGAATACAAAAGTAAATAGAAAAGCAGTGGGGAGGAAAAGTGGCAAGAGAAGTGAGGGAGGATAAGAAAAGAAAAAGAAACATTGACTTCTGATTCTCTCTGTTGCAGTAAAATAAGGCATTAACAACAAATCACAACTTTTTGCTTTTTCATACTAATATGAACAAGCCATTACTGTAAAGATCTATCAATCTATTCAGTAAAAGTCAAAATCAAAGTTTCATTCTTTTCCATTTCAAGCATGAAGTTCAGAAGTGGTTTTCATCTGGAAAGTGGTCAGTTTTGCCATTTCCACCAAAGTGGTCAGTTTTGCCATTTCCACCAACATCATCGACTTCTGCAACCAATCATCCTTGAATCAAAGTGTCCTTCCATTTTTGTGCATACAACAATCTTGTTGCTGTCAACATATACTATAACAAAGTTCCAATTTTTTTCTCCAGTTTTTTTCTCATTAGACTCAAAAGGAAAAGTTCTGGTTTGATTTTTATCTCCATTTTCAAAATTTTCTATATCAAAATATGAATCATACTCCACATTTTTTCTTTATCATATTTTTACCATAGATGATAAAAAGCCCCTTCTTTACCTTCACACTTCCAACATTCATTTGACATACCTTTATAAATCTTGGATAACTTATGTGGTGTTAAATACCAATGATAAATCATCTACTAAATCAGCCTACTCTGTGGCGGCTCCCGCCCTGTGGAACCAGCTTCCCCTGGGGCTCCGTCTGGCCCCTGACCTCCGCACCTTCTGCCACGACCTGAAGACCTGGTTATTCGACCAAGCTGGGCTGTGATAACCTTCTCAGCGGGGGTGGTCTTTTTATTTAATTTTAATATTGATATTGGGCTTGTTTCGGTTTAATTCTTTTTTTAACTATTTATTTATTATGAATGTATGTTTTTTAGCTGTGAGCCGCCCCGAGTCTTCGGAGATTGTTGCTATAAAATCATTAATTGCCTTTGTATCAGCCATTATGCAGGCTTCTGTAAAAGCTGAGCCAAGTTAGCAGCAGAGAACATAGCTGCATTGTCTGTTTGTTTCAGCAAACTGTAACATCTTTGCTCGCACACAAATTGTAACAATTTTGTTTGATGCTCGCATAACTTCTGCACCTGCATTTCACCAGTAGCTAGATAGTGCCTGCACCCACCACTGATAAGGTGGCTAACATGATAGGTACATATCAGCAAAAGTTACATGCCTGTTACAGCCACTTTTCTTCATTATATCACAATAACCAAATATGGTATTAAGTGTAATATGTAACCAATAAGAATGAGCTTCTTGTACTGTAACTGCTTGCTTTAGAGAAAACCTAATAAAAGGGGCTGAGTCCACCTTTCGGGGCTCTCTCACCCCATGACAGAACTGGAGAGGTTTTGTGTGGAATTGGCTCACCGTGGGAAGCCCACCGGGCGAGGGGGAAAGCAATCCTTCAGGAGATGGGGCGGCATACAAGTCCAAATAATAATAATAATAATCTTATAGAAATTTTCTTTCAGATTATAATTTAAAGTAGATTTTAAGCCCTTCGTCCACATTTTTTCCCATTGTTCAAGCATCACATTATATCCAAAATTCCTTGCCCACTGAATCATACAATGTTTTACATGTTCATTTTCCAAATTTAATTTGAATAACATTTTACAGATCTTAGCGATAATATGTTCATCGTTACCATATAATGAGATTTCCAATTCATTTTTAACAAAGTCAAATCCATAGCACTTTTTATCCAGTTTAAATCTTTCTTTCAGTTGTTGATAAGTAAACCAATAGGAAACATAACCTTCTGATTCAAGTGCTTCCCTTGGCCTTTAGTATTGGGTCACCAGACTTGAAAGATAAAATTTCACCATACATCAAACACTCTTGCTTCACCACTATTTCTTTTCTAAAAAAAGGCTTCCTGGGGTGACACCCAAAGGGGCAGCCTTGTTTTATATTTATTCCAAACTCTTAGTGTGGCACGTCTGACAAAGTGATTATTAAAATCAACATTAACTTTACTTTTATCATTCCATAAGTAGCTGTGCCATCCAAACCTTAATTCATGGCCCTCTAAGTCAGGTAACCTCTTATTCTGGAGACTCATCCTATAGGCATTTCAGTTTCAGTACTTGGCAATTTGGAAGGTGTGTTGGTAGCAGCTCATCCATTTCACTGCTCCAACCTTACTGAGGATGGTTACATATTTCTCTTCTTCAATAGCCTGGATTCTTTGTGAATAATAAACCATGGTGTTCTCATATGCGTTTAGCATGTTAGATATATGTATTTGAGAATCCTTCATGAGTGCAGGCAAATAATTAATATCGAGAGAGAATAACAAGGGTCAAATATGCCCCCTTCCCTTCCTCCTTGGTAAGTATCGATCCTTCTTCTCAGGGCTCCATTGAGCCCAAGCCTCCCTCTCAGACAAGGGCTTGGAGGAAGGGCTTGGATCAGGGCCAACAGGCTGAGCTCCATTTTGAGGGCAGTCAATTTCCTCCATAATGTTTCTCTCTCTCTACTGTATCAAATGCTGCACTAACATCTAGAAAGCCAGCAAACTGTGGTTTACCCAACTGACATATTTTGTGGTTAGATATTTCAGGACAAATCTGTTGAAAATATTACATTATTAATTGATTTCTTACATATTATTCAAATTTATGCAGCTTTTAACACTTCCTAAAACCTTCTTGCTCTTCTTCAAGGAATGCACTTTTCTTCTACCCAATCTCAAGTTTACTTAAGGGGAACATGGCATATATTTTACCCACAGTATCTATTAGACAAACTTGCCTGTAATTGTTTATACATATAACTTTATTTATAAACATAGCTGGTATGTTGTAAAAGCAGCTTTTGAATTCCATGGAAAGATATGGTTGCATCAAAACACCAAAATGAGAAACACACACCTGTGGGACTTTGTAGAGGTCTGCTAATGTTGATATCTGGATGGAGATGTCCCTTCTAGCTCTATCAAGAAGAGCCAGAAGGTTCTCCTTCCTTCCACAGCTGTAGTTGGGGACATTGGCTTCCCCAGTGGAGAGAATGTCCAGCAAGGCATCTGAAGTGTGTAAAGGACTCAAATAGTTGTCATGGATGTCATAGCCAAGTGTGAGATTGTGCAGGAGCTGGGACTTCTTGTTGACCGTTTGAATGGCTACAATTAATAGTGAGGCTTGTATAAAACCATAAATTTCCCTATTGTAAAAAAGGTTTATTATTATAATCAAAAGGAACAACAAATATTTTTTTTAAAAATTAAATCCTCTTTGTCTCCACAATCCTACTGAATTTTAACTAGACTCTATGATTCAAAAGCAAGCATCATTACTGTAAATAAAATCCAGTATTTAAGGAATGAAATAAAGGAATGAACTGGGAGAAGAAGAAAATCTGGAATTCTTTCAGGGTTTTTTTTTAGCTCCATTTGTGGATCTGAGTCTCTTCCACAAAATAAGACAAAAGAGAGAAGCCATGGAAATGAAAATTATTCAAGAAATCAGACAAGTGCTGCAATGTAGGAATAAATGAAATAAGAAGAAAAGGAGAGTGTTAGAAATGCAAATGGAAGGAATGCAGTTCCTGAATTACCCTGAATCAGATTGAATAGGAGCCATGTTGAAAAGCCAAGATGTTTGCAACATTGTGGATAAACTGGTGAATATACCAATGAGATGGTCTCCTTGCCTGTAAAAGCTCACTGGACTGTTTCCATCCTGGTGCTCCAAACTCAGCGGGCATTTCAGTCCACATTTCCCAGAGACTGGCATGGACACCAGCATCACCAGAAGCAGAAGCAGGAAGTCCAGCATTCATGGGGCTTCAGTCTGCTTTCTATGTGGAAGGCAGCCATTGGAGAAGTAGCATAAGACCTGAAAGCTTTGGATGGTCATAATTACAGGGAGAAATAATTTCTTCTCTTGGGATCCCAAACTTCCTCTATGCAGAGGAGAGACTGGAAAAAAGCATCCGAGTGAAGAATCACAGTTCCACTCCCAAGGGCACTTTTGTTGTGGTTGTGTGTCTTTCCTGTCAGGACATGTCCAGAAAGTGATGCTGGATGAAGGGAGTTCAGAAACCAGGGAGTTGACTTCTGCTGTCCTTCAGCATGGCTTCCTCTGTGGAACAAAGAGTTAACTTTCGGAACAAAAGTGGGATCTAGTCTCAGAACCACCCTGTTATGGTGAAAGATGCAAAGATCTGCCCTAACAGAGAGTGCTGCTAGTTCTGAAACCCTTCTAGCGGATGTGATGGCCAACAAGAAGACTACCTTAATAGGCATGAAATGCAGGCCAATAGTGGCTCGAAGGGAGTTCCTGTAAGAGTCCACAGGACTTGGGACAGGTCCCATGTAAGATACCTGTGGACAACCAGAGGAGTAAATTCGATGCCCATCTGAGAAATCTGTGCACTAAAGGATGATGAGCAATAGATACCAATGACCCCATGGATAAGACAGAAGGCAAAGCTGCTATCGGTCTGCGAAGAGTATTAGGCAACAGCCCCTTGTCCAACCTGTCTGCAGAAATTCAAGAATGTCCCCAATAGATGCCTCCAGGGCCAAACGACTAGTTTTATTGCACCAAGTGCAATCCAAGTTGCATCACAACTGTGGTTGGTAGAAGCCTTTCTTGGGAAGGTCACCCAGAGCAATGACATTTAGAAGCCTTTACAGCTGGGGAAGGTCACCCAGAGCGATGGAGTTTGGCAACACTCTAGTCTAGTTTGCTGTCCTTTAATGGTGGGGCTGCCTGTCTTCGAATGCCAAGGAAGCCAAGGGCACCCTTGAAGCCTGCCTAGTGTTAAGGGCAGGGCTGTCCTTTCACATCAGAACTCTATATATGGATCCTATGTTGGGGCTGATTTTGAAGTTCCTTGTGTCTGAAGTGGAATTCCTTCATTTGTTTTTTTACATTCTTTTACATTTTCTTCATATTGGAACAAGTTTTCATTTAATCTCCAAGATCTCCTCTTCCCTTTCTCCTGAACAATTCCATCCACACCGGACTATGATCCGATATGGTTCTTGGAAAGATCTTGATCTTCTTCACCCTGGAAATAAAATCATTGGTAGTTAATATAAAGTCAATCCTAGAAAAGGATTTATGTCTATCGGGAAAAAAAGTAAAATCCTTTTCTTCAGCATTTCATTCTCTCCAAATATCTCTCAGCTCCAGATCATCTTTCATCTCAAAAAAGGATTTGGGTAATCTAACATGGCTTTGGGTACCTTGATTAGGGCCTTTCTTATCCTTTTGTGGTTCCAAAACTCCATTCCAATCTCCCATTAGAATATAAGATTTATAGTCCCATTGAATAATTTTATTATGCAGAGATTTCTTGTTGCTGATTTGGTGCGTATACTCCAATTAGTAACATCTTTTTCCCCTCTATTAAAAGTTCAATTATGATATATCTTCCTTGTATGTCAGCTTCAATCAATTTAGCAATTAAGTCCTTCTTTAAATATATCACTACCCCATTTTTCTTCTCTGGGGCAGATGCAACAAAGTGTTCTCCCAATCTAGAATTTATCAAATATTTCTGATCTTTGGCTCTAATATGTGTCTCTTGTAAACAAATAACATCATTTTTATATTGCTTCAAGTAATGAAATATTTTCCTTCTCTTTTGTGGTGAGTTCAGACCATTGACATTCCAAGTTAAAAACTTAGTTCCCATGTTTGGTAACTTGAAGCTTTTGAACCATCTCTTGGAAATCCAGATCGGACTGCCTCTTTGGCCTTGCTCCTCCCACTGCTTCAGATACCCTGGTCTCTTGAACTTTGTGCTGTTGCTCTTGCAGCTCTTCCTGTTTATGTCTAGTTGTAGCTCTGGTCACTCTTTGTACCCTCACTTCCGCTATTGTTGCCGATGGCTGCTCGAGATCCAATAGTTGCTGTATTTCTTTTTCTGCCGACGGTGTCACTCCTATGACTATTTGCTTCTGACTTGCTTCTTCCCCATTTCTTTTTTTAACTTCCGGGGATGGTGGAATTCCTGCTTTCAGCACATTGATATAAAAATCTCTCGCCTTCAAAACTGTCGTCAAACGGTGTCTTGTACCCAAATAGTTTACCACCAAACCAACTGGTATTTCCCACCTAAATGGAAGCTGGCGTTTTTTTAACTCCTCTGCCAAAAAAGCAAACTCCCTTCTGCCTCTCAAGATCTTGGGTGGAATTTCTTTCAGTATTAACACCTCCTGATTTTCCACCTTAAATCTATTATTGTAGAAAGCTTGTATGATATCATTTCGGATCCCCCTCTTTGTAAAGTAAATGACCAATTCTCTTCGCAGTTTTTTTTGCCTTGCCAGCCAAGAATTCACACGAAATATTTTGTCTATTTCCTCTATAAGATCATCAACCTGCCAGTCCAATATTGTTGCAAAAGCCTTTGCAAAAATCTCTTTCAGATTTTCTTGCTGATTCTCCCTCAAACCCCTTACTCTCAAGGCAAACTCCATATCTCTGTATTGTGTCAGCAAAACTTCTTCTTCAATTTTTCCCATTTTATTTTGAACCTCATTCATTTCTTCTTCCAGCTTCAAATTACTTGGATTAATCTCTTCCACCATTTTATTCAGCCTTACCATATGTTTGGCCACCCCCTGGAATGCAAATAGGATGTCCTCTCTTATTTCTTTATTTTTATTATTGATAGTCTCTCTAATTTTTCCATCTCCTCTTTCAATCCTCTAGATATTTGCTCACCCATTGCTTCCACCTTTTTATTCATTTGTTCCATATTAGTTTCCAATTTAACCTGTATTTCTTTAGTTTGTGATTTCAGAGCCCCCATCAGTGCATCTTGTAACTCCACTAATGTTAAAGTTTGTGGGGCAATCGGCAGCGAACTTTGTAAGATAGGCTCCCTGGTTTCTGAACTCCCTTCTTCCAGCATCACTTTCTGAACATGTCCTGACAGGAAAGACACACAACCACAACAAAAGTGCCCTCGGGAGTGGAACTGTGATTCTTCACTCAGATGCTTTTTTCCAGTCTCTCCTCTGCACAGAGGAACTTTAGCATCCCAAGAGGAGAAATTATTTCTCCCTGTAATTATGACCATCCAGAGCTTTCAGGTCTTATGCTACTTCTCCAGTGGCTGCCTTCCACAGAGAAAGAAAGACTGAAGCCCCATGAATGATGGACCTCCTGCTTCTGCTTCTGCTTCTGCTGGTGTCCATGCCAGTCTCTGGGAAATGTGGACTGAAATGCCCACTGAGTTTGGAGCACCAGGATGGAAACAGTCCATGGAGCTTTTACAGGCCAGGAGACCATCTCATTGGTATATTCACCACTGTCAACACAATGTTGCGAACATCTTGGCTTTTCAACATGGCTCCTTCTATTCAGCCTCATTCAGGGTAATTCAGGAGCTGCATTCCTTCCATTTGCATTTCTAACACTCTCCTTTTCTTCTTATTTCATTTATTCCTATATTGCAGCACTTGTCTGATTTCTTGAATAATTTTCATTTCCGTGGCTTCTCTCTTTTGTCTTATTTTATGGAAGAGGCTCAGATCCACAGATGGCACTAAAAAAACCCTGAAAGAATTCCAGATTTTCTTCTTCTCCCAGCTCATTCCTTTAATTCATTCCTTAAATACTGGATTTTATTTCCAGTACTGATGCTTGCTTTTGAATCAATAGAGTCAATAAAATTCAGTAGGTTTGTGGAGACAAAGAGGATTTAATTTTTTAAAAACATATTTTTTGTTGCTTTTCATTATAATAACAAACCTTTTTTATAATAGGAAATCTTATGGTTTTTTAAGTGGCTTACAATTCATTTTAGCCATTCAAATGGTCAACAAGAACTCCCTAATAAACATTTAATTTGTCCAAGTTCAACTTCTACCATAAGTGTCCTACCGTCTTTGTCAGAGTATATTAGTGAAGCAGGAATCTTATCTTTTATATAAAGTACTACTCCTCTTTTTTTTTTTTGGTCTAAAGCCGCAAACATATTGCCTAATTTTTTATTCTCTAATAGATGTTTCTGTTTTTGGGTGATATGGACTTCTTGTAGTGCTATAATGTCTGCTTTTTGAATTTGTAAGTGCTTAAAAACCTTTTTCCTTTTTACCGGTGAGTTTAATCCATTTATATTCCAAGAGATAAGGTCAGATAGGTTTGCATTTTTATTGGATCCTATATTTAGCGCTTCTTGTGATTCTAATGTCCATGGGTTCTTCTGGGACTTCTGGTTTTCTCTTGCTATCATCTTTACTATCAGTTATATTTACCTTTTTATATGTCTCTAATCTTTTCCTTTCGGCTCTCCTAGCTTCTTCCCTGTCTTCATCTACTCCCTCCCTATTTAATTGTTGGTCAAAAAACATCTCTGCCTTCTCTATAGTATCGATTTTATATTTCTTATCTTGCCAGGTAACCATTATACCTTCTGGGACTAACCATCTGAAATTAATATTTTGTTTTATCAGTTTGGTCGTTAAAAATTGATATGGTCTTCTTAAATCTCTTATTTTTTGGGGGGTTTGTTTAAGGATTATTATTGTTTTATCGGCATATTGTAAAATATTATCTCTGGATCTATATAGAATTTCATCTCTAAGTGATTTCTTGACAAATTTAACGTGTATCTCTCTTGGTAGGTTAAATCTCCTAGCATAGTTGGTTTGGACTCTGTACAGTTCGTCAATTTCCTTCATTAGATCTTCTTTTTGCATCTCTAGTGTGCCAGCTAAAATATCTGTCATAACCTCCCATAAATTTTCTTCCCTTTCTTCCCTCACGTTTTGGAATCTTAAATAGTATGCAGCTTTTTCTGACTCGAGATGGATGATTGCAGTTTCTAATTCTTTGTTCTCTCTTATTAACTTTTCTGTCAGCTCATCTACTCTCTTTTCCTCTTTAGTCACCTTTGTTTCTATTTCTAGTATTTTTTCCTGATTTTTCCTCATCTCCTGCTGAAATATTTCAAATTTTTTGTCTATCTTTTGTATCTTATCTTTCAAATCTACTTTAACCGATCCAATTTCCTCTTTCATCTCCTCGTGATTTTTAACCATCATCTCCTGCATGCTTAGCAATAAACTTTGTAGATCCTTGGAGGAATTTGCACGTTCTTTAGGGAGCGTTTCCTCGATTGTCTTTTGTGCAGAGGGACTCTGCACTGTCATGGTAGTTGATAATTGGTTAGGAGCTTTCCTAACTGTGCCAGTCTTAGAGGTATTAGTAGTACTCGTCATTTTTTCAAATTTCACTTGAAATTTTTTCACAATATCAATTAACTTCACTTTTTCCCCTTGTTTCTTTCCACCCAAGTCAAGTTTATATCCCAATCTCCTCCCTCTTTTGTTTTAGTATAAACAAATTTATCTTAATACATATAACATAGATATACTTATTCAATATTTAATTATCCTTATCTAGTATCTCTTCTGAAATTTGGAGCATAAAAAATAATTCTTTCCTAGGTCAACAATTCTAGTAAAACGCTTATCAATTATATAATTATATGATTCAGTGGTTTTAGGTAAATAATTATTTGGAATATTAAGATATTAAAAAAGTATTAGCAAACTATTAACAGTTGTTTCTTAATATACAATAGTAGTTAGAAAAAAAATAGAAAGGCAAGAGGTAAAAGTATGATTATAGAGAAATTTTCGAGTATAAAAAGGGGGAAAGAGAAAGGAAAGAAGAGAAACAAAGTCAGAGAAAGTATCTATCTAAAAGTTACAAGCTTAAAGTTTAGAAAGGGAAAGAAATTCGAAAGTCTAGTGTATCTAAAGTATCACTTTCACTTCCACTCCTTGTTGCAGCGTGACTCAGGGAGTTTCTTTTCTCTTCTGCTACTTCTTTCTTTGTTGTTAGCTGCAATCTTCGAAAAGTTTTCTTAAAAAGGTCTGTGTAAATCTGTGAAATCCAAGTCCAAGTGTTTTTGTATTTTATTTATTTATTTATTTATTAATGGGACTTATATGCTGCCCCATCTCCGAAGACTCGGGGCGGCTTACAAATAAAACAACAGCAACAATAAATAATTTAAAAGCAAATTAAACTAAAATAAGCCCCATTACAATTACAGTACACCCATAAAATCCCTTAAAACTATCCCATAAAACCATCCCGTCCCAGAAAATCTGGGAATTTTATTCAGTTGTCTCTTTTCGGTCTCAATCCTCCGCAGTTGACAAGTTGGTTAATTTATAAAGAATCCACAGCATCCGTTTTCAATCAACTCTGCTGCTATCTTTAAGTTGAAATCTTTATGTCTTGTTTCGGCTCTGATTAAAATCTAATTAAAGTCCGACCCCGAAATTGTATATATATTTTAATAATATGTACTTATTCAGTTTTATATATATTATTCTTAATCTCCTTCTAACAGTTTAAATTTTTGTTTCTATTCTCTTCTTCCGCTCGTCACGAATCTCGCCGCTTGGTCAACTTTTTAGATTAGAGCTATTAATTTTTTCTTCAGATATTTTCAAGATTGACTATTGGCATCTAAATTATCTTTGTTTGTTTTTGCTTGCTGGCTATTGCTTGATCTCGCAAAGCCGTACCTTCGATTCTGCTTGGTCACCGCTAGTGTGGTTGGCTGTCAGCATTGAAGGGTGGCCATTGCTAGCCTCCGATCTTCCGCTCGCTCGTTTGTTCGCTCTGGTTACCCCGATTCCGCCGCAGACCGCCGCCTGGGGTTTCTTTCCAGGGACCCCTCTCCTTCAGGAGCTCTCCAAGCCCCCTTTGGGCTCTATTTAGCCCCCACGAGCGGTAAGTGAAGGATCGTGCTCCGCAGAGTCCTCTGCCCGCACATCCCTTCTCTCTGACAGCTAACCGGAAATCAATTCTTTTAACTTTTGTATTGGGTGTTTTTATGTGAGCCGCCCTGAGTCCCTTGGGAGATAGGGCTGCATATAAGACAAATAAATAAATAAAATAAATAAATAAATAAATAAATAAATAAATAAATAAATAATGTAATAATGCCGCTTAGTAATAAGCAGGCATATACAATGGAATGAAGGCTATTGCTGAGCACATTGGGTTGCACTCCAAAAATTGTAAGCCGCCCTGAGTCTCCGGAGAAGGGCGGCATATAAATGCAAATTTTAAAAAATAAATAAATAAATTCAAATGCCTCCCCTTTAATTACTAATTTGAGTGTGCCACCCCTTTATTTTATACATCATTCAATTAGTTCCCCTGGTTCATAATAATATATAACATGATGTAGTCATTATTTTTATTATCACTTTAAATTAATAATAATCTCTTAGTTACTACATAGTTTATATATACTCTAAAAAGATTCTGCATGATATTTCCTGTTATGTATGCAGGTTTGAAATCATTGGTTTAGTTTGAATTGTTCTTGTAAAGTGTTAGAAAAGATTGGTTTAAAAAGTGCGGGAAAACCCTGCACTCTGATTGGCTGTCAGCTGTGGCTGCCGTCTATAAGTACACGCTGCTGAAATTGCCAGAGAGACTGCCAAAGACACTTCATTGGCTCCTATTATAGGCTGGATTAAGAAAGGTTGGCCACTTCAAGATCTACCTCAACTTGCCCAACCTTTTAAATCCAGGCAAACTGAATTATCTGTATTAAGAGGATGTATTTTGTGGGGTAACAGGGTGGTTATTCCTGCAAAACTACAAAAAGAGGTTTTGGAAATGTTACATGAGGGTCATCCGGGAATTGTCAGAATGAAGGGATTGGCCAGGAGTTATGTATGGTGGCCAGGTATTGACAAAATGGTTGAAAACTGGGTTGCATCTTGTCCCAACTGTCAGGTAATCAGGCCTGCCTCACCTCTCGCCCCCACACAGGAATGGGAATGTCCTAGGGGCCCGTGGTCCAGGATTCACATCGATTTTGCTGGCCCTATCAGAGGCCACACTTTCCTCATTATAGTAGATGCATATTCCAAATGGCTAGAGGTTATCCCTATGGCATCCACCACAGCTGAAGCTGTCATCAAACAGTTTTAAAAGCTTTTTGTAACTCACAGGTTACCTGATGTTCTTGTTTCTGACAATGGTCCTCAATTTACATCCAACCTTTTTGAATCATATCTAGCACAGCAGGGTATCAGACATGCCCTGACAGCCCCTGGGCATCCTTCGGCTAACGGCCGGGCTGAACGTATGGAAAGATTTACCAAAGAAAAACTTCAGCAATTGGGTCTAGGGGATATCACTGAGAGAGTTGAAAAACTTCTCAGTGTTCAGCATATCACTCCCAACCCCTCAACTAACTTAACCTCAGCTGAATTGTTGATGGGTAGGAAACTCAGGTCTCCCCTTGACCACCTTCATCCCACTTACGCACCCAACGCACCACTAGATTCCACTAGCAAAGTTCGCACATTCACTGTGGGTGATTCTGTTTATGCTAAGAACCTTATGGGTGAACCATTATGGATTCCTGCTGAGATAACCCAAATCACGGGCCCCAGGTCTTACAGGGTACAAACGGAGGACGGTGTCCTCTGGAGCAGGCATATTGATCAGCTAAGATCCAGACTACCTCAGGAGCATCGCCATTGCTCCTCTCTGGTCCCCATACCTACTGCCTCTTCTAGGGGGCAAGGGGAGGATTATGAGGATAATCAGCAAGCTAGAATCAACCCCAGGTGTAACGAGCTATCACGACAGGAATCACCTCAAAAGCTGTCACAGTGCCAACAACCATCCTTACAAATGGGAGAGTACACACCATTACCTGATTTAGGTGTTGACATTGGGTTGGAGATGGATTGGGAGGAGAGACCAGGTTGTAGTAACCAAGCAGGTTCTACTATTTCTAGAAGTCCAAGTAAGGAAATGTCAACAGACACATTTCCTCTCTCACGAGGTGAGAACTTAAAAACATCTGAACCACGTAGGTCTCAACGCACATGCAAGAGCCCCACCTATTTAAAAGAATACATTAGATAGATGGGGTTTGAGTATGGACTGAACCTAGTGGGGAGGGGTGTTATGTGTGCAAGTTTGAAATCATTGGTTTAGTTTGAATTGTTCTTGTAAAGTGTTAGAAATGATTGATTTAAAAAGTGCGGGAAAACCCTGCACTCTGATTGGCTGTCAGCTGCGGCTGCCGGCTATGAGTAGCAGCCGCAGCTAAGCCAGTCGGGTCCGTTCTGAGCTGAAGTCACTAATAAACTAAAGAGCTTGAAGCACTCCGCGTCTGTTTCTTCATGCAAACTTAACATTTCCCTTAAATTGGAGGAGCAGGTGGGGGCCGTGGCCAGTGGGCCCTTTGCCCAGATCTGGCTGGTTCACCAGTTGCGCCCATTCCTGGACCGAGATGCCCTGCGCACAGTCACTCAGGCGCTCGTCATTTCCCGACTTGACTACTGTAACACTCTCTACCTAGGACTGCCCTTGCGTACCACTTGGAGGCTTCAACTGGTGCAGAATGTGGCCACGTTGGTAGTGATGGGAGCCTCCCGATACTCCCATATTACACCCCTCCTGCGCAACCTACATTGGCTCCCAGTTGCCCTCCGGGTGAGATTCAAGGTTTTGGTATTAACATTCAAAGTCCAGCATGGCATGGGTCCAGGTTATTTACGAGAATGACTCCTCCCAACATCAAATACCAACCGCCCTGTACGGGCGCACAGATGGGGTCTCCTTGGGGTGCCGTCTGTGACTCAATGTCGCTTGGCGACCGGGAGGGCCTACTCTGTGGCGGCTCCCACTCTGTGGAATCTTCTTCCGCTGGAGCTCCGGTTGGCCCCCGATCTCCACACCTTCCGCCACGATTTGAAGACCTGGCTCTTTTTACAATCCGGGCTGTGCTGATTCTCTGGAGTTCGGTTTTACTTTAACTATGGGGTTTTAACTTTAATTTGGCTTTAATTTGTTTAATATATTTGTAGCTAATTTATTTATTGTTGTATTTTTTAGCTGTGAGCCGCCCCGAGTCCTTTTTGGAGAGGGGGTGGCATATAAGTCGAATTAATAAATAAATAATAAATAAATAAATAAATAAATAAATAAATAAATAAATAATCTTCTAATTCAGTTCTCCTTCCAAATATCATATCATAAAAACTGATGTTAATTTAATTTTTATACCTATCTTCAGAGTATTTTCATGTCTCCCCCTTTTATCTTGGCCTTTCTTACACACACACACACACACACACACACACACACACGGAGAAAAACACACTGATAGCCACAGCCGCGACCATCCACTTGCCTGGGCAGGAGAGAAAGTTAGAACCAGGAATGGCCTTTTCCCCAGCCTGGAAATGCTGGTTGCTTTCGAACCTCTGGACTGGGTTCCCATCACAAACGCTGCCAGCGGTTCCAAGGTCACGGGGAGATCTAGTGGAGAAGCAGAAAAAGAGACCAGGCAGATCCACCTGGGATTCACCATCCGCCCAACCAGGTGAGACCCCCCCAGAAGGGCCAAGACCCCCCCATGCACACAAATTGGCACTTCCTGGGGCAGTGGGGTGAGTGGCTCCTCTTATACAAGAGGAAGAAGCCCCTCATGTCTGGGCGGAAGGGTGGGTGGCAACAGCTGAGATTCCCAAGCTTAGGAAAGGCCATGGGGAGGGGAGGGGGCAGAGAGGGGGTCTAACGGATGGGGAGTAGCAGCTGAGATCCTAACCTTAGGATCGGGACAGCCGAATCGGTCTTCCTTTGTTGGCAGAGGCATGAGGAGAGGGGGGAGAGAGAGAAAAGCACATTAGTGTGACACACAAGCACTTGTGTTGTTGGGGGAGGGGAGACTAGCCCAGGTAATTTGGGGGAAGGGGCTTGCTCCTTTGCTGAAGGTGGATGAATTCTCTTCCAGACAGCCAAATAAGGGGAGAGTTGGAATTGAGGGCTGGAAGACAACAACTTTCCAGTCCCCCCACACACAATAGGACCTCCAAGCCCTCCCATCCCACCCCACCCTGGAACTTTTCCTGAATTCTGGCCCAACCCAGAGTGATGAGCTTTTGCCCTGTGGGGGGAGGGAGGGGGAGAATGGGAGGGGATTGGCGATGAAGGGTGCAAGAGGGAGAGTGCAGGGTGTGTGCAGGTGTCTGTGTGTCTTTGTGCTTGTTTGTGTGTCTGTGTGTGTAGTCTTGGACATGCTGGGGCAGCAGCACCGTGCTCAATTTTACTGAGGGCTGCAATCAGGGCTGTGGTTGGCATTGGGGGAGGGGAGGGGCCAACTGGATGGGCATGGCCAACTTCTGACACCACTCGGGGTGGCTGACTGGGTGGGTGTGGTCAACTGGGTGGGCATGGCCAGATTGACACCACTCCCCAAACTGCTGCTGTGTTTCCTCTCTGCACTGGGTAGACACGGATCGAAGCCACACGGGGCTGATCTTTGGGCTGAAGTGATGCAGGCTGGCCCCTGACATTTTCCAGGACTGCCTTGCAGGCCTTGTGTTCGACACCCCTGCACTGGGGGGGAATTCCGAACTGGATTTTATTCCTCACCCACCCAAAAAAAGAAAACTTGGATGTGAACGATCCTGTCGGGGATCCTTATTCTCAGGATGAAGGAAAGACATTCTCTAGATCCCACCTGGAGCCCCTCCAAATGTTCCCCCCACCTCACCCCCCCAAAAAACCCAAGGCAGTCTTTTCCCGATGGGGAAACAGAGGCTCAACCTGGTGAAAAGAGGAACTACCTCTGGAGGGTGGAGTCAGGGGTGGGCTTCAAAAGATTGGGCAACTGGTTCTCTGCCCCAGTTGCTGGGTGGGCGTGGCCAGGGTGGGTGTGGCCTAGTTGGCCTACTGCAACATAGCGAGAGAGGCATTTTCACCCTCCCCGGACTCTGGAGGCTTTTCTTGAGCCTCCAGGAGGGTGAAAAATGGAGTCCCCGGGCTCCAGGGGCCCATTTTTCACCCTCCCCGAGCCTCCGCGCAGGCCCTGCTTTTACCTGGGATCCAAACGGGCCACATGGAGACTCCTGGGAGGGGCAGAGCAGGGTGGGCAGGGCCAGCCAGTCATTGCAACTACCAGTTCGGTGAACCGGATGTAAAATTAACATCTGGTTCGCCCGAACCAATGTGAACTGATATTAGCCCATCCCCTGGGTGGGATACCTTTAAAAACTGAATAACAGAGTTGGATGACACCTTGGTGGTCTTCTAGTCCAACCCCCTTGTTGTGTTTGGCAGAGCTGGGCAGGAAACCGAGCCTCGCTCCCATTGGCTGAGCCGTCTGACAGCGCATGATATAAAAGCGAGCTGTCAGACCACATTAGCTGCTTCTCGTTCCTGTCAGCCGACTTGCGAAAGCAGCGGCTACCAAGTTACCATGTTAAAGCTAAAGAAATAAAAGGTTAACTTTAAAAGTTCACGAATTGCCTGAGCCTTCTATAAAACTGGCGATGAGGATGGGATCGGTGTGCTGAAGGCAACCGAGTTTCCAGAAGGTTTAAACTGCACCAGAAAAGTTACTTCAGACGGCTGACAAGATGTCTTCCTTTCCAGCGTTCCCCAGCTTCCACCCCGCTACGGAGACATGGTATTCATACATAAATAGATTCGAATGTTTTTTAGATGCTGCTGACTTGGCGGACATATCAAATCATAGGAAAAAAAATCTTACTTCTTAAGTTTCTGTGGAGCAGCTGTTTTTGACACCGCTACTGCTTTATTGGCACCACAGTCTGTTAAAGAGGTTTCCTGGGAAGCCCTCCAGGAAATCCTCAGTAATCATTATGCCTCCAAGCCTTCTAAAATTGTGAGGCGGCTTGCTTTTAGGCAGCGGGCACAAGTGGAAGGGGAGACAATTAGCACATATATGGCAGCTTTCCGCGCTGCAGCATTACAATGTGGTTTTAAGGAACTTGATGACATGCTGCTGGATCAATTAGTTTATGGGGTGAGAGACCTCAGGCTTCAAAGATGTCTACTAGCTAAGGGAGATCTCACTTTAAAAATAGCTATTGAAGAGGCTCAAGCAGCTGAGATGTCCAATCTCTCTGCAGCTGAAATCCAAGGCTCAACTAACATTCCAGCAACTAAACCAAATGCTACCGTTCACTACTCCTGATGAATTTTTAGATTGTGAAGAAGACGTTAATCGCCTCACCAATTCCCAACAACCTTCAAAGTCCTACGAGACATGGGTCCGGGTTATTTACAGGAGCGTCTACTGCTGGCATCGAATACCAACCGCCTTGTACGAACGCACAGGCAGGGACTCCTCGGGTGCCTCATGCACCCAGTGTCGTTTGGCAGTATCCCAGGGAAGGGCCTACTCTGTAGCGGCTCCCACTCTGTGGAACCAACTACCTCTAGGGCTCTGCCTGGCCCCTGACCTCCACACCTTCTGACATGACCTAAAAACCTGGACAGGCTGGGCTGTGCTGACTCCTCGGAGAATGGGTTTTTAATTTTAAATTTATTAATGGGTTTTTAGTTAATTTGGGTTGTTGTAATTTAATTCTATTTTAGCTAACTTAATTTATTGTTCCTTTTTTATCTGTGAGCCTCCCCGAGTCCTTTTTGGAGAGGGGGCGGCATAAAAGTCAAATAAATAAATAAATACATACATACATACATACATACATACATACATACACACACACAATAAATAAATAAATAAATAAATAAATAAACAAACAAACAAACAAACAAACAAACCTCAACAGCCAAAAGGCTGGCACCCAGGGAACAAATCACTTCGGTTTCCCTTAGTACAAAGTGCTTGTTTAAGTTGCAGGGGGTAATCACTTACGATCAGCCTGAAGGTTTAGAAATGCTATATGTTTAAATTGCCAGCAAAAAGGCCATATAGCTAGGGTCTGCAATGCAGGGAAAAAATGCCAGATCCTCAAACACAGCCACCACTTAGATACCAGAAGCAAAGGGATGAATGTTTTACTGTTACAAGGGCATCCCCCACTGTGTCTTTAAACAGCTTATCGCAACAGTTTCACGTTAATAAACTGCATGTAACTATTTCCTTAGAAGGTAAAGAGTGTCCAATGGAAATAGACACCGGCTCATCTCTTTCAATACTTTCCTGGAGCACCCTGAAGACGCTGATTCCAAGCATCTCTAAGAAACGACTGAAACCTTCTAATCTTTCTCTCAAGGACTATCAGGGACGGAATATACCCATCATTGGGACAGGCAAGTTTGCAATTCAGTTTAAAGACTTCAAGGGTCGTTTACCCCTTACTGTAATAGAAGGCTCTTTGCCTAGTTTACTAGGTTTAGACTGGTTCGTTGTTCTAGGCCTTAAAGTAACCGGTATTCATTATACTCAAAAACAAGAATTTGAAGCTTTATTGGATGAATTTAAAGACGTTTTCAATGAGGAATTAGGTCACTAGGTGGGCTTCCTTATTTCTTTTGCACTAGATCCTACAATACCACCCATCAGATTAAAACCCCGTCATGTTCCTTTTGCGTTAAAACCAAAAGTAAAGAAATTGACAAATTAATTTCTCAAGGGGTGCTTGAACCTGTGGATTATTCACCATGGGAGACCCCTATAGTGACCCCAATTAAATGTGACGGTTCTATCCATCTATGTGCGGATTACAAGAGCACGTTGAATAAGGCTTTGTGCACTTCCACATACCCTGTGCCGGTGATTCAGCATCTCCTTCATTCAATGGAAAAGGCCTCCATATTTGCTAAACTTGATATGGCCCAAGCGTACCAACAGCTGCCAGTGGATGAAACTACAGCTATGGCCCAAACCATTATTACGCACAGAGGTGCATTTAGGTGTAAATGCTTACAATTTGGGGTATCTGTGGCTCCTGGAATATTCCAAGACCTAATGGAACGTTTGCTACAAGGGATTCCAGGAGTCATACCCTACTTTGACGACATCATCATTACTGCACAAAGCACAAATGACCTTCTAGCATGTTTACAACAAGTCCTCTCGTGTTTCAAGAACTCAGGCCTCAAGTTAAAAAAGGACAAATGTAAATTCAGTGTATCCCAAGTTGAATTCTTAGGCTACCGCATTGACGCCCAAGGCATTCATCCAACAGACTCTAAAGTTAAGGCCATTAAAGAAGCACCTATTCCTAAGAACAAAAAAGAGTTACAAGCATTTTGGGGGTTCCTGAACTTTTATGCTTCATTCCTTCCACACAAGGCTTCCGTTGCTGAGCCACTACACAGATTATTAGATTACCCAAGCACAATGGACATGGGGAAAGGCACAAAAAAACTCTTTTGATGCTGTTAAGTCATTACTATCATCAGACAATGTTTTAATTCAATTTGACAGCCAATTACCCTTAATTCTATGTTGTGATGCATCTCCTTTTGGAATAGGCTCTGTACTAGCCCACATTTTACCAAGCGGAATAGAGGCCCCAATAGCATACTCTTCAAGAACCATGTCAGCAACAGAAAGAAATTACTCACAAATTGACAAAGAGGCACTAGCAGTCGTTGCCTCAGTTAAACGCTTCCATGAATTCCTTTATGGACATCATTTCCACCTAGTGACTGATCACAAACCTCTCCTTGGTATCCTGTCAGGAGATCGACAAAGTCCCCCTGTTTTATCCCCTAGAATGACCCGCTGGACATTGTTCTTAGCTGCCTACTCTTACACCTTATCATACAGGGCAGGCAAACACCTGGGACACGCGGACGCTTTAAGCTGTTGCCCACTACCAGACAAGATTGTGGACCCTGCACCTGCTTCTATTTTATTAATTGATGATCAGCAATTACCTATCACAGCTTCAGACATTGCTAAAGCATCATCTAATGATTTTATTATCTTACAGGTACTAGACTGGGTGAGAAGGGGGTGGCCAAATGGCCCAGTGGACACGCCATTTAGGCCCTTCAAAACCAAGCCACATGAATTGTCCACCCTGCAGGGCTGCCTACTGTGGGGATGCAGAGTAGTAGTTCCCAGCCTCCTGAGACCCAAGATACTTACTAGTTTGCATGAGGGCCATCCAGGGATGGCCTGCATGAAGGCCTTAGCTCGCAGCTATGTTTGGTGGCCTGGAATTGATGAAGACATCACCATGAAAGTTAGGACTTGCAAAGCATGCCAGACCTCTAGTGCTGCCCCTCCATCTGCTACCCCTGGGCAATGGGAGTCTACTAAGGCCCCATGGGTGAGAGTCCATATTGACCTGGCTGGACCATTCCAGGGCCGTACCTTCCTTATCCTAGTAGACTCCTACTCTAAGTGGGTAGAGTTAACCCCCATGCATTCCACCACATCTGATGCGGTGATCAAGGCATTAGATCACCTTTTTGCTACCCATGGATTTCCTGACATCTTGGTGTCAGACAATGGGCCGCAATTTACTGCAGCTAATTTTGAATTGTTACTGGTAAAAAGGGGCATCAGACACGCATTGGTAGTGCCCTATCACCCATCTTCTAATGGGCAGGCTGAGAAGGCCGTGAGAGCTGCCAAAGAAATGCTAGAGCGTTTGGAGGGTGAAGATTGGCATTCAAAATTGGCAAAATATTTGTTAATGCAACGTCACCCCCAACTCAGTTACAAACCGTTCCCCAGCAGAATTACTAATGGGGTGTAAACTGAGGAATCAGATGGACAGGCTTCAGCCCAATTATGCCCCTAGTGTCTCTTTAAACTCTTTTAGTGGCATCAGGGTTTTCCAGGTTGGGGATTTAGTATATGCCCGGAATTTTACAGGTAATCCATTGTGGTTACCAGGGAAAATAGAGGCTGTTACTGGGCTGAAATCATATAAAATAAGTCTGCCAGATGGCAGAATCTGGTGCCGTCATATAGACCATATCCAGGGGCGCTGGGTTGGGTTCTCAGGGGAACCGGCAAGTAGTGAGCGAACCAGCACGTGGCAATGCGAGCTAGGTGTGGCCAACACAGAAGGGCGAGAAACAATCAGCGACGAACCACTGCGAGATATCTACTTACTCTTAGAAGCTCTTCCTGCGGAGGCTGGGTCGACATTGGAGAGGAGTCCAGTGACAGGCCCAGCTTCCACTGCAAGCCCAAGGGTTGATCTGGCAGAGCAAGTTGAATTGCACAGGTCCGGCCGGACTAGACATTGGCCCACCTATTTAAGTGATTATGCATGTGCTTGGCTGGTGGGAAGGGGTGCTGGGCAGGAAACCAAGCCTCACTCCCATTGGCTGAGCCATCTGACAGCATGCAATATAAAAGCGAGCTGTCAGACCGCACCAGCTGCTTCTCGTTCCTGTCAGCCGACTTGCAAAAGCAGCGGCTGCCAAGTTACCATGTTAAAGCTAAAGAAATAAAAGGTTAACTTTAAAAGATCGCGAATCGCCTGAGCCTTCTATAAAACCCCTGACCTAATATAAGCCCTACCCCCTCCCAAAATAAGCCCTACTTAACAGGCTGCACAGCCACCCACCCACCCATTCCATCTTGTTGCTTATGGTGCTGTGGCCATGAGTCAAGGTGGGGTGCTGGTGGAGCTTCCTCACAGGCCCTGCATGGGCTTACCTCAGGGCTCCTGCAGCCAGGTCACCCACACCCCCGAAACCTGCCTTGCAGTGGCAGCACCAGCAACCATGGCCGCAACAGAGCAGGAGGCCAGGTGATGTGGTAGTGCCGTGGCCATGAGGTGAGGCATGCGTCGGGGCATGGATGGCCTGTCCGCAGGGGCCCAGAGATAACACGCTGCGAGGTGCACGGGACAGCTCCATCCACTATCGCCTGATGGCTGCAGCACTGATGCATTGCTTGGCCTTGTGCTCCATTGTGGCCATGAGCAAGGAGAAGAAGTGGACCGGTGGCCACGCCACATCCTGCTCGATGGGGCTACTGTTGTTATGGCTGCGAGGCAAGGCAGGTATCAGGGTGTGGGTAGCCTGGCTGCGGAAACCCTGAGGTAAGCCAGTGCGGGCCATGTGGGGCAGCTCCATCCCCTCCTACCTTGCGGTGGCAGCGCTGCTGCGCCATATGGCCCCCTTCCCCGCCACGCGCAAGCTGAAGTGAGCCTCCTGTACATGGAAAAATAAATAAACACCCCCCAAAATAAACCCTAGAACTTATTTTGGGACCCAAAAGAAAATAAGACCTGGTCTTATTTTTCAGGAAAACACAGGTAAGTTATGTTATATATACAGCATGTTGATGGCAGCAAGATTACTCAATGTGCAAACATGGAAGGACACTTCGATCCACAGAATGGACGAAGGGCTGCCAGATTTGACCAAGTTAGCAGAGACAGTTATACTGACCGCTTTGATTAAAGAAAAAAACCCAACTACAATTCCATTTTTGGAAACGGCGTTTGGCCTTTGTGCTTGAGGTGGAAAAAAAATGAAACTTTGATTTTGAGTTTTACCAATCTGATAGATTTATTTTTATAGAAGTGGCTAGTTTATATTAATATTATGTAAAAGTAAAAAAAAAGAGGTTTGAGGTTTGTGGGGATTCAATAACCAGTCATTTGAGTGTCCAAAGATGTCTGACTGCCTGGGCAGTGTTTATTCTTTTTATACCATTTTCACAAGCAGAAAAGAACAGCATAGATACAGCATTGGGATTGGAGAATAGATCCACATTGGTGAAACCCTTCAATCACATTGGCATAACCCCTCAACCAATCCTTAAAGTTAGTGGTGATGTTAATAAATGAGATCACCTGTATACCTGGAAGATCAAAGACTTTCCATCCCAACAGATAAGAGGATGAATAGAAGATGAGCTCATGGGATAGCAAAAGAGGCCCCCTCCACCAGGCTGCAGTGTGCTGCTAGCTTCTAGTGTCATCCAGGGAAACTCAGTGGCTACCACATTTCACTCTTTTCTATTTTTAATTTAATTAATTAAAGATGAATCATAAAAGGAGTTAGGAGAGGATTCATAATAATTAGAAGAGCATGCTTGCAGTTGTTTATATAGGGCATTTACTTGACCCTTAGGCAAGGTAGGAGAGGGTTTGGGACGAAAAGCTGTGATTCATATATTGCAAAGAGAAGGGAGACATTGAACAAAGCAGCACCCATCAATTAAATCACAAATAATGACTATATAGCATAGAATTTTTCCCAGTTAGCCTGTGGGCAACCAAGCCCAAAAGCTTTCCCACCAAGATCCTAATTTATCAATTTTCCAATCCAAGGCCAAATTGTTGAAAATATTAAGATGGTGCTGGATGGTTCATGACCCATCAAACAAATTAAAACAATATAGATTTTGTAGAATAGCCTTCTTCAACGCTTGCATCTTATGGTTGATTGTTGAGATAACTGAAGAAGTAACATTAACTGTTTTTGCTAAATTACATAATTGTTTTTGCTAAATTACATGCAACAGAGTTAATGTTAAGGTGAGCGCGAGCAGCAATTGCTGGCACGCCCACTATAGACAAAGCTAGCACTATGTATTCAGCTTTATTTATTTATTTATTTATTTTGACTTGTATGCCGCCACTCTCCGAAAGGACTCGGGGCGGCTCACAGATAAAAACACAGAACAATAAATTATTTAAAAAGAAAGTAAGGTTGCTTCAGAATCAACAGGTGTTATCTAGCGTGACCCCTCGTCAAGAACGATTCAAGTGATGAAGTTCCTGTTTAGAAAGTAAAACAGAATCAGCCGGCCGAGGCAGCATTGCGCTTCACTAATATTAGCAGGAATATAATTTAAAGTTTCTTGACCACATGTAAGAACTATTCTTGTGGTAGCCAAACATGGGAAAAGTGAAAGAAGTCTCTCCAGAGCTGTGCAGTTCAAAGTAGGTGAGCTAATACAATGACAGTGAGGTTTTTTATTTGAAGATGTACAATTAACTACTTTTGTACAAGTTATATTTACAGGGACTGTTACCATTGGGGTGTGTAAAGCAATTGCATGAAGATGTGGATAATAAGCAGCAAATCCCCAATTAGATATAGTCTTATAGTTAAAGTTCCCATGTAATAAAAATCCGCTTAAGCCAATGAAGTTTTGAATTACTGCAGAAGGAGTGCAGACAGGAACTAAACATGTATTATTATTATTATTATTATTATTATTATTATTATTATTTTATTAGACTTGTATGCCGCCCTTCTCCCTAAGGACTCAGGGCGGCGAACATATAAAAAGGAATACAATTACAATAAAAACAACATTAAACTATTACAAGTCTATAAATAATTAAAATTGAATTAAAACAATTTAAAATTAGGAAATTAAAACAAATTAAAAAACAACCCACCCCCAGGTCAATCCAGGCCGGCCTGCTGAAACAGCCAAGTCTTCAGGTCTCGACGAAAGGAACGGAGATCAGGGGCCAAACGAAGATTCACAGGGAGCTGATTCCATAGGGCGGGCGCTCCCACAGAAAAGGCCCTAGCCCTGGGAACCACCAGCCAACAATGCCTAACCGACGGTATCCCAAGGAGGCCCCTCCTGTGGAAGCGCACGGGGCGATCGGAATGTGATGCTGGCAGGAGGCGTTCCCGCAAGTACCCTGGACCCAAGCCATTTAGGGCTTTATAAGTTGTTACTAATACCTTGAAGGAAACCTGGGAGGCAACCGGTAGCCAATGCAAGTCACGCAGGAGGGATGTAACATGGAAGGATCGGGACACCCCCATCACAGCCCGCGCAGCCGCATTCTGCACCAGCTGCAACCTCCGGGTAATCCGCAAGGGCAGCCCCATGTAGAGAGCGTTGCAGTAGTCAATTCTGGACGTGACGAGTGCATGAGTGACCGTTCGAAGGGCATCTCGGCTCAGATAAGGGCGGAGCTGGTGAACCAGCCGAACCTGGGCAAAGGCCCCCCTGGCCACAGCCCCCACTTGCTCCTCCAAACTGAGCTGTGAATCCAGGAGGACGCCCAGATTCCTCGCCCTATCCACGGGGGGTAACATCTCCCCCCCATGACCAAAGGTGGCACATCTGCTGAACACCGAGATGCCGGTAAGAACAGCCACTCAGTCTTGGCCGTATTGAGCTGGAGCCTGTTATTCCCCATCCATACCTGCACCGCCTCCAGGCACCGGGACATCACGGAGAGAGCATCACTGATTTGGTTAGGGGTGGAGATGTAAAGCTGGGTATCATCTGCATATTGGTGATACCTCACCCCAAAACCACGGATGATCTCACCCAGTGGTTTCATGTAGATATTAAACAGGAGAGGTGAGAGAACAGACCCCTGCGGCACCCCACAAGTGAGGGGCCTCGGGGACGATCTCTGCTCTCCTGCCAACACCGACTGCAAGCAATCCAAAAGGTAAGAGGAGAACCACCGTAGAATGGTGCCCCCCACTCCCAACCCCCGGAGCCACCGCAGAAGGATACCATGGTCGATGGTATCGAAAGCCGCTGAGATCCAAAAGGACCAGGACAGAGGAAAAACCCCTGTCCTGGGCTCTCCAGAGATCATCCATCAGTGCGACCAATGCTGTCTCCGTGCTGTGTCCGGGCCTGAAGCCTGATTGGTACAGGTCTAGATAATCAACTTCCTCCAGGAACAACAGGAGTTGCTGCACCACCACGCTCTCAACAACCTTTGCTAAAAAACGAAGGTTGGAGACTGGACGATAGTTGTTCAAAATGGTTGGGTCCAGAGCAGGCTTCTTGAGGAGGGGTCTCACCACCGCCTCTTTCAAGGCAGCGGGAAAAAACCTCTCCCTCAGAGAGGCGTTGACAACTGCCTGGAGCCAACCACGTGTAACCTCCCTGGAGGCATAAACAAGCCAGGAAGGACACGGGTCCAATAAACACGTGGTGGAAGACAACCTCCGCATGATCCTGTCCACTTCATACAGGGAGACAGGGTCAAACTCAACCCAGATAGAATCCGCCAGACTCATCGTCACTCCATCATCAACACCCTGCCAGTCAGAGTCCAGGCCGGCCCGGATCTGAGCGACCTTATCCGCCAGATGCAAACTAAATTCCTCTGCTCTGCCCCGCAAAGGGTCCCCCTCTCCTCTAAATGAAGAAGGGAGCGAGTGACCCTGAACAGGGCCGCAGGGCGATCATCTGCGGACACAATCAGAGCAGAGAAGTAGGCACATCTCACTGCTCTGATCGCTTCCAGGTAAGTCCTAATATAGGCTCTTAGCTGGACACAGTCAGACTCGGAACAACTAGTCCTCCATCTGCTCTCCAGGCATCTTCTCAGCCACTTCATCCCCCGAAGCTCCTCGGAAAACCAAGGAGCCAAACGAGGTCTGTGGCGAGGAAGAGGCCTTCCTCTCTGTGGCAGCCCCTCAGGTATTGGAAGACTGCCACCATGTTTCCCCTGGTCCTTGTCTTCCCTAGACTAGCCATGTCCAGTTCCTGCAACCGTCCATCATATGTTTTAGCCTCCTGTCCCCTCATCATCCTGGTTGCTCTTCTCTGCACTTTTTCTAGAGCCCCAACATATTTTTTATAGCGTGGTGACCAAAACTGGATGCAGGACTCTAGGTGTGGCCTTACTAATGCTTTACAGAGTGGTGTTAGTACCTCCCTTGATCTCGATTCTGTCCCTTTGTTAATGCAACTTAGGATTGCATTAGCCTTTTTGGCTACTGCTGCACACTGCTGGCTAATTTCTCTATGTTTCTCTCAGGCTAATTTCTCTCGTTTCCCTCAGGCTAATTTCTCTATCTTTCCTCTTGAAAGAAAATAAAAATATCCATTGAAAAGTTGCAGGTAACTTTATCTTATCGCTAGAGAGTCTCCTAAGACGAACTAGACAGAATCCAGGGCTAAAAGGAACTAAAGTCAAAAAGGAAGAAAATAAATTGCAAGCCTTTGCGGATGACCTGGCATTTATCGTAGAGGACCCCATAGAGACAGGGAAGGAGATAATTAGAGAATTGGAAAGATATGGGGAAATATCTGGCCTCAAAATTAATAGAAAAAAAACCAAACTTGTAACAAAAAATTGGATGGAATCACAGAAAATAGAATTGGAAAGAGCAATGGGACTGCAAATGACAAAGAAAATGAAATAGGAATCTGGTTGACCACACACTGTATAACAATAAAAGAGAATAATTATACTAAACTTATACAACAAACAAAGAAAGATTTAGAATTATGGGCCAAATTCCAACTATTATTATTATTATTATTTATTTAGATTTGTATGTCACCCTACCCCGGGACTCAGGGCGCTTAACATACAAAAGATATACAATACAAATAAAAACAAGTCCAAATTACCAAAAGTTAAAACAATAAAATCACTAAAACAACAAAATTAAAACTACCCACCCCAGGTCAATCCAGGCCGCCTGCTGAAACAGCCAGGTCTTCAAGTCTCTCGAAAGGAGCGGAGATCAGGGGCCAAACGCAGATCCGCAGGAAGCTGATTCCACGGCGGCGCCTCCCACAGAAAAGGCCCTAGCTCTGGGAGCCGCCAGCCGACAATGCCTGACCGACGGTATTCCCAGAAGGCCCCTCCTATGGGAGCGACGGGCGATTGGACTGTGATGCAGGCAGGAGGCGCATCCCGCAAGTACCCTGCACCCATGCCATTAAGGGCTTTGTAAGTTGTTACTAACACCTTGAAGGAAACCCGAAGGCAACCGTAGCCAATGCAGGTCGCGGAGGGGTGTAACATGGGAGTATCGATACCCCCATCACAGCCCACGAGCCGCATTCTGCACCAGCTGCAACCTCCGGTAATCCGCAAGGGAAGCCCCATGTAGAGAGCATTGCAGTAGTCGATCCTGGACGTGACGAGCATGAGTGACCGTTCAAGAGCATCTCGGTCCAGGTAGGGTGAAGCTGGCGAACCAGCCGAACCTGGGCGAAAGCCCCCTGGCCACAGCTCCCACCTGCTCCTCCAAACTGAGCTGTGCATCCAGGAGGACGCCCAGATTCTCGCCCTATCCACGGGGTAACACTCTCCCCCATGACCAAAGATGGCACATCAACTGAAACCCGAGATGCTGGTAAGAACAGCCACTCAGTCTTGGCCGGGTTGAGTCTGAGCCTGTTACACCCCATCCAAGCCTGCACCGCCTCCAGGCACGGACATCACCGAGAGCATCATTGATCTGGTCTGGGGTGGAGATATACAACTGGGTATCATCTGCATATTGATGATACCTCACCCCAAAACCACGGATGATCTCAGCCAGGTTTCATGTAGATATTAAACAGGAGAGGTGAGAGAACCGACCCCTGAGGCACTCCACAACTAAGAGGCCTCGGGCGGACCTCTGCTCTCCGTCAACACCGACTGCTAACGGTCCGAAGGTAAGAGGAGAACCACCGTAACACGGTGCCCCCACACCCAACCCCCGAGCCGCCGCAGAAGGATACCATGGTCGATGGTATCGAAAGCCGCTGAGAGATCTAAAAGGACCAGAACAGAGGAAAACCCCTGTCCCGAGCCCTCCAGAGATCATCCACCAATGCACCAATGCTGTCTCGGTGCTGTGCCCGGCCTGAAACCCGATTGGTACAGGTCAAGGTAATCAGTTTCTCCAGGAACAGCGGAAGCTGCTGAGCCACCACGCTTCAACAACCTTCGCTAAAAAGCAAGGTTGGAGACTGGACGATAGTTATTCAAAACGGTTGGGTCCAGAGCAGGCTTAAGGAGGGTCTCACCACCTCTTTAAGGGCTGCAGGAAAAACCCCTTCACTCAAAGAAGCATTGATAACTGCCTGGAGCCACCAAGTGTAACCTCCCTGGAGGCATAAACCAACCAGGAAGGACACGGATCCAATAAACACGGTGGAAGACAGCCTCCGCATGATCCTGTCCACTTCATCCAGGGAGACAGAGTCAAACTCAACCCAAACCGATCCACAAGACTGCCACGCCATCGCCAACATCCTGCCAGTCAGAGTCCAAGCCAGCCCAATCTGAGCGACCTTATCCGCCAGATGTAGACTAAAATCCTCTTCTCCTCAGAGGGTCCTCCCCCTCAATTGCAAGAGGGAGCAGTGACCCTAAACAGGGCCGCAGGGCGATCATCTGCAGACGCGATCAGAGAGCGAGAAGTAAGTACATCTCGCAGCTCTGATCGCTTCCAGGTAAGTCCTGATATAGGCTCTTAACTGGAGACGGTCAGACTCAGAGCGACTAGTCCTCCACCTACTCTCTAGGCTCTCTCTGCCGCTTCATTCCCCAAGCTCCTCCGAGAACCAAGGAGCTAAACGAGGTCTCCGCAAGGAGAGGCCGCAAGGGGACAACCCGTCGTGCGAAGCTGCGAGGCCGCCTCTTGCCAGGCGGCCACCAAAGTCTCGGCCGGGCTGTGGACAAGGGAGGTGGGCAAAACCCCAGGGCCGCCTGGAACCTCTCTGGTCCATTAGGCCTGGGGCGGAACCACATGATCGGCTCCTCATCCCAGCAGCGAGGAGCAGCATATTGGAAGACCAGCCTCAGGAGATAATGATCTGTCCATGATAGGGTAGAATAACTGGAGATCCAACCCCCAGATCACTACACCACTGCCCCGAGATAAAAACCAGGTCGAGCGCGCCCCTCATGGGTGGGCCCCTGAATCACCTGGGTCAGGTCCATGGCTGTCATGGATGCCAAGAACTCCCGAGCCAATCCAGACGCCACCCCCAAGGAGGGCAAGTTGAAGTCCCCAGAACAATAAGTCTGGGAAACTCCACCACCACTCCCGAGAGGGCATCCAGCAGCTCGGGAAGGCCGCTGCAACGCAGCTGGGGACAGGTCAGCAACAGGCCCAACCACCACCCGGCCCAACCTCAGAAGGAGGGATTCAGAACCGCCAATCTGGGACAGTGGCCTCCCTTGGAAACAGAGTCTCCCTGATAACAATCGCTACTCCTCCACCCCTACCCTGGGCACGTGGTCGGTGCAACACCCGAAACCTGGGGACAAAGATCACATAGAGGGACACCACCCTCAGGCCCCAACCAGGTCTCCGTGATGCACGCCAGATCCACCACCTCCTCCTCAATGAGTTCACGGAGGAGGGGAGCCTTATTGGCTACGGATCTGGCATTTACATACACCAGCCTAAGCCCAGGGACCACACCGCCCAAAGACCCAGGGGAGCGGTAGAGACCTGAGGGTCGGAGCGCACCACCGCCGCAAACAGCGGGGCGCCTCCCAAAAACGATATGACCCTCTGTCTCGCCCACCCTGCCATAACCAATCGCCCTAGGGATTATCAGTCCCACCCTGCCTGATGCGGACCCCTGGCCCCTCACCGCCTCCCGCGGAGACCACCATCCGCCTGGACAAACCAGACTCTGCCAAAAAGGCAGAGCCCCCAACCTCCTCCCTAACCCATTAAAACAACTAATTAAAAATTTTAAAAGTCGCCCTTTCCCGATTTAAAATTTGACCCCTTGGCTGCGCCATGCCACCTCTCGATCCCAGGATCCGCCATTAAGGAAAGCTGTCGATAACCCCACAGGCCAGCTCAAGGACAAGGGCAGTCCTGAAGGCCCGTAATTCTGCTAGCAGTAAACCAACATAAATAATAGATCATAAAATTCATAATGGGTAGGTAGAGAGTGTCACGGCAAAGTGATAGATGGTGCACTGATGTCAAGAGTGCCTAGGTAGAGAGTAAACGTCCAGGTATCAGTCCAAAAGTCCCACATCACAACAGGCCTCTCACACCTGTTCGACCAGAGTCACAATAGGTGGCACACCACCTCTCACCGCGGTGGTCGGGTAAAATCGGCTGATGGCATGATGGTTCAACCCCTCTATTCTCTCACAATAGAGGGGATAGTCCTCCCATTGTCCTCTCACCACAATGGGATCCAGCCTGAAACCGATCCTGAAGAAAAGGTTGAGGTAGATGAAAAGAACCATGGAGGCTGAAAAGATGACACTACACCAACAAAGGTGCAAATGAGGGAGTTCAGGCAGTCTGAGGGCGCCAAAAACAGACATAGTGGACGGCCCAGAATAGAAAAAATGGGCAGTCAAGGAGGCAGAAAATAGACAGGAGAACCAGGAAGTATCCAAAATGGCGAAGCTGTTAAAAATCGCCAACGCCAAGATCGAGATGGAAAACCGGCCAACCATGGGGTCTTGCCCATAACAGACCGACCCCACACCAGGCCAGAACCCACTCAGTCAAATAACCACCTGGGTCCCCACCAGAGTCTTCTGAGCAGCTGGAATAAAGGGCCACCCAGGGACTGGCCAACGAGAACACCCCTATATCGCCAGGGGTCCTCGGACAGTCCAGAAGCCAGCAGTCCAGAAGCCAGCAGCAGCAGCAGCAACTATCACTATTAGGAAGAATAGCAGCGATCAAAATGATTATCCTACCCAAATTTTTATATCTATTTCAAACGATCCCCATTAAATTAGAGAATTTTTTTCAATTAGATGAATAAAATTACAGCAAAATTTATATGGCTAGGGAAAAAACCTAGAATAAGAATGAAAGCGCTACAAGATAATAAAAGCAGGCTTTGGACTCCCGAACTGGGAGATGTATTATAAAGCGACAGTGTTAATTTGGACTAAGGAATGGATTAATTTAAATAAGTGAATATTAAGTTTAGAGGGCCATGACCTGCAAAAAGGATGGCACTACTTTTTGTGGGATACAAGAACCAAAAAACAATCATATTTCCATAGACATTTGATTAGAGATTCCCTTATACAAAATTGGATTAAAATAAGGAGACACTATATGAAAATTCCAATTTGGTTATCCACGATGGAAGCTATGATACATCCTAACAATCTGGACCTATGCAAAGTGACAAAATATAAAGAGGTTTTAGATGCACAAGGGAAGTTAAAATCGAATCAGGATCTCCAAAATCAAGGGATATGTATTGATTGGTGGGCATATCTCCAGTTACAAAATAGATATAAAAAGGATATAAAAGATTTTGGAATATATTCGGAATTACAACAATTGGATAAAATTTTATTAAGTCCAGATGAAAAAACATTACAAAATTTATAAACTTTTGTTAGAGGTAGAATTAGAAGAAGAAGTTGTTAGGAATGTATGATAGCTTGGGCTCAAAACATAGGACATAATATAAATTTGACAGATTGGGAAAGTATTTGGAACCAAAACTACAAATTAACAAAATTGGCGTCATACAAAGAGAATATTTATAAGATGTTCTATAGATGGTATCTGCCCCCAGCGAGATTGGTGAAGATAAACCCCAAGATGAGTCCGCATGTTGGAAATGTAGAAAGAAAGAGGGTACTTTCTATCATATGTGGTGGTCTTGTCCTGAGGCCCAGAAATACTGGCT
>CM019149.1:448380-487163 GCA_009733165.1 Naja naja
GGATGACCTGGCATTTATCGTAGAGGACCCCATAGAGACAGGGAAGGAGATAATTAGAGAATTGGAAAGATATGGGGAAATATCTGGCCTCAAAATTAATAGAAAAAAAAACCAAACTTGTAACAAAAAATTGGATGGAATCACAGAAAATAGAATTGGAAAGAGCAATGGGACTGCAAATGACAAAGAAAATGAAATAGGAATCTGGTTGACCACACACTGTATAACAATAAAAGAGAATAATTATACTAAACTTATACAACAAACAAAGAAAGATTTAGATTATGGGCCAAATTCCAACTATTATTATTATTATTATTTATTTAGACTTGTATGCCGCCCTACTCCCGAAGGACTCAGGGCGGCGAACATACAAAAGATATACAATACAAATAAAAACAAGTCCAAATTACCAAAAGTTAAAACAATAAAATCACTAAAACAACAAAATTAAAACTACCCACCCCCAGGTCAATCCAGGCCAGCCTGCTGAAACAGCCAGGTCTTCAAGTCTCGACGAAAGGAGCGGAGATCAGGGGCCAAACGCAGATCCGCAGGAAGCTGATTCCACAGGCGGGCGCTCCCACAGAAAAGGCCCTAGCTCTGGGAGCCGCCAGCCGACAATGCCTGACCGACGGTATTCCCAGAAGGCCCCTCCTATGGGAGCGACGGGGCGATTGGACTGTGATGCAGGCAGGAGGCGATCCCGCAAGTACCCTGCACCCATGCCATTAAGGGCTTTGTAAGTTGTTACTAACACCTTGAAGGAAACCCGGAAGGCAACCGGTAGCCAATGCAGGTCGCAGGAGGGGTGTAACATGGGAGTATCGGGATACCCCCATCACAGCCCACGCAGCCGCATTCTGCACCAGCTGCAACCTCCGGGTAATCCGCAAGGGAAGCCCCATGTAGAGAGCATTGCAGTAGTCGATCCTGGACGTGACGAGCGCATGAGTGACCGTTCGAAGAGCATCTCGGTCCAGGTAGGGGCGAAGCTGGCGAACCAGCTGAACCTGGGCGAAAGCCCCCTTGGCCACAGCTCCCACCTGCTCCTCCAAACTGAGCTGTGCATCCAGGAGGACGCCCAGATTCCTCGCCCTATCCACGGGGGTAACACTCCCCCCCCATGACCAAAGATGGCACATCAACTGAAACCCGAGATGCTGGTAAGAACAGCCACTCAGTCTTGGCGGGTTGAGTCTGAGCCTGTTACACCCATCCAAGCCTGCACCGCCTCCAGGCACCGGGACATCACCGAGAGAGCATCATGATCTGGTCTGGGGTGGAGATATACAACTGGGTATCATCTGCATATTGATGATACCTCACCCCAAAACCACGGATGATCTCGCCCAGCGGTTTCATGTAGATATTAAACAGGAGAGGTGAGAGAACCGACCCCTGAGGCACTCCACAACTAAGAGGCCTCGGGGCGGACCTCTGCTCTCCCGTCAACACCGACTGCGAACGGTCCGAAAGGTAAGAGGAGAACCACCGTAACACGGTGCCCCCACACCCAACCCCGGAGCCGCCGCAGAAGGATACCATGGTCGATGGTATCGAAAGCCGCTGAGAGATCTAAAAGGACCAGAACAGAGGAAAAACCCCTGTCCCGAGCCCTCCAGAGATCATCCACCAATGCGACCAATGCTGTCTCGGTGCTGTGCCCGGCCTGAAACCCGATTGGTACAGGTCAAGGTAATCAGTTTCCTCCAGGAACAGCGGAAGCTGCTGAGCCACCACGCTCTCAACAACCTTCGCTAAAAAGCGAAGGTTGGAGACTGGACGATAGTTATTCAAAACGGTTGGGTCCAGAGCAGGCTTCTTAAGGAGGGGTCTCACCACCGCCTCTTTAAGGGCGGCAGGAAAAACCCCTTCACTCAAAGAAGCATTGATAACTGCCTGGAGCCAACCGCGTGTAACCCCTGGAGGCATAAACCAACCAGGAAGGACACGGATCCAATAAACACGTGGTGGAAGACAGCCTCCGCATGATCCTGTCCACTTCATCCAGGGAGACAGAGTCAAACTCAACCCAAACCGGATCCACAAGACTCGTCGCCACGCCATCGTCAACATCCTGCCAGTCAGAGTCCAAGCCAGCCCGAATCTGAGCGACCTTATCCGCCAGATGTAGACTAAAATCCTCTGCTCTCCCCCGCAGAGGGTCCCCTCCCCCCCTCAATTGCAAGAGGGAGCGAGTGACCCTAAACAGGGCCGCAGGGCGATCATCTGCAGACGCGATCAGAGCGGAGAAGTAAGTACATCTCGCACTCTGATCGCTTCCAGGTAAGTCCTGATATAGGCTCTTAACTGGAGACGGTCAGACTCAGAGCGACTAGTCCTCCACCTACTCTCTAGGCGTCTCCTCTGCCGCTTCATTCCCCGAAGCTCCTCCGAGAACCAAGGAGCTAAACGAGGTCTCCGGCAAGGGAGAGGCCGCAAGGGGACAACCCGGTCGAGCGCTGCCGAGGCCGCCTCTTGCCAGGCGGCCACCAAAGTCTCGGCCGGGCTGTGGACAAGGGAGGTGGGCAAAAACCCAGGGCCATCTGGAACCTCTCTGGGTCCATTAGGCGCCTGGGGCGGAACCAGCGTATCGGCTCCTCATCCCAGCAGCGAGGAGCAGCATATTGGAAGACCAGCCTCAGGAGATAATGATCTGTCCATGATAGGGGTAGAATAACTGGAGATCCAACCCCCAGATCACTACACCACTGCCCCGAGATAAAAACCAGGTCAAGCGCATTCCCCCCTCATGGGTGGGCCCCTGAATCACCTGGGTCAGGTCCATGGCTGTCATGGATGCCAAGAACTCCCGAGCCAATCCAGACGCCACCCCCAAGGAGGGCAAGTTGAAGTCCCCCAGAACAATAAGTCTGGGAAACTCCACCACCACTCCCGAGAGGGCATCCAGCAGCTCGGGAAGGGCCGTTGCAACGCAGCTGGGGGACAGGTACGTCAGCAACAGGCCCAACCGACCACCGGGCCCAACCTCAGAAGGAGGGATTCGCAACCGCCAATCTGCGGGACAGTGGCCTCCCTTGGAAACAGAGTCTCCCTGATAACAATCGCTACTCCTCCACCCCTACCCTGGGCACGTGGCCGGTGCAACACCCGGAAACCTGGGGGACAAAGATCACATAGAGGGACACCACCCTCAGGCCCCAACCAGGTCTCCGTGATGCACGCCAGATCCACCACCTCCTCCTCAATGAGTTCACGGAGGAGGGGAGCCTTATTGGCTATGGATCTGGCATTTACATACACCAGCCTAAGCCCAGGGACCACACTGCCCAAAGACCCAGGGGAGCGGGTAGAGACCTGAGGGTCGGAGCGCACCACCGCTCGCAAACAGCGGGGGCGCGCTCCCAAAAAACGATATGACCCTCTGTCTCGTCCACCCCTGCCATAACCAATCGCCCTAGGGATTATCAGTCCCACCCTGCCTGATGCGGACCCCGTGGCCCCCTCACCCCGCCCCCCCGCCGTGAGACCACCATCCGGCCTGGACAAACCAGACTCTGCCAAAAAAGGCAGAGCCCCCAACCTCCTCCCTAACCCATTAAAACAACGAATTAAAAATTTTAAAAGTCGTCCCTTTCCCGATTTAAAATTTGACCCCTTGGCTGCGTCATGCCACCTCTCGGGATCCCAGGATCCGTCATTAAGGAAAGCTGTCGATAACCCCACAGGCCAGCTCAAGGACAAGGGCGCAGTCCTGAAGGCCCGTAATTCTGCTAGCGAGTAAACCAACATAAATAATAGATCATAAAATTCATAATGGGTAGGTAGAGAGTGTCACGGCAAAGTGATAGATGGTGCACTGATGTCAAGAGTGCCTAGGTAGAGAGTAAACGGTCCAGGTATCAGTCCAAAAAGTCCCACATCACAACAGGCCTCTCACACCTGTTCGGACCAGAGTCACAATAGGTGGCACACCACTCTCTCACCGCGGTGGTCGGGGTAAAATCGGCTGATGGCATGATGGTTCAACCCCTCTATTCTCTCACAATAGAGGGGATAGTCCTCCCATTGTCCTCTCACCACAATGGGATCCAGCCTGAAACCGTATCCTGAAGAAAAGGTTGAGGTAGATGAAAAGAACCATGGAGGCTGAAAAAGATGACACTACACCAACAAAGGTGCAAATGAGGGAGTTCAGGCAGTCTGAGGGCGACCAAAAACAGAGATAGTGGACGGGCCCAGAATAGAAAAAATGGGCAGTCGAAGGAGGCAGAAAATAGACAGGAGAACCAGGAAGTATCCAAAATGGCGTAGCTGTTAAAAATCGCCAACGGCCAAGATCGCAGATGGAAAACCGGCCAACCATGCGGGTCTTGCCCATAACAGACTCCGACCCCACACCAGGCCAGAACCGACTCAGTCGAAATAACCACCTGGGTCCCCACCAGAGTCTTCTGAGCAGCTGGAATAAAGGGGCCACCCAGGGGACTGGGCCAACGAGAACACCCCTATATCGCCAGGGGGTCCTCGGACAGTCCAGAAGCCAGCAGTCCAGAAGCCAGCAGCAGCAGCAGCAACTATCACTATTAGGAAGAATAGTGGCGATCAAAATGACTATCCTACCCAAATTTTAAATCTATTTCAAACGATCCCCATTAAATTAGAGAATTTTTTTTCAATTAGATGAATAAAATTACAGCAAAATTTATATGGCTAGGGAAAAACATAGAATAAGAATGAAAGCGCTACAAGATAATAAAAGCAGGCTTTGGACTCCCGAACTGGGAGATGTATTATAAAGCGACTGTTAATTTGGACTAAGGAATGGATTAATTTAAATAATAAGCGAATATTAAGTTTAGAGGGCCATGACCTGCAAAAAGGATGGCACTACTTTTTGTGGGATACAAGAACCAAAAAACAACCATATTTCCATAGACATTTGATTAGAGATTCCCTTATACAAAATTGGATAAAAATAAGGAGACACTATAGGAAAATTCCAATTTAGTTATCCATGATGGAAGCTATGCTACATCCTAACAATCTGGACCTATGCAAAGTGACAAAATATAAAGAGGTTTTAGATGCACAAGGGAAGTTAAAATCGAATCAGGATCTCCAAAATCAAGGGATATGTATTGATTTGTGGGCATATCTCCAGTTACAAAATAGATATAAAAAAGATATAAAAGATTTTGGAATATATTCGGAATTACAACAATTGGATAAAATTTTATTAAGTCCAGATGAAAAAAACATTACAAAAATTTATAAACTTTTGTTAGAGGTAGAATTAGAAGAAGAAGTTGTTAAGGAATGTATGATAGCTTGGGCTCAAAACATAGGACATAATATAAATTTCACAGATTGGGAAAGTATTTGGAACCAAAACTACAAATTAACAAAATTGGCATCATACAAAGAGAATATTTATAAGATGTTCTATAGATGGTATCTGCCCCCAGCGAGATTGGTGAAGATAAACCCCAAGATGAGTCCGGCATGTTGGAAATGTAGAAAGAAAGAGGGTACTTTCTATCATATGTGGTGGTCTTGTCTTGAGGCCCAGAAATACTGGCTTAAAATTAAATATTGGCTGCAAGAAATTCTTAAGGATCAAATAGAATTGGAACCAGAATAATTCAAGTCTCATTAATAAATAAATAAATAAATAATTCTTGTTAGAGATATTTAAAAAGAAATATGGAAAAAACATAAAATATATTGTATTACATATTTTAACGGCTGCCAGAATAGCTTACACTCAATGCTAGAAACACAACTGTATTCCCCCAGATGAATTGATCATTCAAAAAATTATGACGGGCTGAAATGGACACACTGCCCTTAATGTTACAAGAGAAAGATGAGTCTGAATATTACAAAATCTGGGGAAAATCATGGTATAATTGGATTGAATTAAGACAGATGGAAAACGAAGGAATTTAAGATAAGCAATTTATAGATTAAATGTGTATATTTGCACAAATTATATATATATATGTAAATATGCACAAAAGAGAATTGTATGAGATTGATGTCACAGAACTGTTAATGTAATGATTATCTTTTTGCTTTTAAAAGACATAAAAGACGAATAAAGTTTATTTTAAAAAAAGAAAAGAAAAAAGTTGCAGGTAACGAAGCCTAGGAGTGGGCTTGTAGGCCTCCCTGAACCAAAGTTTTAAACCAACACAATTGCAAAATGTACTAGAAATATTTCTAATGGGCTGACTTGTGTGCAAAGTTATGTACTTGTACGGAGAGATTTAGAACGGGCAGAATGAAACTGGGGGAGATGAGGAACTGGAAGTAGCAAATGGCTGAGAGCTTCAAATGTCCACGGGTGTTTATGGAAAGTGACGGTCAGTAAGAAAGTAAGAAAGAAGGAGGGGAAACTGGAATGTGTATGTCAGTAAAAAAGAAAGTGTAAGAAATGTGGCTTGAAATGAGAATGTGGTCCTTTGATTGATAGCAGGCCTTGAAGGCTTCCATTGCAATGGTTAGTTAATGTGAGTTTTCTGTGGTTCTTATATCTCTTGCTTCTTTCTTTAGTCCCAAATTGTTAGAAACAATACACCTCTGATCTTAAAGTAAAATTTATTGCTTGTGGTTTGTCTTTGGTTTTCATATTAGAATTTTCCTATGATATCCTGAGGCCTCACTCTCCCCCTTTTCCCTCAGGCCCCTCTCTCCCCCTTTTCCCTCAGGCCCCTCTCTCCCCCTTTTCCCTCAGGCCCTCTCTCCCCTTTCCCTCGGGCCCCTCTCTCCCCCTTTTCCCTCGGGCCCCTCTCCCCCTTTTCCCTCGGGCCCCTCTCTCCCCCTTTTCCCTCGGGCCCCTCTCTCCCCCTTTTCCTTCAGGTCCCTCTCCCCCTTTTCCCTCGGGCCCCTCTTTCCCCCTTTTCCCTCGGGCCCCTCTCTCCCCCTTTTCCCTCAGGCCTCACTATCCCCCTTTTCCCTCAAGCCTCACTCTCCCCCTTTTCTCTCAGGCCTCACTCTCCCCCTTTTCCCTTAGGCCCCTCTCTCCCCCTTTTCCCTCAGCCTTCCCCCCCTCGCTTATTTCTGAGGCTTCTTTATCTATATATAGATAGATTGGAACCTGAGGGAGCCCCAACAGGATTTTCTCAGTCCAGATCGGAAATGGACCTTGGCGAGGGGGGCCGGGGGTGGGGGCTGGCCGGAGCCTCGGGGGAACGGATGGAGTATGGGATCTGCACAGTGACTGGGAAAGGCAACAGAGGTAAGGGTGGAGGGTCATATCGACCTATGGGAGTGCGCACCTGCTATCTTCAAGCGGTAGTGCACTCCGACCCTCCGATTCCTACCCATCTGCCCGGGGGCTTAGAGAAGCGGGATCCTGGGCTGAGGCTGGTTTATTTGAATGCCAGGTCCACTGGCAACAGCTTCCCTCATCCAAGATCTGATTGAGTAGGAAAACGCGGACCTGGCCTGTATCACAGAGACCTGATTGGGCCTGGAGGGAGGGGTCCCTCTGATAGAACTCTGCCCACCAGGTTTCCGTGTAATACACCAGCTTCGGACCCAGGGTAGAGGCGGGGGAGTGGCTGTGGTCCTTAGGGAAGTCCTTGATCCAAGGGAGGCCACTGTCCCGCAGATAGGCGGGTGTGAATCCCTTCTACTGAGATGGGGCCCTCAGGGTCAGTTGGGTTTGTTGCTTATGTACCTTTCTCCCAGCTGCGTATCAACAACCCTGCCTGGTCTACTAGATGTCCTATCGGGGATGGCGGTTTGAGACAGTGCAAACCAGGGTTTAGGCTTTGCTAGGCCAAAAGGCCCGAAAACTTTGGCTCATATTACAGATCTCCTTACTGTGCATAAAAACAGCTTTGTCTGCACTATGTTTATTTTTATCTTGCTGACCCAGACAGATGTATCCTGTTGTTCCATCCTATGTCTGGCCATATATCACATGTAACTCCCCAACATAACTTTATCTATAGTAAGCATGTTTCAGTTCCCTTCATGACCATATTTGTTAAGGATAACACCCCTGTTCAGATGTATAACCAAGATATGCCTGTAACCTTATAAAAATATGCTGTTTGTACTCCTACGGGGTTCAGACCTTTTTGCTTTCTAAGCTGTTTGAACCTGCGCAATAAAGTTTTTCCTACATTGAAGAGCTTGGCCTGGGTCTCCTTTATTTTTCCTACAAAAGGTTGAGTTCCCCAAACTTATTGTGTTGGGGGATTTCAACCTGCCGTCCCTGGGGGGGGGGCATCAAAATTGGACCAGGAGTTCATGGCTTCCAGGGCAGCCATGGATCTGACCTAAATAACACAGGGTCCCACTCATGAAGGGGGACACACCCCTGACCTGGTTTTTATCTCAGGACAGTGGTATAATGATCTAGGTGGGGGGTCTCCAATCGTGTACCCCCTGCCATGGACCGATCATTTCCTCCTGCCGCTAACCTTCCAGGATACCACTCCCCGTCACTGGGAAGTGGAACCAATAAGATAGTTCCGCCCCAGGCATCTAATGGACCCAGAGAAATTCCAGGCGGTGCTTGGGTCAATCTCGTTCTCTCTTGCCAACTCGGTTGAGACCCTGGTGAATGCTTGGCAGGCGGCTGCCGCCAAGGCACTCGATTGAGTCATTCCTTCCTCTCACCTGAGAGTCCTTCCTCTCACCCGAAGCAGATCCCGGTTAGCTCCCTGGTTTTCCAGGGAGCTCTGGGAAATGAAGTGTTGGAAGAGAGGCCTAGAGAGCTGTTGGAGGTCTAGCCGGTCTGAATCTGACCGATTGCAGCTGAGGGCCTATATTAGGTCCTATTTGACTGCGTTGAGGGAGGCGAAGCGTATCTATTTCTCCTCTCTCATCGAATCCGCAGATAATCGCCTGACCGCCCTGTTCAGGATCACCCGCTCCCTCCTTAAACAGGGGGGAGGGGAGGATCCTGTACAGGGACGGCCCAAGGAGTTTAGTCAACATCTGATGGATAAAATCGCTCAGATCCAGGCCGGCTTGGACTCCAACTGGTCAGAGTCTGATGGGAATGATATAGCAGGTCTTAGGAGTGTTATCTGGGAGGAGTTTGACCCTGTAACTCCAAAAGAGGTGGACAGGATCATGGGAAGATTGAGCGCTGCCACGTGTTTTTTTTTTTTTTAAACAAATTTTATTCAATTTTTAACAATTTTTTAAAACAGCTCTTTTCAGTAGACAGCATGTTCCCGGGTCATCACTTTTACATGCAAATATGACAGTAGATCTATATTCATTTTAAACATTTGACTTCACTTCTATTCCATTTTAGCGGACAAAGGGTCAAAGAAATTAATCCTAATCTCAAATCTTAATCTCAATCTGTATAGCCCCCCAGTTCATTTCGAGTTAATTGCAAATATACATATATATTTTAAAAACTTCATGTATAAATCTTACAAATAACAATATATTTGCCCATCATATTAAAGATAAAGTTCATCCATATCTATCCTTTAATTATCTTCACATTGTTAATACTCTTTTATCATTTACAGAATTCTTTTGTCCGTCAGATTTGCCCTTTCATCACATATTCTCTCCATAATTCTAAATCCATACCAATGTTAACACTAAAAGAATGAAAAAAAAACCTAGACTTGCCCCCTTTTACTACTTTGAAAGTGACACCTCAGTGGTTAATATAGTAGCATAATCATAATCATTCCCTTTAAAACGAAAGATAGAGAAAAAAGAAAAAGAAAAAGGAAAAAGCTCCCTTACAATATATCTCTAATCGGTTGGGTTCTGCAACACATATCCCCCCTAAGATTTATTTATGGTTCCAAAATAATAATAAAAATAACTAATCTTGGTTATTGACAAATCTCATTTTAGGCATTTTCTAAAATCATTTCAATTAATTCAATTCATCTAATCATCATTTAGCTTTCTTTTGTGAATAAGAAATGAAAAATGTGACCTTTTACCAGTAAAATTGTCAGTAACCCCTATTGTTTTACACTTTTATAATTACAATATATTCTTATTACCATTTCTTCATGCAGAACCCCCTTTTAAATACGTTAGCCATTGTCTCTATGCAAACAAGTTTCTTTCTTTATTATGTAATTCCGTGTCTCTCTATCTTTTGTTCTTGTTTCTTGTTCCTTCTCCTCTCTTTTATCCGCTATCCCCTTCTCTATCCAGTTTGAATCCTCTCTCTCTCTTTACCTTTCTGCTCTCTATCCTTCTGGACCTTTCTAACATGCCTAATTTCATAAATGTTCCCCTTTTTAATTACCTTCTTAAGTTTCATTTTTTGACCATCCTCCCTTTCCCTTTTATTTGTATTAATCTTTGTGTTAATTGTCTTCTTAAAATGGCTTTCGCTTGTGCTGGCTCCCTTCTCCTCCCTATTATCCTGCTCTCCCCTTCTCTATCCAGTTTGAATCCTCTCTCTCTCTTTACCTTTCTGTTCCCTTTCCTTCTGAACCTTTCTAACATGCTTAATTTCATAAATGTTCCCCTTTTTAGATACTTTCTTAGGTTCCGTTTTTTAGCCACCCTTCCTTTCCCTTTTATTTGTATTAATCTTTGTATTAATTGTCTTTTTAAGATGGCTTTCTCTTGTGCTGGCTCCACCCTTTCCAAGGCTCTTCTTCTTTATTCAGCATTTGAATGCCCATATTTTCTGCAACATGCCAAGTTAGTTCAGTCACTTCCTGTAACAGTTCTTTCATACTTTTAAACTCCATTTTTAATTCTTTGGATGACCACCAAAATTTTAATTTTCCTTATTTCTTCTTCTTTAAATTTTCTATGATCCTAACCCAGGTCCAGAGTCTATATCAATATCACCAATTAGTCCGGCAATCCGTCTTTGTGTATTCAAGCTTTCACTTTCTATAAGTCTTGCGTCTCTTTAAAATGTAACAACTCCAATCCACAAAGGAACAAGATAGTTTCTTACTTCTTTAGCTTCCAATTTTTCTCCACAAAGTGGCACTTTCTGCACAGAGTCTTAACCCTTTCCTTTTATTTTGATATTCAAAGTTTTCCGAGCCCCAAACTTAAGTTCTTACGCTGGCTTCTTCCTTTCGGTTGAAGCCCCTTATAGCTGTCAAAATATTTTACTTATTTTTCTTCACTTGGAACTCGCCGCTTCTGTTTCTCTTTTTAAAAACTCATCTTTATCTTAATCCGGGGTGCCTTGATCTTACCATCCGATACTCGGTTCCTCTGCTGTCGACTTCTCTCTTTCCTCCTGCACCAATCTTAATCCCGTTGAGACCTTCTCTTGAGGTGGCCATTTTGACCACCACTTCTTGGCGTCTTGGAGGAAAAGACCAGACCCAAAAGGGGAGATCGGCTCCCCTCACTCTGGCTGGCAGATTTCCCTTTCTCCGCCGCCCCTCTGAGGCAGCTTCAGCCCGAACCTTGCAGGATCGGGGCTCTCGGCAAGAGCCAGGCTGCGGTCGTGGACGATCACAAACCGCCGCCTGTTCTCGAGAAGGCTCAACCCGGAAGCCGCGCTGCCAAGGTGTTATTAGACCGTATCCCACCTGGCTGGTCTATGCCGCCCGGGAGGTCACACAAAGCTGGCTCCAGGCAGTAATTACTGCTTCTTTGAGTGAGGGAGTCTTCCCCTCCACCTTGAAAGAGTCGGTGAAGCCCCTCCTCAAAAAGCCTACCCTGGAGACTTCCTGTTTGAGCCTCTTCGTGAACAGACCAAAATCTGCGACTGTGCACAGTTTTGATCCGTGCTCACCACTGGAGACCCCAAGCCGGCTGGCTTTGGGGTTGAAACCACCCCATAGAGGTGGTGAAGGTTGGGGAGCTGCCAGCAGGGTCGAGGAGAGCCGCATCTCTTCTCCCCAGCTGGTTCTCTTTTCCCTTTCCCGAAGGCGGCAGAAGCGGCTGGCCAGAAATGGCCACCTCAAAGAAGAACTTGAACGGAAAAGAATGTGCAGGAGGAAGCTTGAAAGAGAAAGTGTGACATACCGGGCTTGCAATTGAAAACAACTATTAAAGGTACCTGGAATTTAAACAGCCAAAAACAATGTTATCTCTAAAAGACTTTTACAGCTGCGAATGAAAGGGTTAAGAGGGGAAAATTGGTTTCTTTTCTCTCCTCAAATACTGATCATTTCAACTGGCTTGGAATATTAAGAAAGGATTTACAAGAATTGGATATCGATTCACTTGGATATTAATAGGCTGCTTCCAGCTCAAAATAAAGTATCAAGTGATAAAGACTTTTATTTATTATTTATTTATTATTTGAACTTATATGCGCCCATCTCGAAGACTCGGGCGGCTTACAGCTAAAACAGAAACAATAAATACTTAAAAAACGATTAAATTAAATTATAAGTTCAAACATTATAAAAAACCTTAAAAACCCTCCCTCCCCCAAGGGGATCACAGCCCGGGTTGGTCAAACAACCAGGTCTTTAGCTCACGGCGAAAGGTGCGGAGATCAGGGCCAGGCGGAGCCCCAGGCAGTTGGTTCCAGAGGTCAGGGGCCGCGACAGAAAAGGCTCGTCGGGGAACCGCCAGCCGGCATTGGCCCGCCGACGGGACCCCGAGGAGTCCTTGCCTATGGGCTCGCACAGGGCGACCGGTATTTGATATTGGAAGAAGACGCTCCCTTAAGTATTGAGGACCCATGTCATGAAGGACTTTGTATGTTAACACCAAAACCTTGAATCTCACCCAGAGCGCAACCGGTAACCAATGAAGGCCGCGCAGGAGGGGGGTCGTATGGGAGAACCGGGTAACTCCCATCACCACCCGCGCCGCCGCATTCTGCACCAGCTGCAATCTCCAGATGGTATGCAAGGGCAGTCCCAAATAGAGAGCGTTGCAGTAGTCGAGCCTAGAGGTAACAAGGGCATGAGTGACCGTGCGCAGGGCGTCCCGGTCCAGAAAAGGGCGAAGTTGACGAACAAGGCGGAGCTGGGCAAAGGCCCCCCTGGCAACGGCCCCAACCTGATCCTCCAACCGGAGCGGACATCCAGGAGGACCCCCAGATTCCGCGCCCTATCCACAGGGGGTAACACCTCCCCCCTATGGCCAAAGATGGATAATCTAAACTGGGCCGGGACGCCGATATGCACAGCCACTCAGTCTTGGCCAGGTTGAGTCGAAGCATGTTCCAGCTCATCCAGTTCCGTACGCATCCAAACACCGAGTCATCAGGGAGAGGGCATCACTGATCTGGTCTGGGGTGGAAATGTACAGCTGAGTATCATCAGCGTACTGATGAAATTTCACCCCAAAACCACGGATGATCTCACCCAGCGGCTTCATGTAGATGTTAAACAAAAGGGGGGAAAGGACCGACCCTGAGGGACCCCACAAGAGAGCACCCTAGGGGCGACCTGACCCCCCGCCAACACCGATTGCGACCGCCCCGAGAGGTAGGAGGAGAACCATCGAAGAACGGTGCCCCCCACTCCCAACCCCTCAAGGCGACGCAAAAGGATACCATGGTCGATGGTATCGAAAGCCGCTGAGAGGTCTAATAGGACCAGGACAGAGGAAAAACCCCTATCCCGAGCCCTCCAGAGATCATCCATCAGCGCGACCAATGCCGTCTCCGGCTATACCGGGTCGGAAGCCCGATTGATACGGATCTAGGTAGTCCGCTTCATCCAGGAAAAGCGGAACCTGCTGAGCCACCACACTCTCAACAACCTTCGCCAGAAAACGAAGGTTGGAGACTGGACGAAAGTTGTCTAACACAGTCGGGTCCAGGGCAGGCTTCTTCAGGAGGGTATTCTTTTTAAAAAGAGTCAAAGATAGAAAACAGAGGGGGGGAAAAGAGCTTAAATAGGGTGGAGTCTGGAAACAAAGGATACCACCTGGAGTTAAATTGCATTGAGAGTGGATTCACAACAAGATGTGAAAAGAACATATTCTAATTGAAACTCAGTTAAAGCCAGTTAAAGCCCCGGAAAATTGAAAATGAAAAAGAAAATAAGAAACGGCTGTGGATTACCGGAGAACTCCTGGGTAGAGGATCTTAGCGAAGGATTAAAGTCATCTGGGGGTTGCTTTAAAAGGGAAAAAATCTTTTCCAGAATGTTACCACTTTTTGAAGAATTAAAAATGTTATTTAAAGACATTAAAGAAGAGGTAAAAACGATAGAAATGGAGATCCTGAAATATAGAAAATTACAGGAAGCATCAGATGAACAAGAAGGGTGGGACAAAGAAGAAGAAGCCATCTTTAATGATCAAATGCCTCTAAATGTGACTAAGAAAAAGGGGAAGAAAAAGGGGAAAAGAGGAAAGAGAGTTAAAAATCTAAGATTGGAGGCAACAATAAAAAAAGTATAAAATGGGAAATAGTTATAATACTGCAAGGAGCCATAAGGTAGGATTCAGAAGGGAAATTGGACATAAAAGGGGAAAAATTGGGAAGGGAGAAGAAGAGGGGGGAGTTGACAAGAAGAGAAATTGGCAAACCCCTTTTCTTTTCTGTCGATAAGTAAAGGAGGTAAAGAAGGAAAGAGAATAAAGCCTAATACTTAAAGAGAAAGTATGGAATTTATAAGAAGTATGGAACATTTTAATACTGTTTTTCCTTTTGATGATGAAATATAGTGATATAGATGTTAAATGGTAATAAAATGGAAATATCTTAAATAGAAATGAATGAGGAGATAAATATTAATATTAATGGATGAATTGTACTTGAAAAGAAATAATTACTTTAATTATTGTTATATGTATGCATAATCTTCTTTTTCTTTTTCTCTTGTAAAGAATTTAATGGATATCTGTAGGAATGTACCAAGCAGAATCTGATTAATAATGGTTAGATGATATAAAATAGAGGGTAATAGAGGTAATAATGGTAAAGGTGAAATATAAAAGTTAAACAATAATTGGTTAGAAGAGATAGAGGTCTTATCCTTTAGAGTAGTAATTACAGGGTAAAATATGTTTTATAAGATAATATAAAATTTTAAACAAGATAGACAAAAGTGTAATAATATTGATTGGCAAGATATTGAAAATTGGAAAAAGAAATGTAATGAATGAAATGATGGAATGATGAAATAACTGAAGCAAGACTATAGAAGCTAGAGAAAGGGGGGAAATTATGGAAAATAGTGGAAGTTGCTATGATAAATGGAATAGAATATACAAAATGAGTGTATAATTGAAATTATAGTCGCATGGAGAAGGGAGGGTCTGGTAACACACTGTTCTCAAAAAAAGAATTGTTTTTTGTTTTTTATATTTGTCCATATGTATTTGTTTGCCAGGAATGGTTCTGGGATGATAATATGAAGTGTTATAAGATAAATTAATTTAAAAATATGGAATATTTTGTATGTGAGAATATACAAAAATAATTAATAGATGAGAATGGAAAAGGAGCTTTAACCTACTGGCATATTATATGTTTTTCTGTGTATGTCTGTCTAAAATAATAAAAAAACTTTTTTCAAAAACAAAAAAAAGCCTACGCTGGACCCAGCTAATTTAAACAACTTTTGTCCCGTCTCCAACGTTCCCTTTATTGCAAAGGTTGTTGAGAGCGTGGTAGTGAAACAGCTTCCGATGTTCCTGGAAGAAACCGACTATCTAGACTCACACCAGTCGGGCTTCAGGCCTGGATACAGCACAGAGATGGCGTTGGTCGCGCTGGTAGATGATCTCTGGAGGGCACGGGACAAGGGGCATTCCTCTGTCCTGGTCCTATTAGACCTCTCAGCGGCCTTTGATACCATTGACCATGGTATCCTACTGCGACGCCTCAAGGGGCTGGGAGTGAGGGGCACCGTTTTATGGTGGTTCTCCTCCTACCTCTTGGGCTGTACGTGGATGGTGTTGGCAGGGGGGCAGAGATCGGCTCCGAGGCCACTCCTTTGTGGGGTGCCTCAGGGGTCGGTTGTCTTGCCACTACTGTTCAACATCTATATGAAGCCACTGGGTGAGATCATCCATGGTTTTGGGGTGAGATATCGTCAGTATGCTGATGATACCCAGCTTTTTATCTCCACCCCTAACCAACCCAGTGACGCCCTCGATGTGATGGTCCGGTGCCTGGAGGCGGTGCAGGTCTGGATGGGGAGGAACAGACTCAGGCTCAACCCAGCCAAGACCGAGTGGCTATATGTACTGGTATCTCGAGTTGCCCAGGAAATTCCACAGTTAACTATAGGGGGAGAGGTGTTAACCCCTGTAGATAGGGCACGCAACTTGGGCGTCCTCCTGGATGCACGGCTCAGTTTAGAGGAACAGGTGGAAGCCATGGCCAGAGGAGCATTTGCCTAGGTTTGCCTAGTGCGCCAGTTGCGCCCCTACCTGGACCGAGACGCCCTACGTATGGTCACTTATGCGCTTGTCACTTCCGTTTGGACTACTGCAATGCTCTCTACATGGGGCTGCCCTTGAGGACCACCCGGAGGCTTCAGCTGGTCCAGAATGTAACAGCGTGGGTTGTGATGGAAGTGTCCCAATACTCCCATGTTACACCCTTCCTGCGTGCGCTGCACTGGTTACCGCTTGCCCTCCGAGTGAGATTCAAGGTGCTGGTTTTGACCTATAAAGCCCTTCATGGCTTAGGACCGGGATACTTACAGGAGACCCTGCTGCCAGTGACTATTTCCCAATGCACTGTACGCTCTCACGGACAGGGCCTCCTTGGGGTCCCGTCAGCCAGACAACGTCGGCTGGCGACCCCAAGGGGTAGGGCCTTCTCTGTGGGAGGACCCACCCTTTGGAACCAACTGCCCCTGGAGCTCCGGGTGGATCTCCGCTCCTTCCGCCGGGGCCTAAAAACATGGTTATTCCAACTTACTGACCTGGACTGAGGATGGACTATATGGGGAATTTTTAGAATTGTTTTAATGTTTTAATTATATTTTGGGTTTCTATGAAATTTGATCTTCTTTTGATTGTATATTTATATTGTTTTACTGTACGCCGCCCCGAGTCCTTGGGGAGATTGGGTGGCTTAGAAATCCAATAAACAAACAAACAAACAAACAAACAAACAAATAAATATGTTGCTTTATAATTTTCTCTAGCCATGAATGTATTTTTGTCCCAAATTATTTTTGCCTTTGGGCAGGTCCACCCCATATGGTAATACGAACCCAGTATCTGGATGCATTTCCAACATTTGGTGGACATGTTTTTAAACTTCTTTGCTAGCCTTGCCATTGACAAATGCCACCTGTAGAATGATTTATACAGGTTTTCCCTGTACGTACTTGCCACTGTCAATTTATAGTTTCTATCCCAAAGTTTTTGCCATTGATCCAATTCTATAGTATATCCCATTTTCCCCCCAAGTTATCATTGTTTTTTTCACTTTGTTTATCTTCCATTTTAAGGCTTTATAAATAGCTATATATTTTCTTTATTAACTTTTCATCCTCACCTAATAATATCTGATCAAGTATGGTTGGCTTTTTATAGAAATCATACGTCAGGTGTGGCTCTATTCAAAATCCAAGAAAGAAAACCTTAGACTCCATTTTTATAGAGAAAAGGAGTTTTACTGAAATTGAAATGGTTGCAACAGAAGAAATACAAGATCTGAGGCAAAAGGCGTGGAAATTGCATATAGAAAGTTATCCCAAGTCCCCACCCCCAACCATTCAAACTGGACATCCAATCTGAGGTGTGTATAATGTCCTGTGGGTACGTCTTCAGGTGGCGTCTCAGACACCTTGTATGCCAAGATGGTTGAACTTGGGCTAGAAAAGATAAATGGCTGCATTTGCGCAGTAAGCAAGAAAGCATCCCAACTTTTACAATTCACACAACTTCACCTCCAGCACCCTTCCCCCACCACGAGGCCCAATTATTCCTCCCCTCCCCGTTTCTATGGCAGCTGGAAAGAGTCAAGCGGAAGAAGGAATCTTGGAGGCTGACACCATATCCCTTTACATCTTTCCCGCCTCTTGATTGTATTTACACCGCGTGAGATTCACCCCTTGATTTGGCAATTCCTGTTTAGTTTTAAGTTCCCCTTTCTCATTTTTTTTAAAATTACATTTATATGCCGCCCTTCTCCGGAGACTCAGGGCGGCTTACAATTTTTGGGATACAACCCAGTGTGCTCAGCAATAGCCTTCATTCCATTGTATATGCCTGCTTATTACTAAGCGGCATTTTTACAAGGTCAGCTAATTGCCCCCAACAATCTTGGGTCCTCAATTTACCTACCCCGAGAGGATGGAAGGCTGAGTCAACCTTGAGCCTGGTGGGATTCGAGCCTACAGCAGTTGTAGGCAGCTGGAACTTAAGTGCAGGCAATTAACAGCCTGAGCCACCAAGGCCCTTAAAATACCCTTAAGATATTTAAAATATCTTTATATGTTGCAATCTTTCCCAAGTTTATCACATTTGGATGTATCGGTGCTTCCATTGTTGAAAGCCAGACTGGTATTTTCTTATAATTTTTGGCTTTAATCTTTTCCCACACTAGGAGTAGAGCGTTCCTTACATAATGTCTTTGAAAGTATCTATAGATACTCATGGCTGGCATCTTGATGTCTGAAACCCAAGTTCTATCTCCCCCTTATAATTCGTTGGAAGTGGAGAAGCAATAATAGTTGCAACAGCAAAAACGCCTTTGGAAGCTTGAGTTTGGCAGAGTTGCCACCTTGGGAGCAGAAGCGGCTGAATTAGAGAGACTTTCCAGTCTCTGATGGAAAGGGAAACTATCAGAAGTTGTGTTTTTACTTGAAGTTCATCATGTCTTCCATGTAACAAGGAGCACATCTGTTCATTTCCACCAGAGCATCAATCATGGTCATCAGTTCGGCCACCTGAGCCTCTCGTTCCTCTCCTTCCGCCTTGTTGTTGAAAGCCAGGCAGCGGTTCCCGCATTCAGCAATATATTTCTTCACTTTTTTATTTCTGGAAGATATTACGTTTTCTAGAGATTGACCTTCCTTGCTATCTTTGTGGGTGAACAAGATGATCGTGTAATTCTTGGCATTAAGGCCAAAAATCTCTTTGATCAGCTGAACCACGTCCATCTCATTGTGGGAGGCATGAAAAGGATGCATCACGTGCAGAATGACGTGGGGACCTGGGGAGCAAAACTTCACACATCTTCTCACTTCTGCAGCAATATCCTTGTCTTTACGATGGGTATGGAAAAAGCCAGGAGTATCAACAACCACAACCTTCCTGCCCTTCAGCTGCATCTCCTCCTTTTGGCATACTTCTGTTATTGAGTTAGGTGACTGCCCAGACTCAAAGACTTCCCTTCCCAGGATTGTGTTTCCCGTCGCACTTTTCCCACTTATCATTTTGCCCACCAGGACGATCCTCCGTTCAGGCCCTGCAACCCAAAGGGAGAGGAGAGAAAAAGGGGACTGGTCAGCAGCATATGGCCATCGTAGCCTTTCCCTCCACCCAGGACAGTAACTTCCACCCCTCCACCCACCCACCCAACCCCAAGGACCAAGACTTTACCTGGGATGCTTCCAGCCATGTCCAGATCAGTCGCACCACACGAAACCCGGGATTTCTGTGTGAAAAGCAAAACAGAGTCAGCCAAAGGAGAGGCTGCCTTGCAGGGAGGTTGCAAGGAACTCCCTTCCCTCAGAAGACATAGGGAGGAATTGGAGGGGGGGTAAAAAGGGGCCACCCCCTCCTCACTGCCCTTGAGGCAGACCCACCTGATCCTTCCCCCCATGCCACCCCCCTTTTTATGCAGCCCTTCAATTCTTGGGAGCCTGCACTTTGGGGGTTTCAGGAACGATGGGGGTTGATGTCCAAAGTGGCTGGCAGCTCCCCACAGCCCTTTTCCATGAGTGGGGAGTGGTGTGCAAGGCCCCCTCCGCACACATTTTGGGAAGTTCGCCTCAATCCCTGGTAAACCTGTGGGAGGGGCCTTGAACTTTGGGCTTCCCCACCGGCTGATTTAAGGATGGAGAAGATTGTTATTTCTTCCGCCTGAGTTCCCTACTCCAACTCGGAAGAGGCTCCAGAGCAGAGAGTTCAAAGCATCCTCCTCCTGAAGGGAGGGGCAAAACAACCCTCCTGCCCCTATGTCTCCCCCCCCTACATGCCTTCTCCCTGCTTTGTGTAAGAGGCTGTCCAGCTCCCCCTTCTCCCCTTTGTCTCTCTAGCCAGTGGGCCCCAAGTGAGGCTCTGTTGGGGTTTCTCCTCTGGGGATGCTCAGCTGGACATCCCAGTGCGGGATCAATACTAGCAGTGCTGGGATTCAAAATTTTTTTAGTACTGGTTCTGTGGGTGGGGCTTGGTGGGTGTGGCTATGTGGACGTGACTAGTGGCAAGTTTAATGGTCCTTCCTTCCTCTCCTTCCTTCCTTCCTTCCTTCCTTCCTTCCTTCCTTCCTTTCCTTTCCTTTCCTTTCCTTTCCTTTCCTTTCCTTTCCTTTCCTTTCCTTTCCTTTCCTTTCCTTTCCTTTCTTTTGCAGCACCCTCCCCCGTGCACCCAATTTTTGGCCCAGTGGGACTAAGGGAAGCACTGGAAAAAGCATCATTTTGAAGTGAGAGGGTGGAAATCAGCTGTGCCGTGTGATATAGATTAGCTAGAAAGCAAGAAATGCGATGATTTCCTGCTTTCTAGCTAATCTAAATCGCACGGCACAGCTGGTGGTCGTCCAGCTGATAGTGGGAAAATCCGGTTTGGCTGAACTGGTAGAATACCACCCCTGAATACTAATCTGGAAACTATTTGGGTGCACTTGCTCAACCTTTGAAGGTGGAGGAGCAGCTTCCAGCTCCTGATGTTCCTTGAAGGCCTCCAAGGTCAAGGTTAAACTTTTGGTTTCCAGCATCCTTAATGAGTCAAAGAAATCCTTCATGCTCTCAGTGCTCATTTTCCAGAACATTTCAGCAGCAGCATTAGGGCTTCCTTCATTTTCTTGGGGAGCAAAGAGGGCTGAATGGTTGAATCTGAAGTGCTGAGGAGACTCATCCTGAGCAGCTGACAGGTGAGCCTCCTTGAGGGCCTCAAGGACAGGTGGGGTCCCCCCATCTGCAAAGGTGATCAGGAGTTGGATGTTATCCTTCAGGTCTTTTCCTAACATGGAGAGCATGGAATCAAAGACACATTTCTGGGCGTGAGTTGAATGAGAAAGGAAGGCCTGGGCCACCAAGCAGATGGCATCCACATGGCCGATGCTCCCTGGGGTGGAGAAAAACTCCAGGAGCTGTTTCTCCACCAGTTTGTCTTGCTCTGCATCTCTCGTGCCTCCAAATCCTGGCATATCAATGATGGTGAGAGAATAGGGAATTTGGAAACCCTTCTGATGGTTCACCACGTAGGCTGTGACTTCAGACGTACTGCTTCCAGCTTCGCTTCTCTGGTTGGTTTCATGAATGAGTTTGAATCTGAAATTATCTTCCCACTGGACACCCAGGATGTAATTGATCATCCCGTTGATCAGAGTGATTTTCCCACATCCTGTTGCTCCCATCACCAGGATCACTTTGTTGGGCACTTCTGGGTTCTCCTTTCCAAGCTGGTACATGAGACAGGAGGTGGGGGCATCTGAGGAGACTTTCTTCAGAGGAAGGGTGAAGATTAATGGCTGTCTGTCCTCCACCAGGGAGCTTTTCTGAAGGAACTGGTGAGCTACATTATCTGCATCTTCTTCCTCCATTGATGTGGAGACCTCCAACTCCTTGCTGGGGACACCCAGAGCTCCATTATCACACACAGCTGACACCCGTATTCTGTATGCTGTCTGGGGCTTCAGACCTTCAATGGAATAAAAGTCTGTTTTTCTCCCGGTCCTTTTTTCAATCCACTGGTCCTTCCCAGCTCCAGCCTCCACCATTCTGTACTCCACCTTGTACTCCTTGACTACAATTCCTGAGGCAATGATGCTGGGGCTCATCCAGGCCACAGAGATGACGGAACATAATGCAGTGACCATGCTTAATTTCTCAGGAGGGGTAATGGGAAGGGTCTTTATGGGTGGGCTCAGCTCACTCCTTTTACTAATTCCAAGCTTGCAACAAGCAGAATACTGGAACTGGTACTCCGTGTTTGGAGGCAGATCCTTCAGCAGGAATATCTCCCTGGCATCCTCTGTCCTCACAGTCTTCCAGTTTTCTTCCCCTGCAACCTTGTACTCTACCAGATAGTTGGAAATTGTAGCCTTTCCATATTCAACTGGCTGAAACTTCAGGTGAATCCTGTTGTGTCTCACTTCACTGATCAGGAAAGGGAGAGGTTTTGAGGGAAACTCAAAGTTTTTGTTGATCAGATCTCCATCTTCATAAAGATATATTGAGGCTCCTGGGGTGTCCACATCTGGGAGTGAGGCCACCACAAAGCAGATTTGACTGGATTGATTGATACTGAAAAAGTCTTTTATGGACTTGGCAGCTTGGTGAGCATTGCGGGTCCTCTCCTTGTCCTCAAACCAGGCCATGGATTTCTTCACCACAGGAGGGGACCTTATGGACTTAGCTGATTCTGGCAAGAATTGCTTCTGAAGCCAGTCCTGTAAACTCAACAGAAATGGCTCCTCTTCATGTAAAGAGGTGAATACAAAGGAGACCACGTATCCATTCTGGGGTTCCAGAACTATTTCTTCCAGCTTGTACTGAGATGAGATAACTTGTATTTCACTTAGAATAGTCAGATAAGATTTGACATGGTTAATTTCTCTTTTCTTGGTGTCCAGAAATTCATGGAGTCTTTGGCTGCTGAAGGGTGACTGGTTGATGGACATCAAGAGGTCCACCAGGGTCCCTTCCTCCTGTCCTCCTCCCCGGATGGAAGGCAACATTCTGGCCAGCTGTTTCTGGAAAGTCTGCCTATGTTGCTTTAACAGATTCTTGAACTGCTGGATCTTCCTCTTAATCTCAGGAAAGGTCTCAGCAATGGGATCGTTGGCTAGATGGTTGCTTTGCATCTGGATTTCATTGAGTTCCTCCAAGATCTTTTCAGCATCAGAGATCAATCCTAGGCTGATCTCACAGACCATTTTGGCTGCTTTGGTGTCCAGCTTGGTCAGAGGATAGAGCCAGACCCACATAGGAACAGCCTTCTCCCCATCTTCCCCTAACAATTTTGGTAGAGTTGCATGAACTTTGATTGCATCTTGGAAAGTGACTGGATTTCTCTCCAGAGAAAAGTCTCCATAGAACTTGCATCTGAACTTCAGAGCATTCTCTTTCTCCTCCTCAGTCAGTTTGACCTCCGCTTCTCCTCCGATAGATATTTCCTTTCTGAGGGTAGCCTGGAGACTTCCTTCCATATTTTTTGCCATCTCTGCTGAAGAAACCTCTCGGTCAAAGACAAAGAAAGCCTGGGCTCCGTAGAGGATGGCGGTGACCACATGGGTGGCTGTGCCCTGCTCAAAGATGGCTGGCTGAGAGACATTCTGGATTCCTACATGGCTCATTGTCAGCTGTTCGTTCCTGGTGGTGGTTTTGTACTGAACGGTGACTCTGGCCTCTTTCTTGGACTTCTTGGTGTCGCGAAGATACTCTGCTGATCCTCTCACATTAATCAGCCCCCCCAGGAAGCTGGCCTTGAGAGATGCTGAGATGTCCAGGGCGGAGGCCTTGTCATCTATGCTGTCAGATGCAATGATTTTAGTTGCTGTCGTGGGCTGAGGCTTAGTTGTCAGGTCCTTCTGAAGAGAGCTATAGTCCCAAAGGGTGATTCCTGCATGGAACAAGAAATGACATGAAGGTAAATGTGAAACCTGACCTCCAAAAAAGCTGCAGCTAGATAGAGAAGCCCCAGGACAAGGGGTTATCCTTTGTCCCAGAGGATAACCTCATCTCACCTCAGCAGACAGTTGGAAGGGAATGGACATGGCAAATGGAGCACAGCTGGGCATCCTGGAGTGTGGAGGAGTGCCGGAGGAGTAATACCTCCTTTAAAAAAAACTTTGGTCCAGCTGGCCTGGCTTGGAGCACCTTGAAAGGGCCCCTTTCCAGGGTTACAGGAGAAGATTGTCAACGGTTTTGAAGGCAGAAGAGGGCTCAATGCCCCAACGACAGATAAAACAGTAGAACCATCTTTTAGGAGAAGGGAAACTCTGATTTCAAACCTTCGCTGCCTTGTGGATATATCTACTCTTGGAAAAGGCTTCAGGAGTCAACCTCAAGGCAAAATCCGGAGCCGGAGTAGTTCATGACTGTACAATCTCGTTCTGGTAACTCCTGCGATGCAGCTGGAACTGATCATATCAGCTTTGCTGTTCCATTAGACTATTTCAGCAATGTGGAGAGGGGAGGATCTGCTGCTTGGGTAACAGTGTATCCTCCATATTAAATTACCCAGGCCTCATGCTCTGGAGAGGACACTACAGCTTTGCATACAGCATTGAAACAACATGGGAAGTGGCAGTTACTGGTTTCATAGCATGATACCATAGTCTCTTGAGACTGAAGGATGCCAATTCAATTCAATTCAGTCCAGCTATCACCGCGGGAACCTCTTGCCCATTTTGCAAAATACTGCAAAAAACCCAAAAGGCTTTTGACTGAGTAGAAAAGTTTAGTCATTTTCCACAGCATTTCAGTGACTTTGGTTTGGAAACCCATCCCATGTTTCCTAGACAGGGCCAGCTCTGCTGTGCGTTAGGCCAAGGGCTGGATACACATCCCCAGGCAGAAGACCCTACTCAGCTACCTGGGATTAGCAGGCTGTGTGTTCAGGATGCCAGCTCTCAAGTGTCCCAGGGCTAAGCCTGCGCATTGATGGCAGTGCCCGTCTCCCTCCCTCCCAGGTTTCCCGCCACCCCTCAGCCTCTCCTCTGGCTCTTACCTGGGATGAGGGCATCCTTGCGACAGTCGTAAAGCATCCCCAGCTGGAAGGGGCGGCCCAGGGCTGGAATCTCAATGGCGTCCTCTGCCAGGGCCATGCTTGGCTCCCGGGTGTTGTTGACACGTCTGGAAAAAATAGATATAAGAGAAGAAAGAGAGGTGAGAAGGCCAACCATGGAAGGGAAAACATTACCAATTAGAGAGAAGGAGAAATAAAAAGGAGGAAGGCTAAGAAACTATGAAAGGAGATGAAGAATGAAGAAAAATCAGGTCAACTAGAAGTAGAAAACCTAGGTATAACTGACAAAATGGGAGAATGAACCGTCTGGGGGAGGCCGAGACTGACCGATGACTCTCTAAGGGGATGCAGGATGGGGTCCCTTTGGACAGGAATTTTTGGGCAGAGGAACAAGTTCCTGGATTAGGGTCATATCCCTTGTGTCAACTGAAGAGTCTCCCTGGACTTATTGGGGAACTTTGAGGACCATAATCCCAAAACAGAGAAGGCCCCTTTCCCTGTTATGATTTTAGTTTTGTCCTTTTAATAGTATCCCAAAGATGCTTTTTCAAAAGGCCACTGGACTTGGTTTTCCCTTGAAGACGTTTCGCTCCTCATCCAAGAAGCTTCTTCCATTCTGACCGGAGTTCTTCTGAACTGAAGAAGATTCTTGGATGAGGAATGAAATGCATCGGGATTGCCAGCCGTCTCCACCAGGTATGCTTCCCCAGTTGCCAGCCTGCCATACGCAATAGGGGGGAAGGACTGTGGGGAGGGAAAGGGAGGGCCAGGATAAGGGAAACTGAAACTACTTTGGAAAAAGTGCAGAGAAGAGCAACTAAGACAATTAAAGGCCTGGAGATGAAATCTTATGAAGAACGGTTGCAGGAACTGGATTTGACCAGTCTAGACAAAAGAAGGATTGCAGTTAGGGAAATTAGATAAAGGAAGTTTATTGCTAGGTATGAACTAAATATAAAGACCATTTATAACTATAAATATGTAACCAAGATAATCCTAAAATAAGCTAATATAAAGAGAAATTTAGTTACAATTATTCTGTTACACCATTACTGTTGTTATTAGTATGTATGCTATTATTTCTTTTTGTTCTTTTTTCTGTAATAATAATAATTTATTCGACTTGTATGCCGCCCTTCTCCCTAAGGACTCAGGACAGCGAACATTAAAACAGAACCAAATTTTACAATAAAAAACGATTAAATAAGACAAGTCAAATACATTAAAATACATTAAAACAAATTAAATTATCCTAAACCCCACCCGGGTCATTCCAGGCTGGCCTATTGAAACAGCCAGGTTTTCAGGTCCCGGTGGAAGGAGCAGAGATCAGGGGCCAAACGGAGATCCACGGGGAGCTGATTCCAAAGGGCAGGTGCTCCCATGGAGAAGGCCCTAGCCCTGGGAACCGCCAGCCGACAATGCCTGACTGACGGTATCCCAAGAAGGCCCCTCCGATGGGAGCAAACAGGGCGATCGGAGTATGATGATGTTTGCAAGAGGCATTCCCGCAAGTACCCTGGACTCAAGCCATTTAGGGCTTTATAAGTTGTAACTAGCACCTTGAAGGTAACCTGGAAGGCAACCAGCAACCAATGCAAGTGGCGCAGGAGGGGTGTAACATGGGAGTATTGGGACACTCCCATCACAGCCCGCGCGTCCGCATTCTGCACCAGCTGAAACCCCTGGGTAGTCCGCAAGGGCAGCCCCTTGTAAAGAGCATTGCAGTAGTCGATTCTGGAGGTGACGAGCACATGAGTGACTGTTTGAAGGGCATTTCGGCTCAGATAAGGGTGGAGCTGGTGAACCAGCCGAACCTGGCAAAAGCCCCCATGGCCACAGCCCCCACCTGCTCCTCCAAACTGAGCTGTGAATCCAGGAGGACGCCCAGATTCCTCACCCTATCCACGGGGGGCAACACCTCTCCCCCCATGACCAAAGATGGAACCTCGCCTGAGAACCGAGATGCCGGTAAGAACAGCCACTCCGTCTTGGTCGGGTTGAGTTGGAGCCTATTACTCCCCATCCAGACCCGTACCGCCTCCAGGCACCGGGACATCACAGAGAGAGCATCACTGATCTCGTCTGGGGTAGAGATAAAAAGCTGGGTATTGTTATGTATGTAGGTTTGAATGTCATTGGTTTAGTTTGAATTGTTCTTGTAAAATGTCAAATAGGATTGGTTTAAAAAGTGCGGGAAAACCCTGCACTCTGATTGGCTGGCAACTACGGCTGCTGGCTATAAGTAGCAGCCGTAGCCCAGCCAAGTTGGGTCCATTCGAGCTGTAGTCACTAAATAAACTCTTCACTGAAGCTCTTCGCGTCTGACTCTTCATGCAAACTTAACACTGGCGACGAGGATGGGATGCCCCTGAAGAGAAGACGACGCGGAAGACAAGCAGAAGAGCGAGATGGCTGCGCTGAACACCCCCCCCAGCCCTGTTCGATCCGGCGGCAGAAGACTGGGAATCGTATGCGGATTGCTTCCAAATGTATTTGGAAGGAAATGACCTTGCCGACATCTCCGAGAAGCGGAAGAGGGCGGTCTTCCTTACGCACTGCGGTCCGGCAGTCTTCAAGATGGCGAAGGCATTGGTGGGAGCTGCAGACATGAAGGTAATGGAATGGCCTGATTTAGAAAAGCTTTTAAGAGCCCATTACACGCCACAAGTATCGTGCCTCTTTAAGAGACATGAATTTTACCGTCGGGATCAAGGGGAAAGTGAAAACGTTAACGACTTCGTGGCAAGCTTAAGAGACATTGGGGTGCATGCAGTTTAACAGCTTGGAGGAGGCCATGCGCGATCGGTTTGTTCTAGGCCTCAAAGACAAGGTGCTTCAGAGCAAATTATTATTAAAACCTAAGATCATGTTAAAGGAGGCCATAGAAGAGGCCTCCTCAGTAGAAGCCACTAAGTCCTCAGCGGCAGCCATGAAGAAAATTAACAAGGCCTCAAGCCATCCTGATGTGGAAAAGTCCACAACAACTCATTGCGAGCAGATAGATTCTGAATCAGACTGTAGTGAGGTGGAGGAAGGAATTTATAGACTCAGAATGGAGAAGAAAAGGAAAGACCTTGGAAGAAAGAGGCAAGATTTTTATTGCAGAGGTTGTGGGGGGGGCACCCCCGCACTGAATGCAAGTTTCTTGATACCATCTGCCTTCGTTGTGAAAAAAGAGATCATCTAGCAAGAGTCTGCAAATCATCCAGAACTCCACCACACAGAAGAAAGTTTCCTGACAAAGATTTCAAGCCCAACAACTTCAGTGAGAAAATGGGGCACAACTCAGAAGCAAATGGGAAGAATGAAACTCATCAAACAGTCACCATTGGTCATTCTTCACCCTTGAGAAGCAGAAAAGTACATGTGAAGGTACTCATTGAAGGAAGGCCTTGCCAAATGGAAGTGGACTCAGGCTCCTATCTATCTATGGTGTCATGGGACACTATTCACAGGCTACTTCCCAACATTCAGAAGAAACATTTCCAGAAGCAAGCACTGACTCTTAAAGACTACCAAGGGAACAAGATTCCAGTAGTTGGAACAAGAGAATTCAATGTGAAGTTTAAAGGCCACACCAAACGTTTGCCCATGACCATCGTGGACAAGGATCGCCCAAGCTTGCTGGGACTTGAGTGGTTCAATCCACTAGGCATCGAGGTGACTGGCATCAATCACGTGAGCAACTCTGAATGGGAGGAGGCCTTGAAGTCTGAGTTTCCAGAGGTCTTCAGCGAAGGATTGGGCAAGTATATGGGGACCCCTATCACTTTCAACCTAGATCCCAGGGTGCCCCCAATTCGTTTAAAGCCCAGAAGGGTTCCATTTGCTTTAAAGGAAAAAAATGATGCACAATTAGACAAATTAATAGCTCAAGGGGTTTTACAGCCCACAGACCACTCCAGGTGGGAGACACCCATAGTCACACCAGTCAAGACTGATGGGTCAGTAAGAATCTGTGGAGACTATAAGGGGACACTGAACCATGCGCTGCAGCAGAGCACATACCCAGTTCCAGTGGTGCATCATCTGTTACATTCACTTGGCAGGGGTACAGTTTTTGCCAAATTGGATCTGGCCCAGGCATATCAACAACTAACAGTTGATGATGCCACTGCAGAGGCCCAAACCATTGTGACTCATAGAGGTGCCTTCAAATGTAAAAGGTTACAATTTGGAGTAAGCGTGGCACCAGGCATCTTTCAAAGCCTTATGGAAAGAATGCTCCAAGGACTGCCAGGGTAGTGCCTTACTTTAATGATGTGTTAATCTCTGCTGAAAATGACACTCAGTTACAAGACAGACTCAGAGAAGTCCTTACCAGATTCAGGAAAGCGGGGTTAAAAGTCAAGGAAGAAAAATGCACTCTTAGAACTGACAAGGTTGAGTTCCTGGGCTACATGATTGACAAGCATGGCATCCACCCTACAGATGCCAAGGTTCAAGCAATCAAAGAAGCCCCTAGACCTAAATGCAAAACAGATTTGCAAGCCTTCCTTGGACTCATTAACTTTTATCACATGTTCCTACCTCAGAAGGCAACCATTGCTGAACCATTGCACAGATTACTTGACAGAAAGTCTGTTTGGGTCTGGGGAGGAAGGAACAATCAGCATTTAACAGTATTAAAAGACTAATCATGTCTGATGCTGTACTGATACAGTTCTCTGAGAATTTGCCTGTTGTACTGACTTGTGATGCATCCCCTTTTGGAGTGGGGTTTTTAGCCACAGGCTTCCCAGTGGGAGAAGCCCCTATTGCATTTTACTCTCGCACTTTGACCAAAGCAGAGAGGAATTACAGCCAATTGGACAAGGAAGCATTGGCAATTGTTGCAGCTGTTAAGAAATTTCATGAATATCTGTATGGGAGAACATTTACCATTGTTACAGATCACAAACCTTTGTTAGGCATTGTGGCAGGAGACAAACCTACACCTACTATCCTGTCACCAAGAATGCTGAGGTGGACTGAATTTCTTGCTGCTTATTCATACAAACTTATCCACAAGCCTGGCAAGGACATTGGACATGCTGATGCACTGAGTCGTTGCCCACTTCCTTGCCACAAGGAGGACTTTGAACCTGAACACACACCTTTTTCCTAGAAACTGTTGCCAAGCTTCCAGTTCATGCTGCTGAAATTGCCAGAGAGACTGTCAAAGACACTTTATTGGCTCCTGTTATAGGCTGGATTAAGAAAGGTTGGCCTCTTCAAGATCTACCTCACCTGGCTCAACCTTTTAAGTCCAGGCAAACTGAATTATCTGTATTAAGAGGATGTGTTTTGTGGTGTAACAGGGTGGTTATTCCTGCAAAACTGCAAAGAGAGGTTTTGGAAATGTTACATGAGGGTCATCCTGGGATTGTAAGGATGAAGGGATTGGCCAGGAGTTATGTATGGTGGCTAGGTATTGACAAAATGGTTGAAAACTGGGTTGCATCTTGTCCCAACTGTCAGGTAGTCAGGCCTGCTCCACCTCTCGCCCCCACACAGGAATGGGAATGTCCTAGGGGCCCGTGGTCCAGGATTCACATTGATTTTGCTGGCCCTACCAGAGGGCACACCTTTCTTATTATAGTAGATGCATATTCCAAATGGCTAGAGGTAATCCCCATGGCATCCACCACAACTGATGCTGTCATCAAACAGCTCAAAAACTTTTGTAACCCACGGGTTACCTGATGTTCTTGTCTCTGACAATGGCCCTCAATTTACATCCAACCTTTTGAATCCTATTTAGCACAACAGGGTATCAGACATGCCCTTACTGCCCTGGGCACCCTTCAGCTAACGGCCGGACTGAACGCATGGTACGTTTTACCAAGGAGAAGCTTCAGCAACTGGGTCCTGGGGACATCACTGAGAAAGTTGAAAACTTCTTAGTGTTCAGCACATCACTCTAACCCATCTAATAACTTATCCCCAGCAGAGTTGTTGATGGGTAGGAAACTAGGTCTTCCCTTGACCGCCTTCATCCCACTTACGCACCCAACGCACCACTAGATTCCACTTCCAAAGTTCGCACATTCAGTGTGGGTGATTCTGTTTATGCTAAGAACCTTATGGGTGAAACTTTGTGGATTCCTGCTGAGATAACTCAGATCACGGGCCCTCGTTCTTATAGGGTACAAACAGAGGATGGACTCCTCTGGAGCAGGCACATTGATCAACTTAGATCCAGGTTCTCTCAGGAACATCGCACTTGTTCCTCTCTAGTTCCCTCACCTGATGTCAATTCTAGGGGGGAAGGGGAGGAACAGGAGGAAAATCAGCAAGCAAGAATCAACCCCATGTGTAACGAGCCATTATGACAGGAACCATTCCAAAACCTGTCACAATGCCAAAATCCATTCTTAGAAGTGGGAGATTGCACATCACTACCTGACTTGGGTGCTGACATTGGGCTGGAGATGGGTTGGGAGGAGAGACCAGATTCTAACAATCAAACAGGGTCTTCTTTCACAGGAAGTCCCAGCAGGGAAATGTCAGCAGACACATTTCCTCTCTCACTGGGTGAGAATGTTAAAACCTCTGAACCACGAAGGTCTCAACGTACACGCAAGAGCCCCACCTATTTAAAAGAATACATTAGATAGGTTGGGGTTTGGTATGGACTGAACCTAGTGGGGTGGGGCGTTATGTATGTAGGTTTGAATGTCATTGGTTTAGTTTATTTATTTATTTATTTATTAATTCGACTTATATGCCGCCCCCTCTCCCGAAGGACTCGGGGCGGCTTACAAAATAAAAACTACACAACAATAAGTTAAATAAAACCAGATTAAACAAATCAAGCCGAATTAATACTAAAATCGCAGCATTAAAACTCTAAAAACCACCCCACCCCAGGGTCACAGCCCGGGTTGATTAAACAACCAGGTCTTCAGGTTGCGATGGAAAGTGCGGAGGTCAGGGGCCAGGCGAGCTCCAGGAAGTTGATTCCAGAGGTCAGGGGCAGCACGAGTAGGCCCGTCATCGGGGACCGCCAGCGGCACTGTCCGGCTGACGGGACCCCAAGAGCCCTGTCTGTGAGATCGCACAGGGCGGTTAGTGTTCGATGTCGGCAACAGTCGCTCCCTTAAATAATAGGGACCCATGTCATGAAGGACTTTGTATGTTAAAGTTAGAACCTTGAAGCTCACCGGGCGCAACCGGCAACCAATGCAGGCCGCGGGAGGGGGCAACATGGGAGAACCGGGAACTCCCATCACCACCAGCGCCGCCGCATTTTGCACCAGCTGCAATCTCGGATGGTGTGCAAGGGCAGTCCTAGGTAGAGAGCGTTGCAGTAGTCGAGTCGCGAAGTAACAAGGGCATGAGTGACCGCACGCAGGGCATCGCGGTCCAGAACGGGCGAAGCTGGCGAACCAGCCGACCTGGTGGGCAAAAGCCCCCTGGTGATGGCTCCCACCTGCTCCTCCAACCGAGCCGTGCATCCAGGAGGACCCCAGGTTCCTTGCCCTATCCACAGGGGCAGCACCACTCCCCTATGGTCAACGATGGACATTCCAAACTGGACGCGATGCCGGTATGTACAGCCACTCAGTCTTGGCCGGGTTGAGTGAAGCATATTTCCGTCCATCCAGATCCGTACCGCATCCAGACAGCGAGTCATCACGGAGAGGGCATCACTGATCTGGTTTGGGGTGGAGATATATAGCTGTGTATCATCAGCATATTGATGATACCTCACCCCAAAACCACGAATGATCTCACCCAGCGGTTTCATGTAGATATTAAATAAAGGGAGAGAGGACCGACCCCTGAGGGACCCCACAAGTGAGTGCCCTGGGGCGATCTCTGCCCCCTGCCAACACCGATGCGACCGCCCAGTAGGAGGAGAGCCACCGAAAAACAGTGCCCCCCCCCAACCCCCCAGGCGTGCAAAGGATACCATGGTCGATGGTATCGAAAGCCGCTGAGAGGTCTAACAGGACCAGGACAGAGGAAAAACCCTGTCCCGTGCCCTCCAGAGATCATCCATCAGTGCGACCAATGCCGTCTCCGTGCTGAAACCAGGCCGGAAGCCCGATTGGCACGGATCTAGGTAGTCCGCTTCATCCAGGAAAGCGGAAATTGCCTGGCCACCACACTCTCAACAACCTTCGCCCAAAAGCGAAGGTTGGAGACTGGACAAAAGTTATCTAACACAGTCGGGTCCAGGGCAGGCTTCTTCAGGAGGGTCTCACCACCGCCTCTTTCAGGGCGGAGGAAAACACCCTCCCTTAGCGAAGCATTGACAACTGCCCGGATCCAACGCAGGTGACCTCCCTGGCGGCATAGGACATCCAGGAAGGGCACGGTCCAACAAACATGTGGTGGAACTCAGGCGCGCATAATCCCGCCACTTCATCCTCGAAACAGGATCGCACTCATCCCAGAACATACTGGCCAGACTACCTGTATCGCTCCTCAGACCGCTGCAAATCAGTGGACAACCCGCTCAATTTGAGTGATCTTATCCGACAGATATTGACCAAATTCTCAGCCCTTCCCCCGCAGCGGATCCGCCCCTCCCAGGACAAAGGAGAGAGCGTAACCCGAACAGGGCGGCTTGGCGTTATCTCGGACGCTATGAGGGTGGAGAGGTAAGACTTTCTCGCCACCCTCATAGCTCCCAGGTAAGTCTAATATGGGCTCTTAAGTGGGTTCGATCGAACTGAGAGCGGGTGGCCCTCCACCTGCTCTCTAAGCCCCTCCGACGGCGTTTCATCTCCCGGAGCTCCTCTGAGTACCAAGGAGCCATCCGAGATCCGCTGCGTGTGAGGGGACGCATGGGACAACCCTGTCGAGGGCCTCCGGCGGCCGCTGCCAAGCGGCTGTCAGATCCTCAACAGAGCTGTGAGCAAGGGAAGAGGGAAAAGGCCCCAGTTCCGCCTGGAACTGCTCAGGGTCCATAAGGCCCTGGGGGAACCATCTAAGAGGCTCCCTGTCCCAGCAGTGGGGGGTGGCCTTTTGGAAAACCAGCCGCAGGAGATAGTGATCAGACCATGAACGGGCAGAGCGTATGAACAGGTTGCCCTCTGTCACTACGCCACCACTCAGAGACAAAAACTAGGTCTAGAGTGTTCCCCCTCATGGGTGGGGCCATTAATTGTGTCAGGCCCATGGCTTCCATAGAAGTCATGAATTCCTGGGCCAATCCCTACGCATCCCCCAGGGAAGGCAGGTTAAAGTCCCCAGGACTATAAGGCCTGGGAACTCCACCGCCACCCCGAGAGACGTCAAGAAGTCCCGGCAGGGCTGCTGTCACACAGCTGGGAGAGAGTATGTGAGCAGCAAGCCCACCTGACCGTAGGCCCCCACTTCAGGAGAAGGGTCTCACTTCCGCCTATCTCTGGGATAGTGACCTCCCTTGGAAGCAAGGTCTCCCTAATAACCACAGCCACCCCGCCACCCCTTCCCTGGGCCCGTGGCCGGTGCACAACCCGAAAACCTGGAGGGCATAATTCAACCAGAGGGACACCACCCTCGGGCCAACCAGGTCTCGTGATACAAGCCAGGTCCGCAGCCTCCTCCTCAATAATCTCACGGAGGAGGGTAGATTTATTAGCCACGGACCTGGCATTAAAGTACACCAGCCTAAGTCCAGGGGTCCCTGTTCCCGAACTCCCCGGGGAGGAGGCCATAGGGTCGGAGAGAGCAACCGCACAAAGATGGCGGGTGCGCACTCCCAACATATGATAGTTTGAATTGTTCTTGTAAAATGTCAAATAGGATTGGTTTAAAAAGTGCGGGAAAACCCTGCACTCTGATTGGCTGGCAACTACGGCTGCTGGCTATAAGTAGCAGCCATAGCCCAGCCAAGTTGGGTCCATTCGAGCTGTAGTCACTAAATAAACTCTTCACTGAAGCTCTTCGCGTCTGACTCTTCATGCAAACTTAACAGGTATCATCAGCATATTGATGATACCTCACCCCAAAACCACGGATGATCTCAGCCAGCAGTTTCATGTAGATATTAAACAGGAGAGGCGAGAGAACGGACCCCTGCGGTACCCAACAAGTGAGGGGCCTCAGGGCCAACCTCTGCTCTCCTGCCAACACTGACTGAGAACGGCCTGAGAGGAAGGAGGAGAACCACCGCAAGACGGTGCCCCCCACCCCAATCCTCGGAGCCGCTGCAGAAGGATACCATGCAAATGATATGCCCTGACAATACATTCAATACATTCAAAATGTTTATGAATTAAAAAAAAGGATTGGGGGGACATGAGAGCAGTCTTTCAGTATTTGAGTGGCTGCCCCAAAGAAGAGAGGGGTCAACCTATTTTCCAAAGCAGGAGAAAGCAAGGCAAGAAACAAGGGATGGAAACTCAGCAAGGAGAGAAGCAACCTGGAAGGAAGGTGAAACTTTGCAATAGGGAGCAAACGTAAGCAGTAGAAAACCTGGCCACTAGAAGTTGTGGGTGCTCTAACACTGGAGGTTGTTAAAAAAGAGATTGGACAGGTAGTTGTTTGAAAGGGACTAGCAGGAGATGGGACTAGATAGAAGACAAAGTCTGATCCCCCACCTTCCACCCTCCCCAGGAGAGCCAGAATTTGGCATCTCAATGGAAAACCTTCCTGGAGGGGAGAGAGAGCTGCGATTGAGGGGGAGGTGGGTAGGACGAAGCTGCCCCTCCCTGCACTCAATTGCAGCTCTTTCTTTCTTTGGCTGCCTGGACAGAACTCAGCAGAAAAGGAGCAATCCGCCCCTCCCCAAATTACCTGGAATCTCTGCCCTCCCCCCCAACAACCCAGGTGCTTCTCTGCCACACTTGCTGCACACCTGGCTTGCTTTCCCCTCCTTGGCTTGCTCTCCCCCAATGCCCAGGAGGAGCCCTGCTCTCGCTCCACTCCACTCTGCTGCCCCACAAAATGCCAATTGGGGGGATGTGTATCTCAGTGCTTCTGCCCTGAGACTCACCTGGTTGGAGGGAATCGGGAATGCCCACTGGCGGGTGGATCTGCGGCTTCCCTGCTGGATCTATTTTAAGCAAAGCCTGGCCTTCTGCTTTGTCATCTGTGCGTTCAGAAAACAAAAGTTGAAGGACTAAGAAGAAAATGACTTTCGCCTCCTCTTTTGAAGCAGATTTCCTGTTTAATTATTCACATTTATGGTAAATCTGTTGACTTTGCAAGAAACGAAACAGAAAATGTGTTTGAGAAATGAGTTCCACAACCATCCAGCAGAGGACAGCAAGGACCTTCTCTTGGTCCTTCACTCCTCTGGGCAAATGTTCCCAAAGTGGAGAACTTTAAGATTTGTGGACTTCAACTCCCAGAAGTCCATAGCCTGTGTGATGACCCGGGGCGTGGCATGAAGGCAACACAGTCAGATAAGCAATATGAATCCCTTTATTACCTCCAACATTGCCCCCAATGTCCAGGTTACCTTCTGGCTGGAGAAAAACTCTCCCAGGAACAGCCTTTGATTGCAGCAAATTAAGTCCAGAACATGAGCAACAGAACTTGAACTTAAAGTCCAAACTGAGGTAATTAGTTTGGCAGGGCAGGAGCAAGAATTTCAGACTTAAAGGCACGGCAAAAGTCACACAGTTGGGAAGATGCCAGGAACACAGATAAGCCACGACAACACAGGATAAAAGTCACATTTGCTCCCAGAAGCCTGCCGTATGCAGCCTACATTATGATCCACTGTCTTCCCAGCTGTGGCTAATGAAGGGAATCAGGCAGTGGTGGGATTCAAATTTAACAACTGGTTCTGTGGGCGTGGCCTAATTAGTGGGTGTGGCTTGGTGGTCATGTGACTGGAGAGGCCTGGGCAGGTGGCCATGTGACTGGCAAACAAAATTTAAGAGGTCTCTGCAATGGCCAGGTCTTAGTGGCCAGTTGCTTAGCAAGTGTTCTAATTTACAACTGACCTGCACAGAGTTACTTGGCCTGTTTTGGGTGTTTTTATTTATTTATTTATTAAATTTATATCCCACCTCTCTTCCCCCATCGGGGAACTCGAGGCGGTTTTGACAGCCATACACACCCACACACCCACACTTATGACCAGTTATAACATCCCACACAATCTTGTGACTGAGGTTTTCTGTTTTTTGCCAGTTTCCAAGGCCTGGGGAGCCTTGGATAGGACAGGGCAAAGCCCAGGCAGGTACGAGGAGCTACAGGGAGGGCTGGGCGACGCACAGGCACTTGGCCATGTGACTGGCTGGGCATGGCTTATATGTATATATTATAAACATTTATATAAATATTGAATTTTTTATAAAAAGAGAGCAACTTTTACCCAAAATCAGGTAAAGCAGGCAGGCAGATTGAGTTGCTCACAGAATCAGAGATTCATTCAGAGATCTGTGAGATCGGCTACCTGAGCCTGTCACATAAAATTTGCTTGCAAGCAAACCCATAAAATTTGCTGAAAAGCAAACTCACAAAATTAAGAACGCACCATGTATGTAAATATTGAATGTTTTATACTAAAAAGAACAACTTTTACCCAAAATCAGGCAAAGCAGACAGGCAGATTGAGTTGCTCACAGAATCACAGATTCACTTAGAGATCTGTGTTCCTGCCATCAGCTAGCTGAGTCTGCACTGCTTCAGTCCTAAGGAGGGTTCCTCTCTGCTTAAAAGCAGAGCTGAAGATCTAAAGAGGAATTTAGGAATGCTAGGAATGTTGCACTTACCAAAGAGTTCCAGGAAGAGGATACTGACCTCTGCAACAATTCAGTCTTTAAAAGAAAAGCCTACTTTTGTTTCTCCAATTCTTACATGACCGTTCTAATCTAGTAGTTTGAATAAAACACCACCATCAAGTAATATAAGAGGAATTAGAATCCTGTGCCATTCATATGTTGCTAAACTGTAATTCCCAGGATACCAGGACACCAGACTACTGGTGAGGGGCACTGGGAGTAACATGTAGAGTTATCACAGGTCGATTATCACTACTCTAAAAGATCAAACACATTATTTATTATAATATACAATATGAATTCTTCATCACTCCTTGATTTTTTTCTGTAGGGTCATATAAATCAGTACTTAAATTTTTAAGAGTATGCTAAAATCACTACAGTGTTTTGCAAGTCTGGGTACCTTGTAATATCATTCTTATAGGCTAACATTACCTTCAATAATAAACTCCTGCATATTAAATGGAGTGCCTTCTAAATTTACATTTCATTTATCCTATCCTTACTCCAAAAATAATACATATTTATCTATGTCAGAGCAGGCAAAATTATGGAACATGTCATAAATATAAATGGCACGGATAAGCATGAGCAACTAGGGGATGAGGCAAGTGATGAAACAAGAATTAAAACAACATGACACAAACCAGTGGTGGGATTCAAAACATTTTACTACCAGTTCTGTGGGCGTGGCTTATTTGGTGGGTGTGGCTTGTGTTATGTATGTAGGTTTAAATGTTATTGGTTTATTTGAATTGGTCTTGTAAAATGTCAAATGGTATTGGTTTAAATAGTGCGGGAAGAAACCCTGCACTCCCATTGGCTAGCAGCTACAGCTGCCGGCTATAAGAAGCAGCCGTAGCCTTACCCGGACGGGTCCATTCGAGCTGTTGTCATTAATAAAGTCTTTGCTGGAACTCCTCGCGTCTGACTCTTCATGCAAACTTAACACTGGCGACGAGGATGGGATTTCCCTGAAGAGAAGACGACGCGACGACAAGCAACTGAGCGAGATGGCTGCGCTGAACACCCCCCCAGCACCGTTCGATCCGGCGACGGAAGACTGGGAATCGATGCAGACCGTTTCCACATGTTCCTGGAAGGGAACGATCTCGCCGGCATCCCGAGAGACGGAAGAGGGCGTCTTTCTCACACACTGCGTCCGGCAGTCTTCAAAATGGCGAAGGCGTTGGCGGAGCAGCAGAATTGAAGGTAATAGAATGGCCCGAATTAGAAAGACTTTTAGAGCCCATTACGCCCCACAAGTATCGATGCCTCATTAAGAGACACGAATTTTACCGTCGGGATCAAGGGGATAGCGAGAGTGTTAATGACTTCGTGCAACTTAAGGGACATTGGGGTGCTTGTGACTTTACCAACGAGAAGAGGCCATGTGCGATGTCGGTTTGTTTGGGCCTTAAAGATAAGATCTTACAAAGCAAC
>CM019149.1:503683-576837 GCA_009733165.1 Naja naja
AGATTTTCACGGGTAAAGGTATGTAGGTCTTGGTGTATTCGGTCTTGTCCCGTTAAGATTGAGAATACCTTGGCAACGTTTCGACAAATCTCATCCGTCATCTTCAGGCTTCAGGCTGTGTCTTCAGCTTCGTCGTTCTCCTGGGAGAAGTGTGTGACCGTGGCTGTTTTCCCCTTTTAAACTCCAGAGTTGGATGTGTTGTTACTTTTGATTGGTTTGTGGAGTTGATGTATGCAGATTGGATGGCTTTTTTCCTGAGACCCTGTGTGGCTGAGGTGCTGGCTGTGTGTCTCTCAGCCTTTTGTGTTGTAACGACCTGGGTAATGGGCTGTGTGATGACCTTCTGAGTTCTATTGTTGTGATGTCCTGGGTGTGGTGCTGTAATCTCCTGGGTCGTTGTCTGTGTTGCAACCTCCTGATGTTTTGTGTTGTGATCTCCTGAGTTCTGTGATGTAGTATCCTGGGTGGAAGGCTGTGATGTGACATTCTGGGCCTTGGTTTGGCTCCGAGTTTGAGGTCTGGCTATGTGTTTATAGCGTGTGTCAGTTTGCTTAGTTTGGAGGTTGGAGGGGGGTGTAGCAGCTGGTGTTGCAGCCATGGTCTGGTTTCTGGATGGTGGTTGCCTTTCATCTGTGGCGTGGGCTTGGGTTTGAGTCTGGTGAAGGAGATTGGTGGTGGCATCCTGTGTTATTTTGGGTCCGGTGTTGGTTTTCGTGGCTGGGACTCGTTTGTTGACCAGGGCTAGTTTCCAGATGTCTGGTAGGCGGGAAGTATCATCCCGTTTGTTCACGTTATGGGGGTGTTTCTCTATTTCGATGGCTTCCCTAATTATTCTTTTGTTGAAGTGTTCAGTATTGGAGATAAGTTTGGATCCCTCAAAATCAATTTCATGTCCTGTGGCTTTAAGGTGCTGGAAAAGGGAGGAAGTTTTTTCTTCTTTTCTGACTGCGTTCTTGTGTTCTGCGATGCGTGCATTTATTCTCCTGTTGGTTTGTCCAATGTATGTGGCTGGGCAAATTTTGCATGGTATTTTGTAAACTCCTTGGTTTTCTAGCTGGATCTTGAACGAAGCTGAAGACACCAGCCTGAAGATGACGGATGAGATTTTGTCGAAACGTTGCCAAGGTATTCTCAATCTTACACGGGACAAGACCCGAATACACCAAGACCTACATACCTTTACCCGTGAAAATCTACGAAAACAAATATATATATATATATGAGAGAGGGGGTGAGAGGGAGATAGAGAGAAAAAGAGAAAGATGAGAAAGAGATGAGATGGAGACAGAGAGAGAAAAAGAAAAAGAGATCAGAGACAGAGACAGAAAAGAAAGAGAGGGATGGGAGGGGGTGGTAGAGAGGGAGATAGAAAAAGAGAAAGACAGAGATGAGAGAAAGAGATCAGAGGGAGGGAGAGGGAAATAGAGAAAAAAGAGAGATGAGAGAGCGAAAGAGAGATGAGAGAGACAGAGAGGGAGATGAGAAGGAGGAAGAGAGAGGGAGATACTTATTTCCCATAGAAAGGAAAACATGGGGAGCCACAGAACCTGGGTAGGCATGGCTGGGTGGGAGTGAGTGACTTTGAGTTGGCCACACCCACCCAGGTTCTGTGGCTCCCAGTGTTTTCGGTGAGAAACAGGCCCAAGTGGCTCTTTGAGTGTTTAAGGTTGCAGACCCCTGGCCTAGAGGAATTAGAGGACTAAGAGTAATGTAGATATAAGAAGGACACAGCATCTTCTCCTATTTCATAGAACTTTCCTCACATGTCTCTTGTGGATGTGTTTGCAATTTCTTACCCAGAACTTTACTTTGATCAAAGAATACAGTCTGATTTTTTTGTTTCCCAAGCCTCTGCTTAAGTTCATCTTTTGGCTCATTGTGAGCTTAAGTATATTGCCAGACTTGACAGATGGATGAATGGGGCTCCAAGAGGGTCTTTCAAAGGTCCGCTCCAGCTCAGAGTACTTTGCTAACAATGTTTCTCTCTCTGTTCAGGGCTTCTTTTTAATAACTGTTAATTCTATAGTGCTGAAGAACACTCAATTTGTTATTTGTACTTTAAAGCAGGGATCCACCCAGACAAAGGACAACATTTCAGGTGTGGGTTGGTTTTTTGTTTTTGTTTTAATAATAAGCCCATTTGCATCTGGGAACATTAAAGGTCTTTGTGGAATAGCTAAAAAGAAGGCAGTGGCTTTACAAAGGGAAAATGGTGACTCTTTGTTTGAACAAGAAATGCAAATTCTGTGCACCCGCTGCTGCCCGAGGCAGGAGTGTGTGTGTATATATAAAAATATATTATATTAAAAGATTTTAATATATTTTGTTTTCTATTATAACCTGTAATCCACTTCTTATTCTTATTCTTATTCTTATTCTTATTCTTATTATTATTATTATTTAGACTTGTATGCCGCTCTACTCCCGAAGGACTCAGGGCAGCGAACATACAAAAAGAACATATACAATAAAATAATTAAATAAAAACAAGTCCAAATTACAAAAAAGCTAAAAGCGATAAAATTACAGAATAAACAACTATTAAAACTACCCACCCCCATGGTCAATCTAGGCCGGCCTGCTGAAACAGCCAAGTCTTCAGGTCTTGATGAAAGGAGCGGAGATCAGGGGCCAAACGAAGATCCGCAGGAAGCTGATTCCATAGGGCAGGCGTTCCCACAGAAAAGGCCCTAGCTCTGGGAGCCGCCAGCCAACAATGCCTGACCGACGGTATTCCCAGGAGGCCCCTCCTATGGGAGCACATGGGGCGATTGGACTGTGATGCGGGCAGGAGGCGTTCCCGCAAGTACCCTGCACCCAAGCCATTTAGGGCTTTATAAGTTGTTACTAACACCTTGAAGGAAACCCGGAAGGCAACCGGCAACCAATGCAAGTCGCGCAGGAGGGGTGTAACATGGGAGTATCGGGATACCCCCATCACAGCCCGCGCGGCCGCATTCTGCACCAGCTGCAACCTCCGAGTAATCCGCAAGGGTAGCCCCATGTAGAGAGCATTGCAGTAGTCGATTCTAGAAGTGACGAGCGCATGGGTGACCGTTTGAAGGGCATCTCGGTTCAGGTAGGGGCGAAGCTGGTGAACCAGCCGAACCTGGGCAAAAGCCCCCCTGGCCACAGCTCCCACCTGCTCCTCCAAACTGAGCTGTGCATCCAGGAGGACGCCCAGATTCCTCGCCCTATCCATGGGGGGTAACACCTCCCCCCCCATGACCAAAGGTGGCACATCCACTGAACACCGAGATGCTGGTAAGAACAGCCACTCAGTCTTGGCTGGGTTGAGTCTGAGCCTGTTACTCCCCATCCAGGCCTGCACCGCCTCCAGGCACCGGGACATCACCGAGAGAGCATCACTGATCTGGTCTGGGGTGGATATGGAAAATATACCTCCCATATTGATACTCCCCCGAAACCACGGATGACCCATGTAGATATTAAACAGGAGAGGTGAGAGAACCGACCCTGAGTACCCCACAAATATGGGGCCTCGGGGAGGATCTCTGCTCTCCTGTCACACTGCCCAAAGGTCCACTGAACCCCTAACACCATAGCCGCGAGAAGGATACCATGGTCGATGGTATCGAAGCAGCTGAGAGATCTAAAAGGACCAGGACAGAGGAAAAACCCCTGTCCCAGCCCTCCAGAGATCATCAATGCACCAATGCCTCGGTGCTGTGTCTCTGAAGCCCGATTGGTCAGGTCAAGGTAATCAGTTTCCTCCAGGAACAGCGGAAGCTGCTGAACCACCATGCTCTCCAACCAGCTAAAAAGCGAAGGTTGGAGACTGATGATAGTTATTCAAAATGGTTGGGTCCAGAGCAGGCTTCTTAAGGAGGGTCTCACCACCGCCTCTTTCAGGCGGCCCCCCTCACTCAAAGAAGCGTTGATAACTGCCTGAGCCAGGCCACGTGTAACCTCCCTGGAGGCATAAACCAACCAGGAAGGACACGGGTCCAATAAACACGTGGTGGAAGACAGCCTCCGCATGATCCTGTCCACTTCATCCAGGGAGACAGAGTCAAACTCAACCCAAATAGGATCCACAAGACTCATCGCCACTCCATCGTCAACATCCTGCCAGTCGGAGTCCAAGCCAGCCCGAATCTGAGCGACCTTATCCGCCAGATGTAAACTAAAGTCCTCTTCTCTGCCCCACAGGGGGTCCCCTCCCTCCCTCAATTGCAGGAGGGAGCGAGTGACCCTAAACAGGGCAGCAGGGCGATCATCTGCAGACACGATCAGAGCGGAGAAGTAAGCACATCTCGCTGCTCTAATCGCTTCCAGGTAAGTCCTAATATAGGCTCTTAGCTGGAGACGGTCAGACTCAGAGCGACTAGTCCTCCACCTGCTCTCTAGGCGTCTCCTCCGCCGCTTCATCCCCCGAAGCTCCTCTGAGAACCAAGGAGCCAAACGGGGTCTACGGCAAGGGAGAGGCCGCAAGGGGACAACCCGGTCGAGCGCTGCCGAGGCCGCCTCTTGCCAGGCGGCCACCAAAGACTCAGCCGGGCTGTGGACAAGGGAGGTGGGCAAGAACCCCAGGGCCGTCTGAAACCTTTCCGGGTCCATCAGGCGCCTGGGGCGGAACCATCGTATCGGCTCCTCCTCCCACTTAGAATTCCCGGGTAGGGGAGATATCATAGAACAGAACAATGGAAGGGACCTTGGAGGTCATCTACTCACACCCCCTCCTCAGGCAAGAAACCCTTCAGACTGTTTCAGGCAAGATATTTCATTATATTTCCATAAAAAATGTAACTTAGATAAAGACAAATATCTTATGCCTCCATCTCTCTCTTCCGTGGGGGGGGCAATATGAGGAGGAGAAACAATGGGGACATCCAAATGGATCCTTCTAGGGTCCCCCAGCCCCTCCCTCCCTTCCCTCCCTCCCCACTTCCTCTGGTTACCCCCAACATTTCCCCTCCCCCTAATCTTCAGCCCTTCTAGGATTTGGGGTAGAATTGGGGCTCTCCCCTCTCCCCCCCAAAAAGCAGACCCCCAAAGACCACCTCAAAGGGGAGAGTCTCCACCCCCTTCACAAGAGGGGTAGATCTGGGGGGACAATTGAAGGGAGCAACTGAGAACTCCCCACCCCCATTCATCAGTTCCCCCCTGTGGTTCCCCCACCCCCCAGGTGCTGATGGAGCAATGGGGGACTATGGAGTGGGGGAGTCCTGGTCTCTCCCCAAATTCAGGGACCTAAAGGGACATCTAGTCGACCCCTCTATGCCCAAAGAGGAAAGTCTAGCTGAGAATTGTGAAGAGAGCAAAGAAAGTGGAGGGTCCCTGCAGGACCTGCCATGAACCCCCCCCCTTGAGCTGCAGCCCACCAAGACTGAAGGGATCCCCCCTCCCACTTTCGGCTCCCTTCTCTGCCCCCCCCGAACGCTCTCCTCCTCCTTCGGGTGAAGTCACAAAGGACTCTGCCCAGAGACTGATGACGCTGTAGCAGGGAGAATTCCCATTGGTGCTTCAAATCGTTCTGGACCGTCCTAGCTCAAAAGGCCGAGAAAAACGTCTCCTTCCCCTCTACACACATTCCTCCTCTCTCTCTCTCTCTCACACGTGTTCATTAAATGTGAAAATTGTGCCGTAGGAAGAGCTGCCGCACTGGATGATAAGGTGAGGAGGGGCAGACACCCCCCCAATCGGAAGGGAAGCCCCGGAAAACCCTCAGCTAAACCAGGGAAAGGCATCGTTTCGCTTCAGAGGAGAAAAAGGCGATTCCCCTCCTTGAAAGATGCGTCAGGAACATCCTGAGGTAAATTCAAGGAGCCCAGAGAAGAAAAAGGTGGGAAAAAGGGAAACGCCCCCTTTCCACCCGCAGCAACCAATCAGAGTGCAGAACCCCTCAGGCAGGAGCCCGCCCTCCCTCAGCCACAACGGGGTTTTGGGGAGCTTTGTGCGCTTTCCTTCTCCAGCCATTAAATGGGATATTTTCACATTTAAAGGGTTCAAAAGAAAAAGACCCAAAATGACTTCGCTTTTTGTCCATTAGATTGAATTGTCACGCTGGAATGGTTTTTTTTTTAAATCTTGCACTGGGCGAAAAATAAAGTCAGCATCTTTGTTTTCCTTTTTTCTCTTGTACCTCAAACTTTCTTTTCCCCTCTCTCCTTCCCTTAATTTCCTATTTCTATTTTTCTTTGGGTTTTGTATACTAAATAAATAAATAAGATCTTGAGGCTCTAGAATGAGTGCAGAGAAGAGCAACAAAGATGGAGGCTAAAGCACATTTTAAAAAACGGTTGCTGGAACTGGGTGTGTCTGGTCTGAGGAAAAGAAGGACGAAGGGAGTCATGGGGGCCTCTTCCAATATCTCAGGGATTTCCACAAAGAAGATTTCTCTCTTCTCTCCTCTCCTCTCCTCTAAATAAATATAGGAGTGGACCTAATGAAAGAGGCGGAGGTGGAGTTGCACTTAATAGATAAGAAATAACGAAACTGCTCTAGAAACGCCACAGAAGAAAGATGAAAACCTCCTTCGAGGCATTTGGGTTCCTATAAAAGGGGGGAAAGAGGCAGAGACGTTGAAGCCTTTGTCTGACAGGGAGCCATGGAGAGGCGCCTTTCCCCCCTACTCCCAAGCCCATCATCCCCACCCTCTCCCTTCCCCCTCCCATGCGCTCCTCTTTCCTGCCCTTTCTACCATCCTGCCCCTTTGCCCGAGGTCCACTAGAAGGTGCCCTCCGCCAAGGGAAGGAAGCTGCAGGCGCTTCCCCATTGGGCCACTGGAGGGTGAATGTCACGGATTCTACTGGTTCGCACTAGTTCTATAGAACCAGTTGTTGACATCACCGGTAGTTCTAAGAACTGGTAAAACGGACCCCTGGCTAGCTCCACTCCTCTCCGTCGCTCCTACGCACCAAAAACTGTTTTTTTTACTGCGCATGCATGACATTTTTCGCACATGCGCGACAATCCTTGCCTCATTCTCCCCCACCCATCCCTCTCTTCATCACCCAGTTATTCGTTATTGAGCATGCGCAACATTGCATGCATGTACAACAATCGGGGACGGCATTCTCCCCTGCTGTTAGCCCCGCTCCGCACTTCCCTGCCCAGTCAGCCATTATTGCGCATGCGCAATGTTGCGCGCATGCACAATAGCTGACTGCCTTCTCCCCTGCCCACCCCACCCCTACTTATAGTGCATGTGCGCTACCTGGAAAAATTTTCCCGCCCAGTGCCATCACTCACTCCAGCAGCAGCAGCAGCAGCAGCAGCAGCCGAGGCAGCCAGCCAGCCACCCAGCCAGCATTCACTGCCTACCTTCTGCCGCGCTACTGGGTGAGTGAGGGCAAGCTGCAAGCCCCGGTTGCCACCGTCGCTAACTGCACTCACCCGACTGGCCTGCCTCCCAGGCCCTGCCTTGCCCAGCCTGCCTCCCAGGCCTGCCTGCCTTGCCTGGACTGCCTTCTGTGGTAGCTGCCGTTAAAGAAGATGCAAGTCCTGGCCGCCTTGATTGCCTACCCCGACCTCCAAAGACATGGGTTAGGATACGACATCCAACCTGGTCGCCTACCTGCCACCGCCAGCCCTGGTCAAGTGCCGACTCCCAGGACGCCCACCAGCTTCGCCAACGCTCCCTGCCTCGCCTGCTTCCATCTTCCCTTGCCCGCCTCCATCTTCGCTCGCCCGAGGCCCTCCATTGTTGCTGCCTTGCCTTCCCACCACCAATTGGTGAGTGAGGAGGCAAAGCAGTAAGCCCCGCCAGTCCCCTACCTCCTCCTGCTGTCGCCGCCACCAGTCCCAGTCAAGTGCTGACTCCCGGGCTGGCCACTGCTGCCTCACCCATTCGGTGACCACCATCGTGGCTAGGCCAGCTGCTATCTTGGCTAGGCCGGCGCCACCTTCCCTTGCCCGCTGCGGCCCAAGGTTTGCTGCCTTGCCTTCCCACCACCGATTGGCGAGTGAGGAGGCAAAGCAGCAAGACCCGCCGGTCGCCTACTCATGAAAAAAAATGGATGAATTAATTACTTCAGAAACGTTTAATAATATAAATTTTATACAAAATCATTGATTTGTGGGAGTTTCTCATGAAAAACCTAGAGAAAGCATTGTAACTAATCTGAGGAAAAGATTGATGGATGGTGAACATTTAAAAACAGGCTGCCAATTTAGAGACACTGATCAATTAAAATTTCTAAATTATTTGGAGCCAGATTATTGGAACATTGAAGAAGTGGTGGTTCCATGGAGAGCAGCTGAAGAACAATTGGTTGCATTTGGTGCAATTTTCAATTATGAAATCAATATTAATGATTATCGTGATTTCATAGAAAATGTACTAAAAGATTCAAAAAGTTATACAATTCCTTGCAGCCTTAAAAAGGCTAGAGATATTATTAAAACTATTGCAGTCAGTTCAGCAGAGGCGGAAAGGGGCTTCTTGCAGATGAACATAATATGTTCAGAGGGCAGAAGTCGCCTTACAGTTTCCAATATTACAAACCTCCTGACCATCAGTCTAATTGGCTTACCTCTGCAAGAATAGGACCCTGTTCCTAAAGTAAAGAAGTGGTTACAGGCACATCACACAGTGGATGATGCTCGTGTTAAATACAAGAAAACTGTAACTCAGGACGATAATAGAAAAGCAATTTGGCAGTACTTTAAATAAGTTTTATTGTTTTTTGTAAAGTTTTATTTTGTAATAGTTTTTGATTAATATTTTAAAATGTTGTAACAATAGTTTTATGTACCTTTTTATTATTTAATCATTAAAGACATAACATAATAAATTACCTTTTGTTTCTCTATATCTTTTTTTAATATTTAGTCATTAGGGCAAAGAAGTGATGTTGAGTTGGCCTCGCCCTCCTCGTAGCTCTCCGGGCCTCGCCTTGCCCTTCCCATAGCTCCTCGTAGCTGCCCAGGCCTCGACGTGCCCTCCCTATAGGTCCCTGGGCCTCGCCTTGCCCTCCCCATAACTCATCGTTTAATTCCTGGGCCTCGCCTTGCCCTCCCTGTAGCTCCTCATAGCTGCTTGGGCCTCACCTTCCCCTCTGTGAAGCTCCCTGGGCCTCGCCCAGCCCTCCCCTTAGGTCCTCTTTTACTGCCTGGGCCTCATCTTTCCCGCTCCATAGGTCCTCGTAGCTGCCTGGGTCTTGCCTTGCCCTCCTCATAGCTCCCTGTCACTCCCCAAGCCTTGCCCAGCCCTCCTTGTAGCTGCCTGGGCCTCATCTTGCCCTCTTCAGGGCTCCCCAGGCCTTGGAAACTGGCAGAAAACAGAAAACCTCAGTCATAAGACTGTGTGGGATGTTGTAACTGGTCATAAGTGTCTGTGCATGCATCACTGTCAAAACACCAAAAACAGGTCAAGTAGCTCTGTGGAGGTCAGTCATAAATTAGAACACTTGCTAAGCAACTGGCCATTAAGCGAGAACCACTTATATTTGGTTTGCCACTCCCATGGCCACCTGGCCACGCCCACCCCAGTCACATGACCACCTAGCCATGCCCACCCCAGTGACATGACCACCTTTCCTGTCTCCCCTGGTCCTTCTCTTCACTAGACCAGCCTTGCCCAGTTCCTGCAACCATTCTTCATGTTTTAGCCTCCAGTCCCCTCGTCATCCTGGTTGCTCTTCTCTGCACTTCTTCTAGAGTCTCAACATCTTTTTTATAGTGTGGTGACCAAAACTGGATGCAGGACTGTAGGTGTGGCCTTACTAAGGCTTTATAGAGTGGTAATACTACCTCCCTTGATCTAGATTTTGTCCCTTTGTTAATGCAATTTAGGATTGCATTAGTTTTTTTAGCTGCTGCTGCACACTGCTGACTAATCTCTCTTTTTTTTCTCTCAGGCTAATTTATCTGTTTCCCTCAGGTTAATTTCTCTACATTTTCCTCAGGTTAATTTCTCTTCCTTTCCTCTTGAGGGAAAAGAAATATATCCATTGAAAAGTCGCAGGTAACAAAGCCTAGCAGTGGGTGTCAGAAAGTAGAACTTTCTGGAGTTACTATGCAGTTTACAAATTAGTGGATTTTGATGAGCTGATCAAACCCACCAATGACAGGGTGGCATTGAGCACCTCACTGTGATACTGTAGGACACGCCCCTAAGTATAAAAAGGGCTGTCAACTGTCATTTTTCTAGGAGACAGAGAAATAAGTGAAAGAGAGAAAGACAATGAGGAGATTGGAGATACTGAGAAGATCCAAGACTCTGAGGAGATATTGGGATCTGACAGACTGAGGTCTGTGTATGAGAAGATATAGCAAAGAGATCTGAGAGAAGATCTATAACCTAAAGAGAAAGGGACTTTCTAAAGAGGTTAGCTATATCTAAGAAGAGGTTATGAGAGGAAGAACTGTGAATCTCTCATAGTAACTTCTAGCTCCTTGAAGGACTGTTTAAGAGGAACGAAAGAAGAAAAGACTCTGTATATATTTAAGAATAATATATTTATTGATTATTCTGTTATAAATAAATCTGTTTTGATCCGACACAACTTGGCATTGCAATTTATTGAATGACTCTGTGATATAGATATAGGTTTAAAGATCCAGGCCAAACTCAATTAATATTATTTAACAGTGGGCTTGCAGGCCTCCCTGAACCAATGTTTTAAACCAACACAATTGCAAAATGTACTAGAAATATTTCTAATGGGCTGACTTGTGTGCTATGTCTCTGCAAAGTTATGTACTTGTACCTAGAGATTTAGAACGGGCAGAATGAAACTGGGGGAGATGAGGAACTGGAAGTAGCAAATGGCTGAGAGCTTCAAATGTCCATAGTGTTTATGGAAAGTGACGGTCAGTAAGAAAGTAAGAAAGAACAAGGAGGGGAAACTGTGGAATGCTTGTCAGTAAAAAAGAAAGTGTAAGAAATGTGGCTTGAGATGAGAATGGGGTCCTTTGATTGATACCAGTCCTTGAAGGGCTCCATTGCAATGGTTAGTTAATGTGAGTTTTCCATGGTTATTATATCTCTTGCTTCTTTCTTTTGTCCCAAATTGTTAAACAATACACCTCTATTCTTAAAGTAAGATTTATTCTTGTGGTCTGTCTTTGGTTTTCTTATTAGAATTTTCCTATGATACCCTGAGGCCTCTTTCTCCCCCTTTTCCCTCAGGCTATTTTTTCTGTTTCTCTCAGGCCCGACTCTCCCCCTTTTCCCTAAGCCCCCTCTCTCTACTTTTCCCTCAGGCCTCTCTCTGTGTTTTTCTCTCAGGCCTCTTTCTTTCCCTTTCCCTGAATCTCTATGGAGTGGGGTGGATGCTGCTGCAGTCCTCTGCTCAGGTGATGAGGGGAGGGATGTGTGCTATGAGCTGGCTCCCCCTCACCTTGGCCCTCATCCCTGGGGCACCCCTGGAGAGGGGATTCAGGGCCCATTAGGGATGGGGACCCAGAGAGAGCTGGGGAATGGCCCCAGAAGGGAACAGCCTCTGCTTCCAGGGTTTGGTTGGGCCTTTCAGCCAGCTGGAATTAGGGCTCTCAAGCACCACAGGTTGGGGGGGTCTACCTGTCAATCATTTGCCTCCCCACCCCCAGTTCTCAAGGAGAACCTGTTTTCTTCATGGTTTCCTCCCCCCCCCACATTTTTTATTTCAATCTACACATACACAACAATACATTAACAGTGTGGCATCAATATATCACACATTTTAGCATAGGCCAACTTAATAATACCAATCCTACCTCTTAATACACAAATTTACATTAAATCAAAATCCTTCATTGCTTATTTTCAACCTTTCAATACTCTCTCCTAGTGCCAACCACCATATCAGTTAAACATACCAAGTAATTCCATTATTCAATTTTCTCCTCAATTTTTTTTTAAAATAAAAAATTCTCAATTGGGCAAGCAGTTTAATCATCTCAATACAAACATGACCACAGTCACCTATTCATTTTGTTTGTTCAATTTCATATCACATTAACCTTATTAGGGTTAAATATCAAACTTATCTCATCCAATTCCAATTCATATTATAACATTTCATTTTTCTTAGGATATTCTCATTTTATTTTGCAATGTTATTTAAAATTCTCATCTCATTTCTATGTTCATTTCCCATGTTACCTTTTTCTGTCATATTTGCAATTTTATCAATCCTTATTTTATTAATTCAAAATTGTCCCCTCTGGTTAATAATTCGAGCCAGCCACCTTCAATATACCTTAATATCATCTCCCTATTTACTATATAACAAACATATATAAAACACAGACAGAGAGAGAGAGAGAGAGAGAGAGAGAGAGAGAGAGAGAGTCAGATTCCGCATTACATTTTCTGAATCACCTTATAAATTATCTATGCATTACAAAAATATTAGTCTAATCAATTAATTATAGCAACTGATATTAATCTTTCCATAATGGAACTCATTTCATCATTTCCGCCTCATTTCTTATACATCACTAATCATCAATTGATATATAATATTTTGATTATAAAGTCCCAATTCCATATTTATTTCAATAAATTCCATGTCTAGTGTAGCAATTCTTTAATAACAGGAAAGAGAGAGAGAAAAAAGAGACTAAAAAGAAAAAAATCACATCAGTTACATGCTTATCTATTTTCGGTACTTATTCATATATATCACAACATATTACCTACCAGAATCTCCTTCCTATCCTTTTTTTCACCCATTGTCTCTCGCTCTTTTAACAATATAATTTCTTTTCATCCTTGTTTGCTTCCTGTTTCTCTTCATTATCTGGTCCTTTCTCTTAATTTCCTTTTCCCCATTCTTATCCCCCTCCATTTCTCATTCCGATTATTAACTTAAGAAAGGAGGAGATTTAATAGGTATGAAACAGAGGGGCATAGGTTGACTCATTGCCTGGATCCTGTATGTGCTCCTATGGAGCTTTGCTCACTCGTGAGGCCCTGGTTGAGTTGGAGAATTGGCTCAGAGAGACTCGGCCATGAATGTGTGACTTGGGTGCTGCAGGTGTCACATGGTGAGGGCTGGATTTGAACACAGAACAGAAGGGCTCAACATTCCAACTGATGAACACAACTAAAGCAAACATGGTCGAGACGATCCAGCCTCTTAATGCAAAACTTTCTTGAGTACATCATATCGAGGGCAAAACCAGATCTAGCAAATTCCCACCCAGAGCCACATAGTTGAAGTTCAGGTTCTGCTTCCCCCTATTGGACCAGGTCCCGTTGTCCAATGGAGTCTCCTGGTATTGTTGTGAGGCAGTCTGGGAAACACCTGCTGAAGTGTCCTTGGTTCCCACAGCAGTCCTCTTTTTTATTTATTTATACATTTTTTCTTTAACATATGTAGGTATTTATTAAACAGTGTATTGTCTGAGTCATCTTACATACACATAATAATAGTAACAATAATATTGTTTGCTTGTATATAATAGTATTCTTCCAACTTAATTTCTACTTTTACTATCTAACCATTGAGAAAAGAAATCCGAAATTAAAAAAAAAATTCTGTATTTTCTTTATCCTTTACCTTTAATGTTAACCTATCCATTTTTGCACAATCTAATATTTTCTGGATTATAGAATCATCTGAAGGAGTTTCCTCATTTTTCCACTGTTGGGCAAACACAATTCTCACTGCCGTCAAAACATGCAGCATCAAATATATATACCCTTTATTATATTTTTCTGGCAAAATACCTAACAAGAATATTTCTGGCTTTAAGGCAGTCTATGTTGCTTTATAATTTTCTCTAGCCATGTTCATCCACAATTATTTTTGCCTTTGGGCAGGCCCACCACATATGGTAATACAAACCTGGTATCTGGTTGCATTTCCAAAATTTGGTGGACATGTTTTTAAACATCTTTGCTAGCCTTGCCGGAGGCAAATGCCACCGGTAGAACATTTTATACAGGTTTTCTTTGTACATAGTTGCCTTTGTCAATTTATAGTTTCTATCCGAAAGTTTTTGCCATTGATCCAATTCTATAGTATACCAAAATTTTTTTGCCCAGGTTATCATTGTTTCTTTCACTTGTTCATCTTCCATTTTAAGGCTTCATAAATAGCTATATATTTTCTTTATTAACTTTTCATCCTCACCTGATAGTATCTGATCAAGTATGGTTGGCTCTTTATAAAAACCATATATCTTTACATCTTTTTCGCCTCTTGATTGTATTTGCAAGTGTGACCATTGTGTGAGATTCACCCCTTGATTTGGCAATTCCTGTTTAGTTTTAAGTTCCCCTTTCTCATTTAAAATATCTGTATACGTTGCAATGTTTCCCAAGTTTATCACATTTGGATGTATCAGTGCTTCTATTGTTGAAAGCCAGACTGGGATTTTCTTACAATTTTTGGCTTTAACCTTTTCCCATACTAGGAGTAGAGCATTCCTTACATAATGTCTTTGAAAGTGGAGAAGTGATAATAGTTGCGATGGCAAAAATGCCTTTGGAAGCTTGAGAGTGGCCGTTGGCAGAGTTGCCACCTTGGGAGCAGAAGAGGCTGAACTAGAGAGACTTTCTGGTCTCTGATGGAAAGGGAAACAATCAGAAGTTGTGTTTTTACTTGAACTTCTTCGTGTCTTCTGTGTAACAAGGAGCATTTCTGTTCGTTTCCACCAGAGCATCAATCATGGTCATCAGTTCGGCCACCTGAGCCTCTCGTTCTCCTCCTTTGGCCTTGTTGTCGAAAGCCAGGCACCGGTTCCCGCATTCAGCAATATATTTCTTCACGTTTTCATCCCTGGAATATATGAAATTTGCAACGGATTTATCTTCCAGGTAAGTTTTGTGGGTGACTAAGAGGATTGTGTAATCCTTGGCTTTAAGGCCAAACATCTTTTTGATCAGCTGAGCCATGTCCATCTCTTTCTTGGAAGAACAAAAAGGATGCATCACATGCAGAATGATGTGGGCACCCGGGGAGCAAATCTTCATGCCCCTGCTCACTTCTGCAGCAGTATACTCATCTGGAGGACTGGTATGAACAAAGCCTGGTGTATCAACCACCACAACCTTCCTGCCGTTCAGCTGCACCTCCTCCTTTTGGCATTTTCCTGTTATTGTCCAAGGTGTCCACCCAGACTTAAAGACTTTGCTTCCCAGGATTGTGTTTCCCGCTGCACTTTTCCCACTTCCGAATTTGCCCACCAGGATGATCCTCCGTTCACGCCCTGCAATCCAAAGGAGAGAGGAGAGAAAAAGGGCATTGGTCAACAGCATACGGCCATCGTAGCCTGTCCCTCCACCCAGGAGAGTAGCTTCCACCCCCTCCACCCACCCACCCACCCCCAGGGGCCAAGACTTTACCTTGGAAGCTTCCATCCATTTCCAGACCAGTCGCACCACACGAAACCCGGGATTTCTGTGTGAAAAGCAAACCAGAGTCATCCAAAGGAGAGGCTGCCTTGCCGGGAGGTTGCCAGGAACTCCGTTCCCTCAGAAGACACAGGGAGGGATTGGAGGGGGTGTAAAAATGAGGCACCTCCTGCTCACTGCCCTTGAGGCTGACGCATCTGATCCTTCCCTCCCCCCCTTTTTATGCAGCCCTTCAATTCTTGGGAGCCTGCACTTTGGGGGTTTCAGGAATGAGGGGTGGGGGTTGATGTTGGAAGTGCCTGGCAGCTCCCCACAGCCGGCTCCATGCTTGAAGAGACCCTGTTCTCTGGGGCTTTAGCTGCTCCTGCTGCAGCTCCAGCTTGTCTCCAAGGGTCACCCCAGTTTGTCTTTGTTATGTATGCAGGTTTGAATGTCATTGGTTAAGTTTGAACTGTTCTTGTAAAATGTCAGAAATGATTGGTTTAAAAAGTGCGGGAAAACCCTCCACTCTGATTGGCTGGCAAATGCGGCTGCTGGCTATAAGTAGCAGCCGCAGCCCAGCCAAATCGGGTCTGTTATGAGCTGTAGTCACTAATAAACTCTTCACTGAAGCACTCCGTGTCTGACTCTTCATGCAAATCTAACACTGGCGATGAAGGTGGGATCCTTCCCGAAGAGAAGACAATGCGGAGAACAAGCTGAGAGAGATGGCTGCACTGAACACCCCCCCCCAGCCCCGTTCGATCCGACGGCAGAAGACTGGGACTCGTATGCAGATTGTTTCCAAATGTATTTGAAGGGAAACAATCTCACCGACATTTCTGAGAAGTGGAAGAGGGCGGTCTTTCTTACCCACTGCGGTCCGGCCATTTTCAACATGGCAAAGGCATTGGCGGGAGCTGAAGACGTGAAGTTAATGGACTGGCCCGACTTAGAAAAGTTATTAAGAGCCCATTACGTGCCACAAGTATCGTGCCTCATTAAGAGACACGAATTCTACCGTCGGGATCAAGGGGAAAGCGAAAACATTAATGACTTCGTGGCAAGTTTAAGGGACATTGGGGGTGCATGTGAATTTATCAACTTAGAAGAGGCCATGCGTGATCGTTTTGTTCTAGGCCTAAAAGACAAGGTTTTGCAGAGCAAATTATTAATGAAACCTAAGATCATGCTTAAGGAGGCCATAGAAGAAGCTTCTTTAGCGGAAGCTACCAAGTCCTCAGCAGCAGCCATGAAGAAAATTAACAAGGCCACAAGCCATCCTGATGTGGAAAAATCCACAACAACTCATTGCGAGCAAATAGATTCTGATTCAGACTGTAGTGAGGTGGAGGAAGGAATTTATAGACTCAGAATGGAGAAGAAAAGGAAAGACCTTGGAAGAAAGAGGCAAGATTTTTATTGCAGAGGTTGTGGGGGGGGCACCCCCGCACTGAATGCAAGTTTTTTGATACCATCTGCCTCCGTTGTGAAAAAGAGGTCACCTAGCAAGAGTCTGCAAATCATCCAGAACTCCACCAAGCAGAAAGAAGTTTCCTGACAAAGAATTCAAGCATAACAACTTCAGTGAGAAAATGGGGCGCAACACAGAAGCAAATGTGAAGAATGAAACTCATCAAACAGTCACTATTGGTCATTCTTCACCCTTAAGAAGCAGAAAAGTACATGTGAAGGTACTAATTGAAGGGAGGCATTGCCAAATGGAAGTGGACTCAGGCTCCTATTTATCTATGGTGTCATGGGACACTATTCACAGGCTACTTCCCAACATTCAGAAGAAGCATTTCCAGAAGCAAGCACTGACTCTTAAAGACTACCAAGGGAACAAGATTCCAGTAGTTGGAACAAGATAATTCAACGTGAAATTTAAAGGCCACAGCAAACGTTTGCCCTGGCCATCGTGGACAAAGACCGCCCAAGTTTGCTGGGACTTGAGTGGTTCAATCCACTAGGCATCGAGGTGACTGGCATCAATCACGTGAGCAACACTGAATGGGAGGAGGCCTTGAAGTCTGAGTTTCCAGAGGTCTTCAGCGACAGATTGGGGAAGAATATGGGGACCCCTATCACTTTTAACCTAGATCCCAAGGTGCCCCCAATTCGTTTAAAGCCCAGAAGGGTCCCATTTGCCTTAAAGGAAAAAATTGATGCACAATTAGATAAACTAATAGCTCAAGGAGTTTTAGAGCCCACTGACCACTCCAGATGGGAAACACCCATAGTCACACCAGTCAAGACTGATGGGTCAGTAAGAATCTGTGGAGACTATAAGGGGACATTGAACCATGTGCTTCAGCAGAGCGCATATCCAGTTCCAGTGGTGCATCATTTATTACATTCACTTGGCAGGGGCACAGTCTTTGCCAAATTGGATCTGGCCCAGGCATATCAACAACTAACAGTTGATGATGCCACTGCAGAGGCCCAAACCATTGTGACTCATAGAGGTGCCTTCAAATGTAAAGGTTACAGTTTGGAGTAAGCGTGGCACCAGGCATCTTCCAAAGCCTTATGGAAAGGATGCTCCAAGGACTGCCAGGGGTAGTGCCTTACTTTGATGATGTGTTAATCTCTGCTGAAAATGACACTCAATTACAAGAGAGACTCAGAGAAGTCCTTACCAGATTCAAGAAAGCGGGGTTAAAAGTCAAGGAAGAAAAATGCACTCTTAGAACTGACAAGGTTGAGTTCTTGGGCTATATGATTGACAAGCATGGCATCCACCCTACAGATGCCAAGGTTCAAGCAATCAAAGAAGCCCCTAGACCAAAATGCAAAACAGATTTGCAAGCCTTCCTTGGATTTATTAACTTTTATCACATGTTCCTACCTCAGAAGGCAACCATTGCAGAACCATTACACAGATTACTTGACAAAAAGTCTGTTTGGGTCTGGGGCAGGAAGGAACAATCAGCATTTAACAGTATTAAAAGACTAATCACGTCTGATGCTGTACTCATACAGTTCTCTGAGAATTTACCTGTTGTACTGACTTGTGATGCATCCCCTTTGGAGGGGTTGAGCCACAGGCTTCCCAGTGGGAGGGAAGCCCCTATTGCATTTTACTCTCGCACCTTGACCAAAGCAGAGAGGAATTACAGCCAATTGGACAAGGAAGCATTGGCAATTGTTGCAGCTATCAAGAAATTTCATGAGTATTTATATGGGAGAACATTTACCATTGTCACAGATCACAAACCTTTGTTAGGCGTTGTGGCGGGAGACAAACCTACACCCACTATCCTGTCACCAAGAATGCTGAGGTGGACTGAATTTCTTGCTGCTTATTCATACAAACTTATCCACAAGCCTGGCAAGGACTTTGGACATGCTGATGCCTTGAGTCGTTGCCCACTTCCTTTTCACAAGGAGGACTTTGAACCTGAGGCACACACCTTTTTCCTAGAAACTGTTGCCAAGCTTCCAGTACACGCTGCTGAAATTGCCAGAGAGACTGCCAAAGACATTTTATTGGCTCCTATTATAGGCTGGATTAAGAAAGGTTGGCCTCTTCAAGATCTACCTCACGTGGCCCAACCTTTTAAGTCCAGGCAAACTGAATTATCTGTATTAAGAGGATGTATTTTGTGGGGTAACAGGGTGGTTATTCCTGCAAAACTGCAAAGAGAGGTTTTGGAAATGATACATGAGGGTCATCCTGGTATTGTAAGGATGAAGGGATTGGCCAGGAGTTATGTATGGTGGCCAGGTATTGACAAAATGGTTGAAAACTGGGTTGCATCTTGTCCCAACTGTCAGGTAGTCAGGCCTGCCCCACCTCTCACCCCCAAACAGGAATGGGAATGTCCTAGGGGCCCATGGTCTAGGATTCACATTGATTTCGCTGGCCCTACCAGAGGGCACACTTTCCTTATTATAGTAGATGCATATTCCAAATGGCTAGAGGTAATCCCTATGGCATCCATCACAACTGATGCTGTCATCAAGCAGCTTAAAAAGCTTTTTGTAACCCACGGGTTACCTGATGTTCTTGTCTCTGACTATGGCCCTCAATTTACATCCAACCTTTTTGAATCCTATTTAGCACAACAGGGTATCAGACATGCCCTGACTGCCCCTGGGCACCCTTCGCTACGGCCGGGCTGAACGCATGGTACGTTTTACCAAGGAAAAGCTTCAGCAATTGGGTCCTGGGGACATCACTGAGAAAGTTGAAAAACTTCTTAGTGTTCAGCACATCACTCCTAACCCATCAACTAACTTATCCCCAGCAGAGTTGTTGATGGGTAGGAAACTTAGGTCTTCCCTTGACCGCCTTCATCCCTCTTATGCACCCAACGCACCACTTGATTCCACTAGCAAAGTTCGCACGTTCAGTGTGGGTGATTCTGTTTATGCTAAGAACCTTATGGGTGAACCTTCATGGATTCCTGCTGAAATAACTCAAATAACTGGCCCTCATTCTTACAGAGTACAAACGGAGGATGGTGTCCTCTGGAGCAGGCACATTGGTCAATTAAGATCCAGATTACCTCAGGAACGTCACAATTGTTCCTCTCTAGTTCCCATACCTAATGCCTTTTCTAGGGGGGAAGGGGAGGAACAGGAGGATAATCAGCAAGCAAGAATCAACCCCGTGTGTAATGAGCCATTACGACAGGAACCATCCCAAAACCTGTCACAATGCCAAAATCCACCCTTACAAGTGGAAGATTGCACATCACTACCTGATTTGCGTGCTGACATTGGGCTGGAGATGGGTTGGGAGGAGAGACCAGATTCTAACAATCAAACAGGGTCTTCTTTCACAGGAAGTCCAACTAGGAAAATGTCAACAGACACATTTCCTCTCTCACTGGGTGAGAACGTTAAAACTTCTGAACCACGAAGGTCTCAACGTACACGCAAGAGCCCCACCTATTTAAAAGAATACATTAGATAGGTTGGGGTTTGAGTATGGACTGAACCTAGTGGGGAGGGGTGTTATGTATGCAGGTTTGAATGTCATTGGTTAAGTTTGAACTGTTCTTGTAAAATGTCAGAAATGATTGGTTTAAAAAGTGCGGGAAAACCCTCCACTCTGATTGGCTGGCAACTACGGCTGCTGGCTATAAGTAGCAGCCACAGACCAGCCAAATCGGGTCTGTTATGAGCTGTAGTCACTAATAAACTCTTCACTGAAGCACTCCGTGTCTGACTCTTCATGCAAATCTAACAGTCTTCCTTTAGGTTTGCCCCCCCAAAACCACTCGGGAACCTCCCCTGCCCCATGGAGTGGGGAATGGGGGACTTTGGGGGTCTTCTCATCCAACCCCCTGTTCAAGTAGGAGACCGTATATCATTTCAGACAAGTGGCTGCCCAGTCTTTTCTTTAAAATCTCCAGAGATTGACCACCCACAACTGGTATCAGGCTATTCTCCTCCTCCTCCTCCTCCTCCTCCTCCTCCTCCTCCTCCTCCTCCTCCTCCTCCTCCTCTTCCTCTTCCTCCTCCTCCTCCTCCTCCTCCTCCTCCTCCTCCTCCTCCTCCTCCTCCTCCTCCCTTTTCCAAACAAGGTGTCAAGTTACCTCAGCAGGCCTCTCCGTAGAACAGATGCAAGTGATTGCCTCGCTCCATTGACTGAGCCCTCCTGGAGTCACAGCTGCACATCGGAATTGGTACTGACAATTTAGGTGGACATCTTCCAGGGTGAATTGATCCTTAGGGCCTTCTTGTTGGAGACTTCTCCAATTCTCCTCTCCCACAATCCTATATTCTACCTGGTACCCGGAGACTGAAGCTTCCCCAATGGTTGCCACATCGATACTTATCTGGAAACTATTTGGGTGCACTTGCTCAACCTTAGGAGGGGGGGGACTTGTAAGAGCAGCTTCCAGCTCCTGATGTTTCTTGAGGAACTCTTGGATCAAGGTTATACTTTTGGTTTCCAGCATCCTTAATGAGTCAAAGAAATCCTTCATGCTCTCAGTGCTCATTTTCCAGAACATTTCAGCAGCAGCATTAGGGATTCCTCCATTTTGTTGGGGAGCAAAGAGAGCTGAATGGTTGAATCTTAAGTGCAGAGGGGTTCCTGACTCATTCTGAGCACACGGCAGGTCAGCCTCTTTGAGGGCCTCCAGGATAGGTAGGGTTCCCCCATCAGCAAAGGTGATCAGGAGTTGGATGTTATTCTTCAGGTCTTTTCTCAACATGGAGAGCATGGCATCAAAGACGTGTTTCTGGGTGTGAGTTGAACAGGAAAGGAAGGCCTGGGCCACCAAGCAGATGGCATCCATGTGGTCAATGGCCCCTGGGGTGGAGAAAAACTCCAGGAGCTGCTCCTCAACCAGTTTGTCTTCCTCTGCATCTCTTGTGCCTTCAAATCCAGGCATGTCAATGATGGTGAGAGAATAGGGAATTCGGAAACCCTTCTGATGGTTCAGCACATAGGCTGTGACTTCCGATGTGCTGCTTCCAGCTTCGCTTCTCTGGGTGGTTTCATGGATGAGTTTGAATCTGCAATTATCTTCCCACTGGACACCCAGGATATAATTGATCATCCCATTGATGAGAGTGGTTTTCCCACATCCTGTTGCTCCCATCATCAGGATGACTTTGTTGGGCACTTCCAGGTTCTCCTTTCCAAGCTGGTACACAAGACAGGAGGTGGGGGCATCTGAGGAGACTTTCTTCAGAGGAAGGGCGAACACCAGTGGCTGTCTGTCCTCCACCAGCGAGCTTTCCTGAAGGAACTGGGGAACTATGTTGTCTGCACTTTCTTCCTCCATTGATGTGGAGATCTCCAGATCCTCGCTGGGGACACCAAGAGCTTCATTATCACACACGGCCGACACCCGTATTCTGTATGCCGTCTGGGGCTTCAGACCTTCAATGGAATAAAACTCTGTTTTTCTCCCAGTCCTTTTTTCAGTCCACTGGTCATTTCTAGCTCCAGCCTCCACCGTTCTGTACCCCACCTTGTACTCCTTGACTACAACTCCGGAGGCAACAATGCTGGGACTCATCCAGGCCACAGAGATGACAGAAGATGCTGCAGTGACCATTGTTAATTTCTCAGGAGGGCTTGTGGGAAGGGTCTTTATGGGTGGGCTCAGGTCACTGGTGTTACTACGGCCTGGCTTACAATAAGCAAAATACTGGAACTGGTACTCTGTGTTTGGGAGAAGATCCTTCAGCAGGAATGTCTCCCTGGTATCCTCTGTCCTCACTGTCTTCCAATTTTCCTCCCCTGCAACCTTGTACTCTACCAGATAGCTGGAGATGGCAGCCTTTCCATGTTCAGCTGGTTGGAACTTCAGTTGAATGCTGTCGTGTCTCAGTTCATTTATGAGGAAAGGGAGAGGTTTTGAGGGAAACTCAAAGTTTTTGTTGATCAGATCTCCATCTTCATAAAGGCATATTGAGGCTCCTGGGGTGTCCACATCTGGGATTGAGGCCACAACAAAGCAGACATTCTCATTGTATTGGTTGATACTGAAAAAGTCTTTGATGGACTTGGCAGCTTGGCGAGCCTTGAGGGTCTTCTCCTTGTCCTCAAACCAGGCCAGGCCTTTCTTGACCTCAGGAGGGGACTTTGTTGACTTCACTGATTCTGGCAGGAATTGTTGCTGGAGCCAACTCTGAAAGCTCAACAGAAATGGTTCCTTTTTATATAAAGAGGTGAATGTAAAGGAGACCACATAGACATTCTGGGGGTCCAGAACTATTTCTTCCAGCTTGTTCTGAGATGAGATAACTTGGATTTCACTTAGAATAGTCAGATAAGATTTGACAAAGTTCATTTCTCTTTTCTTGGTGTCCAGAAATTCACGGAGTCTTTGGCTGTTGAAGGGCGACTGGTTGACAGACATCAAGAGGTCCACCAGAGTCCCTTCCTCCTGCCCTCCTCCCCGGATGGAAGGCAACACTCTGGCCAGCTCTTTCTGGAAAGTCTGCCTGTGTTGCTTGCACAGATCCTTGAACTGCTGGATCTTCCTCTTGATCTCAGGAAAGGTCTCAGCAATGAGATCCTTAGCTAGATCGTTGCTTTGCATCTGGATATCATTGAGTTCCTCCAAGATCTTTTCAGCATCAAAGATCCATGCAACGTTGATCTCACGGACCATCTTAGCTGCTCTGGTGTCCAGCTTGATCAATGGGTAGAGCCAGACCCTCATAGGCACAGCTTTCTCCCCATGTTCCCCTAACAATTTTGGGAGAGTTTCATAAACTTTCACAGCATCTTGGAAAGTCACTGGATTTTTCTCCAGAGAAAAGTCTCCGTGGAACTTGCATCTGAACTTCAGAGCATTCTCTTTCTCCTCCTTGTGTAGCTTGGCCTCTAATTCTCCTGTCATAGCTATTTCCTTCGTGAGTGTAGCATGGAGAGTTCCTTCTATATTTTTTACCACCTCCGTTGAAGAAACCTCTCGGTCAAAGACAAAGAAGGCCTGGGCTCCGTAGAGGATGGCAGTGACCACGTGGGTGGCTGTGCCATGCTCAAAGACGGCTGGGTGAGAGACATTCTGGATTCCTAGGTGGCTCATTGTCAGCTGTTCATACCTGGTGGTGGTTTTGTACTGAACGGTGATTCTGGCCTGTTGCTTGGACTTCTTGGTGTCATGAAGATACTCTGCTGACCCTCCCACTTCAACCAGCCCTCCCAGGAAGCTGGCCTTGAGGGAGGCTGAGATGTTCAGAGCGGAGGTCTTGTCATCAATGGTGTCAGATGCTATGATTTCAGTAGCTGTCTTGGGCTGAGGTTTGATGGTCAGGTCCTTCTGAAGAGAGCTGTGGTCCCAAAGGGTGATCCCTGCACGGAACAGAAGAAAACATGGTCATAAATTGAACACAATCTTCCAAAACACCTGCAGCTGGACAGAGGAGCTCCAGAGATGTTTTTATTTATTATTATTATTATTATTATTATTTATTGGATTTGTATGCCGCCCCATCTCCGAAGACTCGGGGCGACTCACAACTAAAAACAGACATCAACATTAAATAGATTTAAAAGGTGGGACAAGGGAGGCATCATTTCCTCTAGAGGGCTCCTTCATTTGTTCTATCCAGCCACCACCAAGGAAGCCTCCTGCCTGTTTTGCAAAATACCACAAACTCCAAAGGCTTTTGAGTGAGTAGAGAGGAATGGGAATTGCTAGGTACCTCTTGATCTCCAGGGAGATTTCCCACTCCTTGGGAAAGCCATGTTTTTCATCACATGTTCTAATATATCTAATACACACCTGCACATCCCTCACTTCACCACTCTGTGTGAGATGTGAATTCCTTTTTTAAACCATTTTCCAAACCATTTCAGTGACTTTGCCTCATGGTGTAACAGGAACAATCTGGAACTGAACACACCCAAAACCATAGAAATGGTGGTGGACTTTAGGAGAAACCCTCCCATACTACCACCTCTTATGATACTAGACAACACAGTATCAACAGTAGAGACCTTCAAATTTCTAGGTTCTACTATATCACATGACCTAAAATGGACACCTAACATCAAAAACATCATTAAAAAAGCACAACAAAGGATGTTCTTTCTGCGCCAAATCAGGAAGCTCAACCTGCCCAAGGAGCTGCTGATACAGTTCTACAGAGGAATGTCATCTGCACCTCTATCACTGTCTGGTTTGGTCCTACAACCCAACAGGACAGACACAGACTTCAGAGGATAATTAGGACTGCAGAAAAAACAATGGCTACCAACCTGCCTTCAATCAAGGACCTGTATCCTGCACAAGTCCAAAAGAGGGCTGTGAAAATATCTACAGACTCCTCACATCCCAGACATAAACTGCTTCAACTCCTGCCCTCAAAATGACACCATAGAGCACTGCACACCAGAACAACTAGACACACAAGGACAGTTTTTCCCCAAACGCCATCACTCTGCTAAACAAATAATTCCCTCAACACTGTCCAGCTATTTAGAAAGCCTGCACTACTATTACTATTAGTCTTCTCATCACTCCTTATCGCCCATCCCCTCCCACTTGTGACTGTATGACTGTAACTTTGTCGCTTGCATCCTTATGATTTATATTGACTGTTTCCTAGTATGATTTGATTGCTTATTGTACCCTAGAACTATTATTAAGTGTTGCACCTGATGATTCTGGATTCTTGATGAATGTATCTTTTCTTTTATGTACACTGAGAGCATTTGCGCCAAGACAAATTCCTTGTGTGTCCAATCACAATTGGACAATAAAAGAATTCTGCTCTACTCTACTCTACTCTACTCTACTCTACTCTATTCTATTTTATGGAGCACTTGGGAATGGGGCATTTTTTTTTCGTTTACTTTACTTTATTGTCATTGCACCTCATACAATGAAATCAAACACCATCTTCAGTGCACATCATGACCATGAAAATAAACACAAACACACATCCTTCACACTCCACACATTGAACCGAAAACCCCCGACACCACACCAATCCTGCACTAAACAGTAGAATTGAAAAGAGCTAGTGCCCTGGGATAGAAGCTGGTTTTTCAGCCTATATGTCCTTGTTTTTATTATTCTGTTTTTGCCTGACTGCATCACTTGGCCTCCTGCTCCAGTGCTGCGGTGGTGCTGAAAGAAGTGAGCCAGGGGCCATGTGGATTCCTGCTGCACATGGCTACTGGTGCTGCCACAGTGAGGCAGTTGTCGGGGTATGGAGCCACAGGGCCCCTAAGGTGAGCTGGTGTGCATGTCGGGCACTTCCATCTCTGCCTCATCGCAGGGGCACTCAAAAAAATTAAGACACCCTGGAAAAATAAGGCCTAGTGCTTATTTCAGGACCCAGAAGAAAATAAGAGTGGGTCTTATTTTTGGGAAAACATAATATTAGCAGACCATGGGCCCAAGAGTCCCTCACTGAAGTGTCCCTGAGCTGAGCCTGTACATTAATGGCAGCCCCAGTCTTCTTCCCTCCAGAGTTTCCCACAGGAGATGCCATCCGCCTCCTTCTATTCCAGCTCCTACCTGGGATGAGGGTATCCTTGCGGCAGTCGTACAGCATCCCCAGCTGGAAGGGGCGGCCCAGGGCTGGGGTCTCAATGGCGTCCTCGGCCTGGGCCATGCTCAGGTCCTGCATGTTGCTGACGCTTCTGGTTCCCTGTAAGAGAGAAGAAACTTCTGGAGGACGCCAGAACTAACCGATGACTCCCCTAAAGGATGCAGGATATGGGCACAAGCCACACTCCACCCACTGATGTTGGTTCGGTTTGTCAGGGAATTCCACAACCTGTGTCCAAATGGAGTCAGAAAATTGATGCAAACTTGACATTTTATATCAATGAATACATATTTCCAATATATGGCAAACAAGATGGCCACGGAAGCAGGAGCATCGTAAGGTAAATCATCAGGTAAACCCCAGAACAGCAGACACTGAAGAAAAAAGGCGGGAAAAAGAGAAACTCCCCCTTCTCCCCTAGCAAGCAGTATAATGTAGATTGCCTCAGGCAGGAGCCCACCGTGCCTTCCAGCCAATCAGCGACAACCGTGTGCTCTGGCCCAGTGTACACTTTGCTGTTCAAATTATTAAATGAAGTAATGGAAGACTTCAATTATCCTGATATCAATTGGAAAAGTAATTCCGCACCAAGTGAGGAATCAAATAAGTTCCTAACCAACCTAGCTGACAATTTTGTTGTCCAAAAGGTAGAGGGTGAAACTAGAGGGACAGCCATACTGGACTTTTTTTTTTAATTACATTTATATGCCACCCTTCTCCGAAGACTCAGGGCGGCTTACAATTTTTTGGGATACAACCCAGTGTGCTCAGCAATAGCCTTCATTCCATTGTATATGCCTGCTTATTACTAAGCGGCATTTTTACAAAGTCAGCTTATTGCCCCCAACAATCTTGGGTCCTCAATTTACCTACCCCAAGAGGATGGAAGGCTGAGTCAACCTTGAGCCTGGTGGGATTCGAGCCTACAGTAATTGTAGGCAGCTGGAACTTAAGTGCTAGGCATTTAACAGCCTGAGCCACCAAGGACTTAATTCTTACAAACAGAGAAGAAACGATAGAGGGAGTTGAAACTGCAGGAACCTTGGGTGAGAGTGACCACTAGAATTCAACATAACACAAACACAAGCAATAGAACATAATGACACCCGAGTCTTGGATTTTAAAAGAGCTGATTTCAATAAACTCAGAGAGAACTTGGGAAAGATTCCATGGATGAAAATCCTAAAGGGGAAAACAACTCAAGAATCTTGGAAAACTCAGAAAAGTATGATCATAGAAGCCCAGACCAGCACAATACCACTGAGAAAGAAAAACAAGAAATCCGAGATGAAACCAGCATGGCTGCACAAAGATCTCTCTGGAAAATTGAAAGAAAAAAAGGACAAGTACAAAAAATGGAAAGAAGGACATACAACTAAGGCAGAATATCAGCAGATAGCCAGAACCTGTAAAGACGAAGTCAGGATAGCAAAGGCTCAGAACGAACAAAGACTTGCAACAAAAGTCAAAGATAATTTTAAAAAAGTTTCTTCCAACATATAAATAACAAGAAAAAAATCAAGGAAACGGTCGGACAACTAGGGAGAGAAGACGACAAGGAAGTAACAGGCAACAGAAAGCAGAACTGCTTAACTCATTCTTTGCATTGGTCTTCACGCAAAAAGAAACTATAGCTCAACCCACCAAAAACATAACTGTAATAGACAGACCAGAAATAAAAGTTAAAATAAGCAAAAAAAATAGTAAAAGAACACCTATCTGATCTTGATGAACACAAATCACCAAGGCTGATGGATTACATTCCAAAGTTTTAAAGGAGCTGGCAGAGGTCATCTCAGAACCACTGCACCATATCTTTCAAAAATCCCGGAGCACCGGAGAACTGGAAAGAGCTGATGTGGTTCCCATCTTCAAAAAAGGAAAAGAAAACAGACCCAAGAAACTATAGACCAATCAGCCTAACATCAATACCCGGGAAGATACTGGAAAAGATAATAAAAAAACAGATCTACCAACATGTAGAAACAAGCAAAGTAATAACTAGCAGTCAGCACGGGTTTGTTAAAAAGAGATCATGCCAAACCAATCTTATTTCATCCTTCAACACAGTGACTAAATTAGTAGACCAGCGAAATACTGTGGACATAATAGACTTCAGCACAGCATTCGACAAAGTAGACCACAACCTACTTCTTGGTAAGCTAGAAAAAAGTGGGATAAATAGCACCACTATCAAATGGATTTGTAACTGGCTGACAAACTGTACTCAACGAGTAGTCCTTAATGGGTCTAAGTCTACATGGAGGGAAGGAAGCAGTGGGGTGAAACAAGGTTCCGTCTTAGGCCCAGGAATCATCAATATCTTCATTAACGACTTAGATGAGGGAATAGAAGGGGAATTTACCAAATTTGCAGATGACACTAAGCTGGCAGGAGTACCCAACACCCAAGAATTAAGATCCAGATGGGTCTCGACATAATTGAACCCTGGGCCATATCTAACAAAATGAAATTCAATGTAGAGAAAAGTCAAGTCTTACACTTAGGCAAGAAAAAAACCCAAAGGACACATATAGACTGGATGAAACCAGGCTCAATAGCAGTAACTGTGAGAGGGATCTTGGAGTCTTAGTGGACAATCAGCTAAATAAGAGCCAGCTGTGTGCAGCAGCAGCCAAAAAAGCCAATGCAATCCTAAATTGCATTAACAGAGGGATACAATCGAGATCAAGGGAGGTACTAATACCACTCTATAAAGCCTTAGTAAGGCCACACCTACAGTCCTGCATCCAGTTTTGGTCACCACACTATAAAAAAGATGTTGAGACTCTAGAAAGAGGGCAGAGAAGAGCAACCAGGAGGATTAGGGGACTGGAGACTAAAACATATGAAGAACGGTTGCAGGAACTCGGCCTGGCTAGTCTAGTGAAGAGAAGGACCAGGGGAGATAGGAGAGCAGCCTTCCAGTATTTGTGGGGCTACCCCAGAGAGGAGGAGGGGGTCAAGCTATTCTCTAAAGCACCCGAAGGCCAGACAAGGAACAATGGATGGAAACTGAACAAGGAGAGATTCAACCTGGAAATAAGGAGAAATTTTCTGACAGGGAGAACAATCAACCAATGGAACAGAAGTTGCCTTCAGAAGTTGTGGGAGCTTCATCACTTGAGACTTTCAAGAAGAGATTGGACTGCCCTCTGTCAGAAATGGTGCACGGTCTCCTGCCTGGGCAGGAGGGGTTGGACTAGATGACTTCCAACTTTTGTTAATCTGTACCTGACATGGAGACACCTGCCCACTTTCCTCCTTTGCCTCTCCTGGAAGGATCCCCTCAACCTTGGGGCTTCAGCCAAGCCCCCCCCCCAACCACCCATGACAGGCTTTCAGGGGAGGAGGAACAAGAGCAAAGTGGTTCGTCTCTAGCCCTTCCCATTCTCTCCCCCCTCCCCCCCAGCACAGAGAGCAAAGTCTGATCCCCTGGAAGGATCACAGTGTGGAATCTCGCTGGGAAAATTCCTGGGGAGTTGGGAGGTGGGATTGAGAGTCATTGTTATGTATGCAGGTTTGAAATCATTGGTTTAGTTTGAATTGTTCTTGAAAAGTGTTAGAAATGATTGGTTTAAAAAGTGCGGGAAAACCCTGCACTCTGATTGGCTGTCAGCTGCGGCTGCCGGCTATAAGTAGCAGCCGCAGCAAAGCAAGTCGGGTCCGTTCTGAGCTGTAGTCACTAATAAACAAAAGAGCTTGAAGCACTCCGCGTCTGTCTCTTCATGCAAACTTAACAGTCATAATGGTGGAGGGGGGGCTTTGGAAGAAGATATCCCCTCGTTCCCTCCCTCCCATTCCTGCTCTCCCCTTGTTGGGCTGCCTGCACAGAATTCAGCAGCCTCCCGAAAAGGAGCAACCCCTCTCCCCTCCCCCCCAATTTCCTAGATTATCCCCCACCCCAAGAACACAGGTGCTTCTGTGCCACCTTGGTGGCTTTTCTGTCCTGAGGAAGCCACCCAACGTTGAGGGACTCTGGTATCCTATCCACCCCCAAGAGTTTCCGAGAGAGGAGCGACTGTTTGCTCTCATGTAACAACACTGAGTAGCCCAGTCCAAGACCCACCTGCTTTCCACCAGGTACCCAGGAACAGCCCTGCCCTCACCCCACTCCGCTATGCTGGCCCAGCAAATGCCAACTCGGGGGTCACGGTGCTTCTCTGGGGGGTCCTCACCTGGTCGGAGGAATCCAGAATCCGTGGTGGCAGGTGGATTTCTTGCTCTCCGTGGCTGATCAATCTCTCCGTCCTTTGAACTGCTGACTGAGTTTATGATGGGAACAGAGTTCAGAGATTGTAAAACCCTTGCAAACCATCGATTGCTATTACTTTATTATCACCTTTCTTGCCAGAGTGCAACATGTGTACAATGAGATTGGCTGAAAATTCATCAATGCGCAGAAATGATCAGATTAACTATGGTATTAAAAATAAGGAAGAAGGTGAATTTTTTTAAAAATATGGAATATGTGGTATAATTGGTTAAAAAAAAGGAACTAAAGATGTTTAGTGAAAATGACCAAAGAAACCCTAAAGAAGAATTGGATATATGACATATGTGGATGTAAATGTGTATATATATAAAATACTGTAAATATATAAATACGGTAAGCGATAGATTTATTGGTAGTAAATGAATTGAATTGTCACTGAAGAATATGCATACTGTTATAACAATGCTGTAAAATGTGAGAACTTGTTTCTCTTTTTTAAATTTTCTTGAAATCCTGAATAAACTTTATAAAAAAAAAAGAGATTGGCTGAGAGGAAAGAAAAAGAAAGGGAAAGAGAAAAAAGTAAAGTAAATTAGAGAAAGGGCAAAAGAGAACAAGACTATTAAGTTTAGCACACAGTTTCATGTGTTATTCAACTTCTTACTCTCTGGTTACTTAATCACTCAATTATTATTCAATATTCTAGTAGAATAGTTATGCATCTATTAAATATGTACTTTACAAATATTATTTACATAGTTTCCAAACCCTTGCAAGCCGTCAATTATTATTACTTTATTATTACCTTTCTTGTCAGAGTACAACATGTGTACAATGAGATCGGCTGAGCCTCCCTTCGTGCACACCCCCCAACACAACTCACAGTGAGGACAGAAGCCCCTAACCCAGTCCCAATCTTCTTACTATTACTAGGTGACCTTGTTGCACAATGCACCGGCCCCGCAAATGTGAAAACGTGACTGCCAGATTGCATCTCCCAGCAGCTAAAGAAAAGCGAAGACAACCGTTGTATCAACAGAGGCAGAGAATCCAAATCACGCGAAGTCTCAGTACCACTTTGTAAAGCCTTAGTAAGGCCCCACTTGGAATCCCTACATCCAGTTTTGGTCCCCGCATTACAAAAATGAGGTTGAGACTTTGGGAAAAGGGCAGAGAAGCGCAACTAAGAGGATGAAAGGCCTGGAGGCCAAAACATCTGAAGAACGGTTGCAGGATTTGGGTATGGCCGGTCTAGAGAAAAGAAGGATTAAGCGGGTACAGGATAGCAATGTTTCAGTATTTGAGGGTGTTATGGTTAGCCGGCAGCAGGTGTTGATGGCTGAGGAGAGTGAGGACTCCGATGAGGGGCCAGGACCATTAGGGAGTGGACTGCTGCCTTCAGAGATTGTGGGGGCTTATAGCAGTGATGAGGAGGTTCCCGAGGAGCCTGTGCCAAGTGTGTGTAAGCACAGGGCTGCTTGCAGGAAAGAGCAGCTGCAGCAGCATGGGCGACTCGGGAGTAAGGCTGCAAGATAATGGCCCCTCCTTCAAGAAGATAAAAGCCAGCTGTGAATTGGACGTTCTTTGCAGGAAGCAAAGATGTTTTGAAACTCGAGCCTTGTGGATGTTGCAGTATCTTAGTTGGTATTTGAAGACCCTTGTGTTGTGAAATATTTCTAGGTAACCTTATCTGTTATTCTTGGCAGCCTCACACAGTTTTGGTGAGGCTTGTGCTTGTCAAAGTTAATTAGTTTTCAGTAGCCTTTTAACCGGGGATTCGTAAGACTCATTAAAAGGTTTTTGTTCCCTTTGGTTCGTGTTGGTTTTATTGGACAAGGGTTTGGGTCAGAACAGTGGGGCTGCCCCAAAGAAGAGGGGGATCAAGCTATTCTCCAAAGCCCCCGAAGGCAGGACAAGATACAAGGGATGGAAACTGATCCAGGAGAGAAGCAACCTGGAATTGAAGAGAAACTTCCCAACAGGGAGGACAATTCACCAGTGGAACAGCAGCCCTTCGGCTTGAAAAGGTAAGGGGAGAAACACCTTCTTTAGAGTCCGAATCCCACCCTCTTATTCTGGCTGGGCGGAGGGTCCTTTCAGGCCTTTTCCTCCATCACAGGATTTCCAGGCAGGGCTAGGCAACCCCGAGTCCTTTCGCTGTCATGCCCCTGTTGGAGTCTGACTCTGAGGGAGAGATGGAACAGCTGACAGGGAGTGAGAGGGTGGCTCCAGTGGTTGTGGAGGAAACTGGGGAAGGGCACAGGCCAGATGGGCATTCAGAGGAAGACCCAGGCTCATCTCCTCTTCCTCCTAGGGCACGCAGGGAGGAGCAGAGAAGGGAGAAACGTGAGTGGCGTGGTCTACGGGAAAGGAAGGGGCCCTGATCCCCTTCATGGGCTGCAGCTGGGAGGACTGGTTAAAAGGACAAACTGCGCATGGCAAAGTTGCTGGAAGCAAAGCATGCTTTATTCTTTTTTTGAAAATTTTATTATTTTTGTCAAGACAAACAAGACAAACATAACATAAAAAACATAAACCAACGTCAATTTCAAGTGTGTCGGTCAGTTACAAATCTTGGTGCCATCCCCTTACCATCAATACTCTCCATTGCGGAAGGAAAAAAAAGGAATATACAGAACAAACAGAAAATAATAATAATAATAATAAAAAATACAACCGCCTATTATCTATTTGAAGAATCTCAAAAAGCTTATACATTTTAATTCATACATTACCTAAACCGGCTCTTCTATTATCCAACATTATTATTGTCAACTCTCTACAATGTTATAGTCTCTATATTGTATTCCCATTCAACAATTATATTTATCTCCATCATATCCATATATTACCAAGTTTTTTTTATCTAGCCATTAAAAAACTGTTTTTCTTCTTGATCTCTAATTTCAAATGTTAATCTACTCATTTCGGCACAGTCCAAAATTTTCTTAATCACTTCCTCCTGCGCAGGTATCTTGTCATTTCTCCAATTTTTAGCAAATACAATTCTGGCAGCTGTTAATACATTAACAATCAAATATTTCAACTCTTTGCTGAACGTCTCTGGCAAAATTCCCAATAAAAATATCTCAGGTTTCAAGTCTATATGTTGTTGTGTCATTTTTCCAACCACGTGTGGATTTTAGTCCAATATCTTTTTGCATCAGCACAAGTCCACCACATATGGTAATAGGAGCCGGGTATCTGGTGACATTTCCAACACTTACCCGATTTATCCTTAAACATTCTTGCAATCCTTCTCGGGGATAGGTGCCACCTGTAAAACATCTTATACAAATTTTCTTTATATGCAGTTGACATTGTCATTTTATAGTTCTGATCCCATAGTGTTTGCCATCTCTCTAAATCCCATAACCAAAATTTTTCCCCCGAGCAATCATTGTTTCTTTAACCTGTTCTTCTTCCATTCTAAATTCTAGTAAGTGCCCATAAAGTTTTTAAATTACTTTTTCATCCGTACCTATCAAAATTTTATCCAATTCAGTTGGCTTATTATAAATACCTTCAGCCTTAGAGTCCTCATCATATCTAGATTGTATTTGCAAATATGAAAACCAGTTCATTTTTATTCCTTGTTCCTGTAGTGTTTGCATCGATTTAAGTTCACCCTTTTCATTTAAAATCTCTCCATATCTAACTGTTTGTTCCTTTTTATATATTATTGGATATGAAAAAGTTTCAATAGTAGATACCCATAGTGGAATTTGTATATAATATTTGTATATAATATTGTTTCCTAATTTTTTCCCAGTTTAAAAACAAAGCTTCTCGAATATAATGCTTTCTAAAATATCCTTGCGTTTTAGTTCCCTTATACCATAGGAAAGCATGCCATCCTAGTAGCAAATCATGGCCTTCTAAAGTTAATAATCTGTTATTCCTCAACATTATCCATTCCTTCACCCACATCAGACTTTCAGCTTGATAATACAATTCCCAGTTGGGCAGTGCAAACCCCCCTCTTAACCTTGCATCTTGTAATAACTTAAGTTTAATTCTTGGTTTTTTGCCCTGCCATATAAATTTTGATACAATTTTATTTAAGTCCTCAAAAAACTCTTTCCCAAGTCTAATTGGGATCATCTGAAATAAATATAAGATTCTAGGTAATACATTCATCTTGACTGTTGATATTCTCCCAATACGTGATAATTGCATGTTTTTCCATTTTTCCAAATCTGTCGCTATCTGCTGCTTGAGTTTAATATAATTATCTTCTTTCAATGTACTGCATCTTGATGTGATGTATATTCCTAAATATTTAACCTTACTTGCAATCTGAATCTCTACTATATCTTCTAATTCCTTCTTATGCCTTGCTAACATGTTCTTTGTTAGGATCTTTGTTTTATCTTTATTAATTTTTAAACCTGCCACCATACCATATTCTTCTATTTTCTCTATCAATCTGGGTGCTGATTTAAATGGATGCTCTAGTATAAATACCAAATTGTCTGCAAAGGCCTGTAGTTTATATTCTTTTTTAATTCTCATTCCTTTTATTTGTTCATCTTCTCTAATACCTCTATTCAACACTTCTAGTGTTAACACAAACAGCAGAGGTGACAGAGGGCAACCTTGCCTAGTTTCTTTTCTTATCTCTATAGATTCTGTTAATTCTCCATTTACCAAGATCTTCGCTGTTTGTACGTTATATATTGTCTCAATGGCCTGTATAAAATTTTTCCCAAAGCCCATTTGTACCATTTGCATTTGTGCCAGCGTGCTTTATTCTTGTCAGAGCTTCTCGGTGTTTTGGCTTCCTCCCAACTGTGGTGGCTGCGTTATCTGGTAGAAGTCTGCAATTAATCATCCTGGCCTGCCGAAGTAATTCCTTCAGTGTGGTTTGTGTTGGGGTTTTTTATTTCGAATTCACTTTACTTTGGGCGCCGACTGCATTTACTCCCTCCGTAAACTGTTTTCTTTATAAGAGTTTGATATCCTGCTGAGGATAATTGGACATTGGGGCCAAGTTGGAGGCATTCAAGGGACTTTCTTCTATTTTTCTGACTTGGTTATTTTTGTGTCACGCCCCGGGTCATCACAACCAGGTTCGGGCAGGCCCGTTGCTAAGTTTATGGCTGGTTCAGCGAACTGCCAAATCCCACACCTGGCTAGCCCCGCCCCTCCCACCCCTCCCACCCCTTCCCTCCCCAGAGTCTCCACGCAGCCCATTTTGGATGCAGGTAAGTGCAGGGCCCGCACGGAGCCTGGGGAGTGGTGAAAAAATGGGCCTTCTGGAAGTTCTGGGAGGCCACGTCCACCCAGCAACCAGGCAGAGAACCTGTTGCAGGGATTTTGGAAGCCCACCCCTCTTTTAATTGCTTTTTATTGGAAAAGGGCCAAAATGCCAAGAACAAAGGATTCAGAAAGCTTTCTACATGTTCACCAAAGGAGAAGGCGGGATAATAAGAAATATCATCTAATAAATCTTTTAGTAATACTCTAACAATTTGTTCTATTGGTCTCTAGCTCTCCCTGTTCCTAAGCCTTGGCTAATGAATGCTCAAGGAGTTATCTCATAACACATTTGATTTGCTCCAAGCCATCACTGTTCCTCACTTTTAGCTGAGGCCTACAAGATGCCTAACGCTTTGTTACTTTTATCAGCATTCTAATTAGCCAGGATTGTCAGGAGACTTACACATGCGTATTTCCTATGGATAAGAATTCTTTGGTCTTGCCAGGCAGACTCCACAATGACAGGCTTCCTGATTGACTTTCAAGTGTGTGTGTGTATGACCTGGCTTTATTTTAGCAGGCAGCCCATCACAAGTGCAGCCGACCCTCTTGTATCTGGCTCTATTCAGATAACAGATAATCAGAGTTGGAAGGGACCTTGTAGGTCATCTAGTCCAACCCTCTGCCCAAGCGGGAGACCCCACACCATTTCTGACAGAGGGCAGTCCAATCTCTTCTTGAAAGTCTCAAGTGATGAAGCTCCTACAACTTCCGAGGGCAACTTCTGTTCAATGGGTTGATTGTCCTCACAGTCAGAAAGTTTCTCCTTATTTCCAGGTTGAATCTCTCCTTGGATCAGTTTCCATCCATTATTCCTTGTCTGGCCTTCGGGTCCTTTGAAAAATAGCTTGACCCCCTCCTCCTCTCTGGGGCAGCCCCTCAAATATTGGAAGACTGCTCTCCTGTCTCCCCTGGTCCTTTTGTTCATTAAAGTCAGATTAACAGAGTTGGAAGGGACCTTGTAGGTCATCTAGTCCAGTGGTTCTTAACCTTTTTGAAAGAATCGCCCCCTTGAGCCATTGAGGAAGTTGTCATCGCCCCCCTGCCACCTCTTAGCATCCCCAAGGGGGCCAGCAGAGGGGCATTAAGAGGCAGCAGGGGGGCGGCGCGTTGTTCGCAGCTACGGTGGCACGTAACGTGCCACTGCTTCCGCATTGGAGGCGCTGGTTCCAGAGCAGTGCTAGTCAATGGGTGAACCTGCAGGGCCAGCCGGCACCTCGAATGCCCCCCTGTCGCCTCTTAGCGCCCCTCTAATGCATCTTCTCTGTTGAGACACACCAGCACATCATTCACTTCGCCACTCTTCGTGAGATCTGAACTCCTTATTTAAAACCATTTTCCAAACCATTTCAGTGACTTTGATCTGGGAGAGGAAAACTCATACTGTGATTGGCAGTCAAGGGTGCCCTGCTGTGTGCCTGGCCAAATGGTGGATATGCATTCCCAGGCAGAAGTCCCTACTTAGCTAGCTGCTTCCGTATTTTCCCCCAGAAAAGCCCTACCCTGAAAATAAGCCCTGTCCTGGTTTTTTGGGGGTGGGCTTGATATAAGAAAGACACCCTCTAAAAATAAGCCCTAGTGCTTATTTTAGGGCCCAGAAGAAAATAAGACTGGGTCTTATTTTCGGGGAAACATGATATTAGCAGACCATAGGCCCAAGAGTCCCACTCTGAAGTGTCCCTGGGCTGAGCCTGTGCATTGATGGCAGCCCCAGTCTTCTTCCCTCCCAAGTTTCCCGCAGGAGATGCCCATCCACCTCCTTCTCTTCCAGCTCCTACCTGGGATGAGGGTATCCTTGCGGCAGTCGTACATCATCCCCAGTTGGAAGGGGCGGCCCAGGGCTGGGGTCTCAATGGCGTCCTTGGCCTGGGCCATGCTCAGCTCCTGCATGTTGCTGGTGCTTCTGGTTCCCTGTAAGAGAGAAGAAACTTCTGGAGGATGCCAGAACTGACCGATGACTCTCTGAAAGGATGCGGGATGTGGGCACAAGCCACACTCCACCCACTGATGTCGGTTCGGTTTGTCAGGGAATTCCACAGCCTGTGTCCAAATGGAGTCAGAAAAGTGTGACACAAAGTTTTATATCAATGAATATATATTTACAATATACGGCAAACAAGATGGCCACGGAAGCAGGAGCATCGTGAGGTAAATCATCAGGTAAACCCCAGAACAGCAGACACAGAAGAAGAAAGGCAGGAAAAAGAGAAACTCCCGCTTCTCCCCCAGCAACCAATCATAATGTAAATTGCCTCAGGCAGGAGCCCTTCATGCCTTCCAACCAGTTAGCAACAACCATGTGCTCTGCCCCAGTCCATGGAGGACCTGCACACTGCACGAATCCAAAACAGGGCTGTGGAAATATCTACAGACCCCTCACATCCCGGACATAAACTGTTTCAACTCCTTCCCTCAAAATGACGCTATAGAGCACTGCACACCAGAACAACTAGACACAAGGACAGTTTTTCCCCAAACACCATCACTCTGCTAAACAAATAATTCCCTCAACACTGTCCAACTATTTACAAAGTCTGCACTACTATTACTATTAATCTTGTCATCACTCCTTATCGCCCCTCCCCTCCCACTTGTGACTGTATGACTGTAACTTTGTTGCTTGTATCCTTACAATTTATATTGACTGTTTCCTAGTATGATTTGATTGCTTATTGTACCCTATGACTATTATTAAGTGTTGCACCTGATGATTCTTGACAAATGTATCTTTTCTTTTATGTACACTGAGAGCATTTGCACGAAGACAAATTCCTTGTGTGTCCAATCACCCTTGGCCAATAAAGAATTCTATTCTATTCTATTCTATTCTATTCTATTCTATTCTATTCTATTCCATTCTCTATTCTATTCCATTCCCTATTCCATTCCATTCCATTCCATCCATTCCATTCCATTCCCTATTCTATTCTATTGTATTCTACTGTATTGTATTGTATTGTATTGTATTGTATTCCATTCCATTCCATTCCATTCCCTCTTCAATTCTATTCTATTCTATTCTATTCTATTCTATTCTATTCTATTATTGTACCCTATGACTATCATTAAGTATTGTACCTTATGATTCTTGATTCTTGATGAATGTATCTTTTCTTTTAAGTACACAGAGAGCATTTGCACTGAAGACAAATTCCTTGTGTGTCCAATCACGCTTGACCAATAAAGAATTCTACCTACCTACCTACCTACCTACCTACGTGGGACTTTGCGCTTCATGATCTCCATCCATTTTGGGAAGGGACGTGAAGGCCTGCCTTTGCATTTTTAAGAAACTTCCTTCGTTTGTGCATCAGAGTGGCCTGTCGAATTAGCCAGTATGCATTTTGGAACGTTTTAACACCTCACCTTCCCTTCCTGGTTTTCAATGGCTGTTGCAATGGACGCAGTTCCTCTCTTTCCCATGAGAGGGCGATGCAGCGTCGTGACTCTGTTTCCCCATAGGGAAAAGCTTTCTTTAATATTGGGGATGGGGGGCAGCTGGAGGAGGGGGGATCCCTAGAACTTATTTCCTTCCCATGATGATCAGTAGCCTCTCCAAGTTTTCTTTTGGAGTGGATAACATCCGGCTGGGTATTTCCCCAACTTGCCTAAGAATGTAGACTTGCAGAGTTGCAGAGATGCTTTTCCCCTTCAGCGCTGGGGATTCAAAAAAGCCTCCCCCGCCGCCCCCCCAAAAGCTTTCAGGGAAGGAGGTCCAAGAGCGAAGATGGTTCATTTCCAGGCACCAACCCTCTCCCATCCTCTGTCTCCCCCCTCGCCCCGCCCCCACACACACGGAGGGTAAAGTTTGATCCTTCTGGGAGGACCAAAATTCAGAGTCTTGGTGGAAAAGAGGGTATTTCGGGGGGGGGGGGTGAGTGAGGGGAGATGGGATGGAGGGAACTGAAGTTTCCACCTCTCCCCTCTTTGGGCTGCCAGGAGAGAACTCAGCAGCCGTCCAAAAAAGGAACAACTCCCCTCCCCAAAATACCTGGAATCTCTTCCCCAGCCCAGTAACACAGGTGCTTCCGTACAACGCTCCCTGCTGTCTCTCCCTCTTTGAACTCCAGTTTCCTTCCCTAACAAAGAAGATGGGATCCTACTAAGCTCTTGCATCCCTCCTCCCCACTGTCTTCCCTAGCCTTAGGATCTCCCACCCACCCATGAATGTCCCCCAGAAAGCATGGACCCCTCGCCCACATCTCAAAGGAAGCAGCTCCTTCACCTGCTTTGCACCAGAGAAGCCCTGCCCTCGCCAAGTTCCACTCCACCGCCAACTTGGAGGGGGGGTCTTGGTACTTCTGGGGGAGGGGTCTCACCTGGTTGGAGGGATCTGGAATCCCGCAGGGGATGGTGGATCTGCTGCTCTCCTTGGCTTCTTCTCTTCTGCTGGATTTCCTCCTCCTTGGAACCACTGGCAGACTTTATGATGGGAATCCAGAGTTTGTAAAACCTTTTGAAGCAGTCAGAGTTTCCTGCCACAAGATGGCATCTCATCTGGTCATCCGGTTTTCCTATCCTAAAAAGGGTCCCTGAAACGGGGGCCACTTTTCCTCCTCATCCTTTAAGGTCTTCTTCGGGGTCTGGGAGGTTGGGGGAGAGGAGTGGGGGAAGCAGAGGGTCTTCCTCAAAGCAGGAAGCCCCTCACCTGCCCTACCCTCTGAGCCTGGCAAGAGGGAGCAGCTGCAGCCCACTTCCTCCAAAGGCTGGACCACCGCTCTGCCTGTCCAGTCCCGGGTTCAAGGCTCAGCCTGGGAATCGCAAGGAAAGCCTCGTCTCCTGCTTTCTCTTCAGGATGTTCAGAAAACTAAAGAGAAAAGACCAGGAAAAAACAAACAAAAACAACGTTCACTTCCTCGTTTGAAGCAGATTCCTCTTGAATGAGTCACACCAGTCTGTTTCCTTTGCAAGAAGAGAACTAGGAAATGCGTCAGAGCAATGAGTTCCACAGCCGTCCAGAAGAGAGGAACAAAGACCTCTCTTGGTCCGAGGCTCAGCTTGGGAATTGTAAGGAAAGCCTCGGCTTCTGCTTCCCCTTCAGGGCATTCAGAAAACAAAAGAGGAGGGACCGGGGGGAAAAAAAAAACACCTTTCGCCTCCTCTTTTCAAGCAGCCTTCCTTCCTATTTAATGATCTACATTTAAGTCTCTTTACTTTGCAAGAAAAACACACAGCAAATGTGTTTTTGAGCAATGAGTTCCACAACCGTCCAGAAGACAGGAGCAAAAACCTCTCTTGGTCCTTCATGCCTCTAGGCAGGGGTTCCCAAACTCAACAACTTTAAGATTTGTGGGCTTCAATTCCCAGAATTCCATAGCCAGCCATGCTCCTTGAGGAATTCTGGGAGTTGAAGTCCACAAGTCTTAAAGTTATCAAGTCTGGGGACCCCCTGCAGCCCCTCTCTCTCCTTTTCCCTCAGGCTTCTTTCTCTGTCTTTCCCTCTCCCCCTCCAGGTCCCAATAGTGCAATGGGGGGCTATGGAGGGTGGGGGGGGTTGTTAGTCTCCTCCCCAAATTCAGAGCCTCCCCCAGAAGGGACCGAAGCTCCCCTCTTGCCTGACCTCCAAAGCCTCAATTCTGAGATTCAGAAGAAAAATGGAAGTTTCTGCAGAAGCTAAAACTACGTTGGCTCCAATGCCTTTTTTTTCCTTCTGTGGCTTCAGGGCAGAAAATGCCTGTTTCCCACTTTCGCTTTTCCTGCCATTTATTTATTTATTTATTTATTTATTTATTTATTTATTTATTAAGCAACTATTAGATAACAGGTATAAGCAGGGGTGGGATTCAAATTTCTTAACCACCGGTTCTGTGGGCATGGCCTAATTTGTGGGTGTGGCTTGGTGCTCATGTGACTGGGTGTGTGTGGCTTGTACGTAAACATTGTAAATATTTATGTAAATATTGTATTTTATCTCTATCTATCTATCTATCTATCTATCTATCTATCTATCTATCTAAGAGCAACTTTTACCCAAAATAAGGCAAAGCAGACTGAGTTGCTTGCAGAATCACAGATTCACTCAGAGATCTACCTTTCTGCAATCTGCTGCCTGAGTCTGCACTGAAAAATAGAAGCTTCAGTCCTAAGGAAGGTTCAGCTCTGCTCTCAGGCCACTTCTCCCCCACCCCACAATTCCCTGAATACCACCCCTGACTGGGCCTCAGGGAAGCCTCCTGGGCGAAGGCAAAGCAGTACAACAGTGATTTAGATTAGCTAGAAAGCAGAAATCCAACAGGAGGCGGGGAGGGGCCAGTCAGCGGCACGATTTGCTGGTTCTCCAAACTGCACAGAATCGTAACAACCGGTTCTATAGAACTGGTCCAAACTGGTAGAATCCCACCCCTGCTTGGAAGGCAAAGTATGGGACAACCCCCCCCACCCATCACCAAGGCAGCATCTGCTGAATCCTTGTAAAACTGGGCAAGGTGGAGAGAGGAGAGTAGACAGAGCCGAATCAGTCTCCCTCTCTCGGTTACTCTCTCTGGCAGCCTGACTGGCCAGAAACGGCAGCTTTGTTGGTGCTGGACGCACGACCTGCTCTCCGCCAAGGGAGGGAGGGTGTTCTGCTCTGCGCCATGGATGGCTATAAAGCAGACAGAGCAACTCCACAAAGCATCTATACAAAGTTCTTTTTATTGGTTCATCAGGCATCCTGTCAACTCACAGTTATGATGAGGTTCTTCTTAATGTCCAATCCTTTGCATATCTGAATCGTGGTGCAGAAAGATATTAAACTCTCATACCTATATTTCATCCCTTAATTACTCTCATACCTATATTTCATCCCATAATTACAGAGGTAGCGAGTATAGCTGCTACATGAGGCTCTGTGTTCAGGCAAGAAGAAGAGAAACCTCCCTCAAGCCACCAAGGGTCAATTCAGTGACCAATCAAGGTTACAGATGTGACCACATGACATGGACTACATTTCCCAAGATACCTTAACCACATTTACCCTTAAGGGGACAGCTCTCAATTCCTAACTACCTATCCCAAATCCCATTAACTCTAAACTGGCTGGACAGCATACTCCCTGCCTGGAATTGTAAATTCCACTAAGTAAAGAGCAATTAACTAAGATAAACAGTAAAGAGTAATACTAATTGAATAACTGATAACTATATAACTAAATAAACAGCTATATAAGTAAAGGAAACAGTAATAAAGCATCAAACAAAGCAAAGCATGTGAAGCTTGAGGTTCAATCTTCAAGTTCAGCCTTTCTCTGCAGCAACACTAGGTCGGTGACCGATCAGGTGTAGAGCTTCTTGGTGCAAGTCTTTTGGTCAACTCAGGCGGCCTCTTAGGGTGGACAGGTACTCTTGGTGGCAATGGTGAAAGTCTGGTGTTTGCTTCTGGTGGCCTTTTAGGGTTGGAGCAATGCTCTTGCTTCCACGGTGTTGAAGCGCATCGGGAAGGTGTTGTGGAGGCATATGCCTGTGTAGAGTGTCTTAGTGGACGTCTGGTGGCTGCTGGTGGCTGTTTAGGATGGAACGGCATTCTTGTTTTTGATGGTGCTAAAGGACATCGGAAGTCCATTGGAATGGATGGTGCTAAGGCATCTGCCTGGGTTGGGGCCTGCATCGGATCGACACTGACAAGTCCTGAAATTCCCCAACCCAGGTCTGTCTTGAAGGCAAAGGGTGAGTATCTTGGGCCTCTGACTACTTCAGTGTGCGCTAAGGCGTCAGGGGCATCTAATCCCAACAAGAGCAAAATCTTGGCTTCAGGATCTAGGGCGGGAAAGTGATGAGCCATATGCTTCAGGTGAGGTACCTCTGGTGTTGCAATGTGGCTGCGGTCATCTGGTATCCCATCCCATTCTAACACGGGCGGCAATAGGAACTGAGAACTTCCATCTAATGACTCTATACAGAGTCCAGTAGCTCTCCTCCCCCAGCGCCTTGGTGCGGTGCACGTTGAAATTGTGAAGTGCACTTCTTCCTTCGGAACATCAAAGAGGTCGAAGAATGCAGACCTGGCTAGTGAGCGAGTGCTCTGAGGATCTAGGATTACGACATTTTCACTGCTTCTTGTGGGCGCCCATCAGGGTAGACTTTGGCTAAGCAGATTTGACAACACAAGCGAGGGGCTGGTGTGTTATCGCACACTGACGTGCAATGGACACTTACCACTGGCTCCGATTGAGCTTTCGTGGCGCACTGAGGCCCCTTGTTCAAAGGAGGGTTAGGAGTTGTTTGCTGTGGTGATTCAGAGTCTGGATGCAGAGCAGTTGGGTGCTCATTGCTGTTGCATAGATGGCATTGCACCTTGGCTGTGCAGTACTTGGACGGATGCTTGGATTCACAACACTTGTAACAGAATTGGTACTCCTTTATCAATTCTCGCTGTAGGGTCAGGGATTTTGCTGCAAACCCTTGGCACCTGTTCAGTGAGTGTTGAGTGTGGTGCAAAGGACAAAACTTGACTCTCTTTGTAGTTGGATATCTAGATCGGGTTGAGTCTGATGAGTTAGTGTCTGAACTTTTTCTGGGTGAGGAGTCAATCTCGGTTTTATGGACAACTATGAAGGGTTTTACCTTTGCAGTGGACGTAGGGCTTGTGTATGGTATATAGTTTCTGTTATACCTTTGTTGTGGCCCCGCCTCCTGAGCCTGTGCTGACAGAGGAAGAGGACTTGGATGATGAAGGGGAGGAACGGGCAATGCCTTCCTCCCCAGGACCTTTCTCCCCAGGACCTTCCTCCCTGACAATGCCTTCCTCCCCAGGACCTTCCCCCCTGGCAAGGCCTTCTTCCCCAGGACCTTCCTCCCTGGCAATACCTCAGGTTTCATCGGAAAGCTGAGAGGGACAGCCTGAGATACACCAGGAGGGAAGTATATCGGCACAGCCACAGCTGGGGAGTGAGGAAGAGGATTCCTGGCTTGATCCCAGGCAGCGTCGGAGGGAGAAATGTCAGCAGCAACGTAGGAGGCATGGGAGGGCTAGAGAGTGAGCTGGACCACACCCCACAAGGTATAAAAGTGGGTGTGCCTACGTTGTGAACTCTGTCCGTGACAAAGTTCGAACAAACCAAGACTCCTGTTTGTGTTGTGGCTGGACTGTATCTGGAGAAGCTCTTGTTCATGGACTTTGAGAATAAAAAGCCCGTTCTGACTCAGTGAGTAATCCGATACTTGACAAATCTGAACTTGGCAGTCAGAATGTGTGTGATTGCCAAGAGCCTTATCAGCTGTAGCAGATTGGCTTTTGGAGACAAGCCAGCGTGACACTCTGTGCGGGTGTTGGTGCCAAGTTCCTTACCTTCTGGAAGAAGGGAAGGGGAGACAGAACATATCTTTTTTCATTGGGAGGACTAACAGCTCTGAGGCCGTGGGCCCTGGAGGTGTTGCATACTATTGCCGGGTGGGCCACAAATTCTTCGAGAATGGTAAAGGGTATAAAGTTGTGAAGACCTTTAGCCATGAAGGCATCAGAAAACTGGAGCCACTGTTCAATTAGCACTTGCGGGAGTTTTCGAATGATTTTGTTTTGCATGTCGATGTGGTCAAGGCAAGCGAGTCCTGGTAACTTTAGATCCCGCTGTGCTGATTTCAGTTGTATGAGTATATTAGAGAGTTCCACAACCAGGTGTGGCTTGTTGATAGGAATTTTAGGAAATCTGTCAAGGCTGTTCAAGAGCATTGATTCTACTGCTGTGGAAGCACCATACAGTAGGTCGAGTCTTTGCCATGCTAACTGTAGGGCACCCTCTGGGTCATCTAATTGGGAGGTATACAGGGGCTTCGTTGCTTTGGCAGACTGTGGCCCCAGCCACTGTATCAAGTGTTGCAGTATTACCTCGGGTTTCAGGCATGCATCCTGAGTGGTGCGCAGGAAAATTTTCTTCCAGAGGAGATATTCGCTGCCTGGCTCATCAGAGAATCTGTATACCCCATTGGCGGCCAAATCTAGCTTTCCGTTCCTGAGCGCCAACTCTCTCCAATAGTCTGCATCAGCTGTAGAGGTGGATTGGGTAAGGGGCATTGTTGTAGAGGGTGGATTCGGGTTGTGTGTCAACGACGGGTTATAGTGTTCCTGCCAGTGCTTACGGATGATTTCATCTTGCCATTCCAGAGACAATGGTGGAGCTTCATGCTGCTGTGTAGGCTGGCTGCGGTCATTTTGTGGTATCTGTGAGCTCGGGTAGTGTTGAGGTTGTGGCTGGAATGGCACTGCCTGTGGATTGAGTGTGGCAATTGTGGTTGGTTGCAGGCCATTAGCCGTTGGAGTAGGGTTGCTGATTCTGGGAAGAGAATCTCGGACTTTAGGTTGTACAACATCAGTTGGAGAAGATTTGCTGTTGGTGGGAAGTGAATCTCGTATTTTGGGTCTTACAATGTCAGTTGCGTGACTGAGGTTTAGAGTCTGTGGTTGAGATTCACTCCTATGCTCCCCTGGTTGTGGGAGACTGATAGGCAACTGAGGCAGTTCCACCTGCACGTTTCGTAGCGAGTGCTGCTCATCCACGTAGGCCTTGAACCGTATATGTGGGTTCTCTTCTCCCAGCTCTTTGAGGTCGAAGGTGAGGGAGGCAGCGTTGGCTGCGTTCTGCCATGCTGCAGCCCATGCTGTTTTCATTGCAGAATCTCTGTGCCGTTCAGCCAACTCCAATTGGGCCTGAACTTTGGCCATTTCTGCTTGTTGTTTGGCCATGGCTTTGGCCATTTCTGCTTGTTGTTCGGCCTGGGCCTTGGCCATTTCTGCTTGTTTAGCTGCTACTTCTGCCTGTTGAGCTGCTACTGCCGCCTTCTGCCGTGTCACCTCCTCTGTTGCGCGTAGATCTGCATCTGCTACTGCAGCTTCTATTTGAGCTTCTACAGCTTGGTTGGTGTAACTTGCAGCTTTGGAGGCCCTAGATGCGGCGCTGCGACGGGAGGATGCTCTGGAAGAATGGTGAGACCCAGCAGCAGAGAATTGGCATGAGACACTGGAACCTGCTTGCGATCTAGCTGGTTTGGGATGGAGCGGGGAGGCTTTCTTAGAATGGTAGGAAGAAGACAAGTGTGATCGAGGAGCTATGTCAGATGTGGCTTTCTCCTTTGCTTGTTCCTCCTGTAGTGCATCAAAGAGCACGGCCTGGAGGGATTTTTTTTCTTCCTGAATGCAGTCTTCGCATTCTTTGTTCACCTCCTCGAAGCATTGGATGTGTTCTTGGAGCTCTGGGTCTTCCAGGTTCGACTGTATGTATTTAAGTTTACTTTCACTGTCTCTCCACCGTGCAAGATGTTCCTCTATCTCTTTTTGCATTAGTAGTAGTCTCTTGAGGGGCAACTTGCTTTGGGGGTATCGCAGATCCCTACCAGCTCTGCCCATGCATCTGCACAATGGTGATACTGCCTGGCCCAGTCCTCTTTGAAGCGCACCACCGCGGGTGAGGTAAGCTTCCTAGGCTGTCTGAGGTCATAGGCTTTCTGAGGTAACGCCAGGTCTTCGGAGGTTTGGATGGCTGGATGAGGGCTTTGGGAACCAGGCTCCATGTTTACATCTAGGGTGGGAGGAGGGTTCGAGACCTCTGGTACTTCAGGTACATCTGTCATGGCTAGAGAAGTTGCCATGCTTCAAGTAGGCAAAGTTGAATTTTTGAAAATTTGGTAGTGTCCTTTATTTCGCTAGGGTGCTGTGTGCAGGTAGCAAAGGTGAGGAGTGTCTGCTGGATGTAGTACTAGAGCACGTAGGTGGCGCTGCACAATATGGCTGCTTTTAGGGGCAGCGAGCTTGCAACACAAGTGGGCGCTATAGAGGGCGTTGTTGCTGAGTCTGAAGATGAGAGAGCAAAGCGCAGGTTTGCCTGTTAGTGTTGCTTGTGACACAAATCGGCACAATAGGAGACGCTGTTGCTGAGTCTGAAGACTTGAGAGCGAATGCAAGTTTGCCTGTTAGTGTTGCTTGCTAGGTCTGGAAGACACTGATGCTAAGCACAGGTTAGGCTGCAGGAAGTACTGGAAACTTGCATTAAGTCACCAGGGGTTGCCACAAGCTAGCAGATAAAATAGAATTTTCCTTGGTTGGACGCTTGTTAAAATCAGGAAAGTTCCTGTAAATTCATTGCTTGCCACTAGGTGGAGTTGGATCAGTTGAGAAGAAAAGGAAGGAAAAAAGAAAAAAAAATTATCTGTGAAATTTCTACTGGACCACCAGATGGTGCAGTGGTCTGCTTTTCCTGAGTCTGATTTCCCTCTTGGGGGGGAGGGGTGTCTCGTGGCTACGAAGCTTGTTGGTTTTCCAAAGGAATTTATTGCTGGAACATGCTGGAAGAGAAATTCATCAAAGAAATAGCCTTGGTGGCTCAGGCTGTTAAATGCCTGCACTTAAGTTCCAGCTGCCTACAATTACTGTAGGCTCGAATCCCACCAGGCTCAAGGTTGACTCAGCCTTCCATCCTCTCGGGGTAGGTAAATTGAGGACCCAAGATTGTTGGGGGCAATTAGCTGACTTTGTAAAAATGCCGCTTAGTAATAAGCAGGCATATACAATGGAATGAAGGCTATTGCTGAGCACACTGGGTTGTATCCCAAAAATTGCATGCCACCCTGAGTCTTCGGAGAAGGGCGGCATAGAAATGTAATAAAAAATATACAGCATTCCAAACTGTCATACAGTGTAGCTTTGTTTTATATATATATATTTAAATTCTTTTGTGGTAAAGAGAGGAGAACATGAAGAAACTTCAGGTTTTTAGCAGAGGTAACAGCTCCTTTGTTTAAATAGCTTGGCTTTGTGCTCTGAAGATGGTCCTGCATTAATGATTTATAACCCCCAATAAACTGGCCAGGGTAGTTGTAAATAGCTGGAGAGGGCCTCTTTATGGCCTCTGAGAGTTGGAGAAATGCAGTATCTTTGTTAGAGGGTAAAGGAAGATTCTGCAGACTTACATAGGATTTACAGCTCAAACTGAGAAAATGCTTCCAAACTGCACTTAAACTGCTTCATTTCTTTAGTCATCAATGGGAAGATGCAGACCAAACCAGAGAATAGGATGTTTTAAAGTCTCTTGTGTAAAAGGAGAAGGGGGGAATTTCTTGCCCCTCCCACCATCCAAACAGCATGTAAAAGGTTCCCTTGCACGGAGAGGGAAAGACGAGGAGAATTCAGGCAATCTGATTAGCTATATCTTTGCTTTGGAGGTACAGATTAGCATTGCATATTCACTCCTGGCTTCAATATTACTTTGCTTTATCACTTCATCCAAATTAACTTTCTTTATATTGAAGGAATCCAGATGGGATTTCAAACCAAGATAAAGATATCTTTTTACTCAGGGATATATCCTTTGCATATCTGAATCAGTTGTAAAAGATATTAAACTCTCATACCTATATTTCATCCCATAATTACAGAGGTAGCAAGTATAGCTGCTACAAGAGGCTGTGTGTTCAGGCAAGAAGAAGAGAAACCTCCCTCAACCCACCAAGGGTCAATTCAGTGACCAATCAGGGTTACAGATGTGACCACATGACATGGACTACATTTCCCAAGATACCTTAACCACATTTACCATGATGCATTCCCTTAAGGGGACAGCTCTCAATTCGTAACTACCTATGCCAAATCCCATTAACTCTAAACTGGCTGGACAGCATAGAGGGAGGGAGGGAGGGAGAGAGAGAGAGAGAAAGGGAGAGACAGAGAGAGACATACACACAGAGAGACAGAGAGAGAGAGAGACACACACAGAGAAAGTGAGAGACACACACAGAGAGAGACAGAGACAGAGAGAGAGAGATATGCCAGGGGTGAGTGGGGCAGTGGCGCATTGTGTTGTAATGGGCTCCAGGAGGAGGAGGGGGGATCCAGTCTCCCCCATTGTGAAGCGACTTGTCAAATTGGGGAGTGGATGCCCTCCTCCTCCTGGAGCCCATCACAACACAAGGCGAGAGAGGGAGAGAGCAAAGGGGAGCAAGAAAGAGAAGAGAGAGCAAAGCACTGCAAGAGCATCAGGCAGGCCATGGAGGGGGTGTTGGGTCTCCCCCGCTCCTGCCCCAGGCCAAAGGAAAGCCAGCTGGGCTTCTCCTTCCTTCCAGCCTTCCCCCTGCTGCCTTCCCCCCACTCAGTCCTACTTCGGGACAGAGTTTGACTTTGTAAATTACTTTGTAAAACTCTCTAGTCCTATAAATTACTTGTCTCCTAACTTAGTTTTACATCTTCCTAGAACAGACTGAGTTCTTTCTGGCAGCGTTCTTTGTGTCCTTTCCCTTCGTCTTCCTAACTAACCACTTGGTCCCCTGTTAATCAGCAGAGATCCAAGGTGTGTGGATTGTTCTTGATAGTTTGAGATGCCTGCCAGTCTCTGGAGGAAGCAGGGGTGACATTTATGGAAGAAACAAGGATTTGCAAAGGATTTTATTTATTAAGTTCAAGTTGTGTTGCTCATGTTCTGGACTTAATTTTCTGCAATCAAAGGCTGTTCCTGGGAGAGTTTTTCTCCAGCCAGAAGGTAACCTGGACATTGGGGACAAAGTTGGAGATAATAAAGGGATTCTTATTGCTTATCTGACTGTGTTGCCTTCGTGCCACGCCCCGGGTCATCACACAGGCTATGGACTTCTGGGAGTTGAAGTCCACGAATCTCAAAGTTCTCCACTTTGGGAACATCTGCACAGAGGAGTGAAATACCAAGAGAAGGTCCTTGCTGTCCTCTGCTGGATGGTTGTGGAACTCATTTCTGAAACACATTTCCTGTTTCGTTTCTTGCAAAGTCAACTGACTTACTGTAAAAGTGAATAATTAGGAAATCTGCTTCAAAAGAGGGGGGGAAAGTCATTTTCTTCTTAGTCCTTCAACTTTTGTTTTCTGAACGCACAGAAGACAAAGCAGAAGGCCAGGCTTTGCTTAAAATAGATCCATCAGGGAAGCCGCAGATCTACGTGCCAGCAGGGATTCCCAATTCCCTCCAACTAGGTGAGCTCCCCCCCACTTCGAGAAGCACTGAGATCCCCTCCCCAATTGGCATTTCAGGGGCAGTGTGGAGTGGGGGGAGAGCAGGGCTTCTCCTGGGCACTGGGGGAGAGCAAGCCAAGGAGGGGAAAGCAAGCCAGGTGTGCAGGAAGTGTGGCAGAGAAGCACCTGGGTTGTTGGGGGGGCGGAGATTGCAGGTAATTTGGGGAGGGGCGGATTGCTCCTTTTCTGCTGAGTTCTGTCCAGGCAGCCAAAGAAAGAAAGAGCTGCAATTGAATTCTGGCTCTCCTGGGGAGGGTGGAGGGTGGGGGATCAGACTTTGTCTTCTATCTAGTCCCATCTCCTGCTAGTCCCTTTCAAAGAACTGCCTGTCCAATCTCTTTTTTAACAACCTCCAGTGTTGGAGCACCCACAACTTCTAGTGGCCAGCTGTTCCACTGCTTAATTGTCCTCCCTATTGGGAAGTTTCACCTTTATTCCAGGTTGCTTCTCTCCTTGCTGAGTTTCCATCCCTTGTTTCTTGCCTTGCCTTCTCCTGCTTTGGAAAATAGGTTGACCCCCCTCTTCTTTGGGGCAGCCACTCAAATACTGGAAGACTGCTCTCATGTCCCCCCAATCCTTTTTTTAAATTCATAAACATTTTGAATGTATTGAATGTATTGTCAGGGCATATCATTTATAGAAAAAAGAAGACTGAAAAGAAATAATAACATATATACTAATAACAATAGTAATGGTGCAACAGCATAATTGTAACTAAATTTCTCTTCATGTTAGCTTATTTGCAATCCTATTGGTTATATTGGCATATTTATAGTTATAAACGGTCTTTATATTTAGTTCATACATAGCAATAATCTTTCTTCATCTAATTCCCCTAACCCCAATCCTTCTTTTGTCTAGACTGGCCAAATCCAGTTCCTGCAACCGTTCTTCATAGGTTTTCATCTTAGTTGCTCTTCTCTGCACTTTTTCCAAAGTAGTTTCAGTTTCCCTTATCCTGGCCCTCCCTTTCCCTCCCCACAGTCCTTCCCCCCTCTATTGCGTATGGCAGGCTGGCAACTGGGGAAGCATACCTGGTGCAATCCTGATGCATTTCACTCCTCATCCAAGAAGCTTCTTCAGTTCAGAAGAACTCCAGTCAGAACGGAAGAAGCTTCTCAGATGAGAAGCGAAACGTCTTCAAGGAAAAACCAAGTCCAGTGGCCTTTTGAAAAAGCAGGTTTGGGATACTATTAAAAGGACACAACTAAAATCATAATGGGGAAAGGGGCCTTGTCTGTTCTGGGATTGTGGTCCTCAAAATTCCCCAATAAGTCCAGGGAGACTCTTCAGTTGACACAAGGGGTCTGACCCTAATCCAGGAACTTGTTCCTCTGCCCAAAAATGCCTGTCCCAAGGGATCCTACCTTTGCTGGAAGAGTGGCTGATGTTGGCCTGCAGGAGGCTTCAGCACTGCCACCACATGTGTATTATGGTTATCAATTTTCCCCCTGGTCCTAATAAAGTTTTTTCTGTTTGTTGTTGTTCTCTGTCAATACCAAATTCTTCTAGATCTTTTTTACATCTTGTCTGCAATTGTAGATAGGGCCACCAGTCTATAATTATTCCCTCTTCGCTCAATTCTTGATTTGTATTCAAACTTCCTTGTTTGTCTGACAATTGATTGTACCTTATCATTTTTTATTTATTTGTTTATTTATTTCTTTATCTTGTCAAAAGCTTACAATACAATAGAAATAAGAATAAACATAAGTTTAAATATAAGAAATGGGAACTAATAATTGAGGACAATAGGACAGGGACGGTAGGCACATTGTGCAGCTCCCATTTTGGTTATGTCTAATGTATTTGGATAGATCATTGCTTCGATTGTTGAAAGCCAGCCAGGTATTTTAATATAATGTTTTTTTTAATTTTACCCCAGACCTGTAATAATGCATTTGTCAGCCTTCAAGATTTCCTTCTTTTGCTTTGCATCTTTTGGCTGTCATAAGTAGGGGGGAGGAGGGGGGACTTGATTATGGGAAGTGAGCTGGAGGTTTTGTTAAGAAGAAGTATATCAGTTGGGGGTTCTTGCTTTGATTCCTGTCTTATGCTATGCGCAGCCACAGCTCTTTATCAAAATATGCCAAGGTCAACAGACAGAGGCCTCATCACCACCTGGAGATGCCCACATGACGTTATCCATAACTTTTAATTGGGTAGCCTGCTTGAACTATTGTGGGTGGGAACGTTATCATCCTTTGTATATGTGATTTTTGCGCTCATTCTCTCAGATTCAGAATTCTTTTGTTGCTACCACTTGATTTCCCGTAAAAGATATCTTTTCTCTAATTCATGGAGTCTAAGTTCTTTCTTGGATTTTGAATGGAGCACTACCTGACAGCATTCCTAATTAGATGGTTTTGAAAATGTGAGTGTGTTTTATTCTTTTTCATCCACAAAAAGGCGTGCCATCCTATTTGTAAGTCATGTCCTTCTACGGTTAGTATTCTTTTGTTATTCAGGGACATCCACTGGTCTTCTCACCTCTCTTCTCTTGTATCTCTTTCTTCCAGACATATCAACAACACATGGGAGCCAAGCATGGCCTTTGCAGAGGACGCCATTGAGATTCCAGCCCTGGGCCGCCCCTTCCAGCTGGGGATGCTTTATGACTGTCGCAAGGATGCCCTCATCCCAGGTAGGAGCCGGAGGAGAGGCTGAGGGGTGGAGGGAAACCTGGGAGGGAGGGAGACGGGCACTGCCATCAATATGCAGGCTTAGCCCTGGGACACTTGAGAGCTGGCATCCTTAACACATGGCCTGCTAATCCCAGGTAGCTGAGTAGGGTCTTCTGCCTGGGAATGTGTATCCAGCCCTTGGCCTAATGTGCTGCAGGGCTGGCCCTGTCTAACAAACATGGGGTTGGTTTCCAGACCAAAGTCACTGAAATGCTGTGGAAAATGATGAAACCTCTCTACTCAGTCAAAAGCCTTTGGGGTTTTTTTGCAGTATTTTGCAAAACTGGCTAGAGGTTCCCGGGGTGATTGCTGGACCGAATTGAATTGAATTGCCATCCTTCAGTTTCCAGAGACTATGGTATCATGCTATGAAACCAGTAACTGCCACTTCCCATGTTGTTTCAATGCTGTATGCAAAGCTGGAGTGTCCTCTCCAGAGCAAGAGGCTTGGGTGATTTAATATGGAGGATAAACTGTTACCCAAGCAGCAGATCCCCCCTCTCCATGTCGCTGAAATAGTCTAATGGAATGGAAGACCCGATACGATGAGTTCCAGCTGTGTCGCAGGAGTTCCCAGAACGTGATTGTACACAGTCATGAACTGCTTCCGGGGTTCTGGCTCCAGATTTTGCCTCGAGGTTGACTCCTGAAGTCTTTTCTAAGAATAGATGTAGCTACAAAGCAGTGGAGGTTTGAAATCAGAGTTTCCCTTCTCCTAGAAGATGGTTCTACTGTTTTATCTGCCGTTGGGGCATTGAGCCCTCTTCCGCCTTCAAAACCATTGACCATCTTCTCCTGTAACCCTGGAAAGGGGCCCTTACGACGTGCTCCCAGCCGGGCCAGCTGGACCAAGGTTTTTTTTAAGGAGGTATTACTCCTCTGGCAGTCCTCCACACTTCAGGATGCCCAGCTGGGCTCCATTTGCGGTGTCCATTATCTTCCAACTCTCTGCTGAGGTGAGATGAGATTATCCTCTGGGAGAAATGATGACCCCTTGTCCAAGCTCTCTGGGGCTTCTCTATCCAGCTGCAGCTTTTTTGGAGGTCAGGTTTCACATTTACCTAGATCTGTATCAATCGGGTTTCAGGCCCAGGTACAGCACGGAAACGGCATTGGTTGCAATGGTGGATGATCTCTGGAGGGCTCGGGACAGGGGGCATTCCTCGGTCCTAGTCCTATTAGATCTCTCAGCAGCTTTTGATACCATCGACCATGGTATCTTATTGCAACGCCTCGGGGGGTTGGGTGTGGGAGGCACCGTTTTGCGGTGGTTCTCCTACCTCTCGGGTTGTTCACAATTGGTGTTGGCAGGAGGGCAGAGGTCGACCCCGAGGCCCCTCACTTGTGGGGTGCCCCAGGGGTCGGTCCTCTCTCCTCCTGTTCAACATCTATATGAAGCCGCTGGGTGAGATCATCTGTGGTTTTGGGGTGAGGTATCATCAGTATGCTGATGATACCCAGCTTTGTATCTCCACCCCAAACCAACTCAGTGATGCTCTCACCGTGATGTCCCATTGCCGGGAGGCGGTGCAGATCTGGATGGGAAGGAACAGGCTCCCACACAACCTGAAATGAGATTCAAGGTCTTAGTATTAACATTCAAAGTCCTACGAGACATGGGTCCAGGTTATTTACGGGAGCGTCTACTGCCGGCATCGAATACCAACCGTCCTGTACGAACGCACAGGCAGGGACTTCTCTGGGTGCCGTCTGCGACTCAGTGTTGGCTGGCGGTGTCGGCCTACTCTGTAGCTGGCTCCGCTCTCTGGAACCAACCTACTCTGTAGTGGCTCCCGCTCTCTGGAACCAACTATCTCTGGGGCTCCGCCTGGCCCCTGATCTCCACACCTTCCATCATGACCTAAAAACTTGGCTGTTTGAACAGGCTGGGCTGTGCTGACTCCCGGGAAGGGTTTTATATGTATTATGGGATTTTTAGTTTAATTCGGCTTTCTGCAATTTAATTCTATTTTAGTTAGTTAACTTAACTTATTGTATTGTCTTTTATCTGTGAGCCGCCCCGAGTCCTTCTGGAGAGGGGGTGGCATACAAGTCGAATAAATAAATAAATAAATAAATAAACCTTGCAAAGACTGAGTGGCTGTGCATACCGGCATCTCGGATGATCCAGGATGTTCCATCGTTAGGCATGGGGGGAGAGGTGTTGCCCCCCGTGGAGAGGGTGCGCAACTTGGGTGTCCTCCTGGATGCACGGCTCAGTTTGGAGGACCAGGTGGGAGCCATGACCAGGGGGGCATTTGCCCAGGTTCACCTGATGCACCAGTTGCGCCCCTATCTGGACCGAGATGCCTTGTGCACGGTTACTCATGTGCTTGTTACCTCCTGAGTTGACTACTGCAATGCTCTCTATTTGGGGCTGCCCTTGCGGACCACGGACCCACGTGGGTTGTGATGGGAGTATCCCTTCCCAGTTGCGGTTCTCCAGGTGAGATTCAAGGTGCTGGTAATCACCTATGAAGTCCTACATGGCTTGGGGTGGCCTAGACAGTGTTGGCTGGTGACCCCCAGGAGTAGGGCCTATTCTGTGGGAGTACCCACCCTGTGGAACCAGTTGCCCTTGGGGCTGCGGTTGGCCCCTGACCTCCATGCCTTCCGTCACGACCTGAAGACGTGTCTTTTCGAAGAGGCTGGCCTGGACTGAGGGGGGTGGGTTTTTTAAATACATTCTTATGCCTAGTTTTTTATGGGTTTTAGGTAATTGTTTGGCTTGTGGTTTAATAATAATTTTAATAATTTTTTAAATTTTGTATTGTGTATTTTTATGATGTGAGCTGCCCTGAGTCCTTCGGGAGATAGGGCGGCATATAAGTCCAAACAATAAATAAAATAAATAAATTTACCTTCATGTCATTTCTTGTTTTATGCAGGAATCACCCTTTGGGATTACAGCTCTCTTCAGAAGGACCTGACAACTAAGCCTCAGCCCACGACAGCAACTAAAATCATTGCATCCGACAGCATTGATGACAAGGCCTCTGCCCTGAACATCTCAGGATCCCTCAAGGCCAGCTTCCTTGGAGGGTTGATTAATGTGAGAGGGTCAGCAGAGTATCTCCAGGATACCAAGAAGTCCAAGCAACAAGCCAGAGTCACCATTCAGTACAAAACCACCACCAGGTATGAACAGCTGACAATGAGCCACCTAGGAATCCAGAATGTCTCTCATCCAGCCGTCTTTGAGCAGGGCACAGCCACCCATGTGGTCACCGCCATCCTCTATGGAGCCCAGGCTTTCTTTGTCTTTGACCGAGAAGTTTCTTCAATGGAGACAGTGAAAGATATTCAAGGAAGTCTCCATGTTACAATCAAGAAGATGATATCCGTCACAGGAGAAGCTGATATGAAGCTAAATGAGAAGGAAAAAGAGAATGCTTTCAAGTTCAGTTGCACATTCCACGGAGACTTTTCTCTGGAGAAAAATCCAGTCACTTTCCAAGATGCGATCAAAGTTTATGCAACTCTACCAAAATTGTTAGGGGAACGTGAGGAGAAGGCTGTTCCTATGCAAGTCTGGCTCTACCCACTGGCCAAGCTGGACACCAGAGCAGCTAAGATGGTCCGTGAGATCAGTATAGAGTTGGTCTTTGATGCTAAAGAGATCTTGGAGGAACTCAACGAAATTGAGATGCAAAGCAACGATCTAGCCAATGATCCCATTGCTAAGACCTTCCCTGAGATCAAGAGGAAAACCCAAAACTTCAAGGATCTGTGCCAGCAACACAGGCAGATTTTCCAGAAACAGCTGGCCAGAGTGTTGCCTTCCATCCGGGGAGGAGAGCAGGAAGAAGTGAAGCTGGTGGACCTCTTGATGTCTGTCAACCAGTCGCCCTTCAACAGACAAAGACTCTGTGAATTTCTGGACATCAAGGAAAGAGAAATTAATCATGTCAATTCTTACTTGACTCTTCTAAGTGAAAAAAAAGTTATCTCATCCAAGACCAAGCTGGAAAAAATAGCTCTTGACCCCCAGAATTTATACGTCGTCTCCTTTATATTCACTTCTCTACATAAAACAGAGCCATTTCTGTTGAGCTTACAGGATTGGCTTCATGATCATTTGGTGCAAGAATCAGTGAAATTGACAAGGTTCAATCCTGGGCAGGAGGAAGACACACCCTGGTTTGAGGATGAGGAGAGGAGACGCAATGCTCGCCAAGCTGCCAAATCCATCAAAGACTTTTTAAGCATCAATCAATCCAATGAGAAGGTCTGCTTTGTCGTGGCCTCAATCCCAGATCTGGACACCCCAGGACCTATCATTTATCTTTATGAAGAGGGAGAGCTAGTCAGCAAAAATTTTGAGTTGCCCTCAAAACCCCTCCCTTTCAAGAATAGTGAACTGAGACACGACAGCATTCAACTGAAGTTTCAACCAGCTGAATATGGAAAGGCTACAATCTCCAACTATGTCGTAAAGTACAAGATTGCAGGAGAAGAAAACTGGAAGATCATGAGGACAGAGGATGCTGGGGAGATGTTCCTGCTGAAAAATCTGCCTCCAAACACAGAATACCAGTTCCAGTATGCTGCTTGTTGTAAGCTTGGATTTAGTAAATCCAGTGAGCTAAGCCCACCCATAAAGACCCTTCCCACCAGCCCTCCTGAGAAATTAAGAAAGGTCACCGTGGCATCTTCTGCCATCTCTTTGGCCTGGATGAGCCCCAGCATTGTTGCCTCAGGAGTTGTAGTGAAGGAGTACAAGGTGGAGTACAGAACGGTGGAGGCTGCAGTTGGGAATGTCCAGTGGACTGAAAAAAGGACTGGGAGAAAAACAGAGGTTTATTCCATTGAAGGTTTGAAGCCCCAAACAGCGTACAGAGTAAGAGTGTCGGCCGTATGTAATAATGGAGCTCTGGGTGTCCCCAGTGAGGAGATGGAGGTCTCCACATCACTGGAGGAAGAAGATGCAGATAATGTAGCTCACCAGTTCCTTCAGGAAAGCTCCCTGGTGGAGGACAGACAGCCATTAGTCTTCGCCCTTCCTCTGGAGAAAATCCCCTCAGATGCCTCCACCTCCTGTCTGATGTACCAGCTTGGAAAGGAGAACCCAGAAGTGCCCAACAAAGTGATCCTGGTGATGGGAGCAACAGGATGTGGGAAAATCACTCTGATCAACGGGATGATCAATTACATCCTGGGTGTCCAGTGGGAAGATAATTTCAGATTCAAACTCATTCATGAAACCAACCAGAGAAGCGAAGCTGGAAGCAGGACGTCTGAAGTCACAGCCTACGTGGTGAACCATCAGAAGGGTTTCCGAATTCCCTATTCTCTCACCATCATTGACATGCCAGGATTTGAAGGCACGAGAGATGCAGAGGGAGACAAACTGGTTGAGGAGCAGCTCCTGGAGTTTTTCTCCACCCCAGGGGGCATTGACCACATGGATGCCATCTGCTTGGTGGCCCAGGCCTTCCTTGCCCATTCAACTCACACCCAGAAACACATCTTTGATTCCATGCTCTCCATGTTGGGAAAAGACGTGAAGGATAACGTCCAACTCCTGATCACCTTTGCAGCTAGGGGGACTCTACCTGTCCTGGAGGCCCTCAAGGAGGCTGACCTGCCGTGTGCTAAGGACAAGTTGGGAATCCCTCTGCACTTCAGGTTCAACCATTCAGCCCTCTTTGCTCCCCAAGAATACAGAGGAAGCCATAATGCTGCTTCTGAAATGTTCTGGAAAATGAGCACTGAGGGCATGAAGGATTTCTTTGACGCATTAAAGGTGCTGGAAACCAAAAGTTTAACCTTGACCCTGGAGGTCCTCAAGGAACGTCAGGAGCTGGAAGCTGCTCTTAGAAGACCTGCACCTCCTAAGGTTGAGCAAGTGCATCCAAATAGTTTCCAGATCAGTATTGATCCAGTAGCCATTGGGAAGCCTTCGGTCTCCAGGTTCCAGGTGGAATATCGGATTGCAGGAGACAATTGGAAAAGTCTCAGTACCGAAGGTCCTAAGGATCAATTCACCCTGGAAGATGTCCACCTAAATCTTCAGTACCAATTCCGATGTGCAGCTGTGACTCCAGGAGGCCTCAGTCAATGGAGCGAGGTGATCACTTGCATCTGTCCTACGGGAATGCCTGATGAGGTAACTAGCTGAAGGGGGAGGGGAAGGGGTGAGTAGAATAGTGTGACACCTCCTGCAGGGTTCCTCCTTGGGAACCTCTGCCCCCTCCCCCAAGTACAGTGTCTAAAGCCTCCTGAAATCTGGGTCAGCAGAGAGACTCCCAGATTCCCTGCTTCTCTGGTTGCCAGGAAGGTTTGCAAAGTGAGTCAGCCATGACACATAAGGCCGTGGGTGACGAGCTGGAAAGGCAGGTCTACGAGTTCATGGCGCCATTTTGGAGAATGGTGGGAGCTACTACATGCATGCAGTCCATCCTGTGGGATGTCATAGATGGGAACGGGGCTGAGCAGGAGCACCACTCAGGGTGCTGGTGGAGGGGGCCAGGTCTGATCCCAGGGAGCTACGTTGTGGGTGGAGAAGAGTCTGAGCTGCTCAGGTCTGGCAAGGTTGTCTTTCGGGGCCTCCCTGAGTGTCTGTTTCACAAAGCCTTGATTTTGGAAGAGACGGCTTGGGCCAGCCCACACACTCCCGCACTGGATTGTCCAGCTGAGCATCCCCAGAGGAGAAACCCCAACAGAGCCTCACTTGGGGTCCACTGGCGAGAGAGACAAAGGGGAGAAGGGGGAGCTGGACAGCCTCCTACACAAAGCAGGGAGAAGGCATGTGGGGGGGGGAGACATAGGGGCAAGGGGGTTATTTTGCCCCTCCCTTCAGGAGGAGGATTATTTCAAGGTTCTCTGCTCTGGAGCCTCTTCCAAATTGGAGTGGGGAACTCAGACGGAAGATATAACAATGTCCTCCTTCCTTAAATCAGCCATTGGGGAAGCCCAAAGTTCAAGGCTCCTTCCACAGGTTTACCAGGGATTGAGGCAACCTTCCCTAAATGTGTGCGGTGGGGGCCTTGCACCCCACTCCCCCCTCATGGAAAAGGGCTGTGGGGAGCTGCCAGCCACTTTGGACATCAACCCCCATCATTCCTGAAACCCCCAAAGTGCAGGAATTGAAGGGCTGCATAAAAAGGGGGGTGGCATGAGGGGAGGGAAGGATCAGGTGGGTCTGCCTCAAGGGCAGTGAGGAGGGGGGGTGGCCCTTATTTTATACCCCCCTCAATTCCTCCCTGTGTCTTATGAGGGAAGAGAGTTTCTGGCAACCTCCCTGCAAGGCAGCCTCTCCTTTGGCTGACTCTGTTTTGCTTTTCACACAGAAATCCCGGGTTTTGTGCTGCGCGACTTGTCTGGAAATGCCTGGAAGCATCCGAGGTAAAGTCTTGCTCAGGGCTGGGATTCAAATTTCTCAACAACCGGTTCTGTGGGTGTGGCCTAATTTGTGGGTGTGGCTTGGTGGTCATGCTGACTGGGTGTGGCTTGGTGGTCATGTGACTGGCTGGGCGTGGCTTGTGTGTAAATATTATAAATATTCATGTAAATACTGATTTTTTTTTTAAAAAGAGCAAATTTTAAACAATGGTTGCAATGGCTGGGAATTTCAGGAAGCTGTATATCCATTTATTATAATATGTATGCCACTTATTTATTGGGCAGGCAATTTCACTTCACTTTTTTCTTAATTACTGCAAAAAACATATTCCAGGGCTCTTTATTCTGTAAAGCCATGTAATGCAAACTTTATCTTTTGTGTGTGCTTTCAAGTCAATCCTGAAACACCCCTGCAGTTTTCATGGCAAGATTTCAGAAAGGATTTGCCACTGCCTTCTTCCTAGGGCTAGTGAAACAGTGAGTGGCCCAAGGTCACCCAGCTGGCTTTGGGCCTAAGGTGGGACTAGGCACTAGGGTAAGGTGGGGCTACAATTCAGCCTCCTTGTTTCAAGCCTGATGCCTTAACCACTACACCAAAATGGCTCCTAAGGAATGTATCTGGAGCTTAAACACACAGATAATTTCTTAATATGAAACAACCTGGGACATATGTTTCTAAAATCCACTTTACATTGGATTCCGCAATCTGAAAGCCTCTCAACATCCATGGCAATGGTGAGGGGGGGAAGGAAAAATAGAAAAAAAGAAACAAGATTTATATGACTCTCACATAGATATAAGATGACTTTAATGATGAACAGAAATAGTTTGTAATTTTTCAATTTATCAAACAAAGTTTAATCCCAAATTCTATATTTTTGTGCCTGTCAGACAAGTCACACAGATGAACAGGTGTCTAAGCACCAGGTTATAACAAATATGACCAGACAATATAAGAGAGAGAAAGCATTAAAGAAATAATGAACCTTGATGTTCTAAGAATAGACAATATAACTCAATTTAAAAAGAATACGAAATAAGAATTAAAAAAATGAAACATAAACCTTGAGCAATATAACAAGCAAGCCATGCTATTGCTCCTAAGGTGAATATTCAACCTATATATATATATTTATTTATGTATTTTTATTTATTGGATTTCTATTATATATCTTATATAATAACCATTAATGCCTGTCTGAAACAGAAGGCCATTGTCAGCACGCTAACCCTGACAATGCTGTTCACAATGTTTTTTTTAAACAAGTTTTATTCAGTTTTCTACATTTTAACATCTCTTTTTAGTGAACAGCATGATTACAGGTTCCACATATACATACAAATATGACCATGGTTACATATTCGATTTTTATATTCAATTTCTATTCTTAACAATATTTTTATGCATTTTTTATTTTGTTATATTATTCCAAGTGCTTATCTCATAATTTAATTCACATATATTGACTTCATAGTTATTGTGCTGTAAAACTTTTAATTGTCACATTTGTATAATCCACTTAAATTCTAATTAGTAACACTTCTTCTATAAATTGGTTTCCTCCCTTTAATATCAATTTAAGAGCGCCACCTCAGAGTTACAAATTCATTAATTATTTCCCCTTTTGAATCACATCAAATATTTAGCATTTTATTACCTACAACTTTAAAATTCCTAATCCCCTTTAAAACTACATAACATATGTAAATCAGATTCTGCATGGTTACCCCTTCTTAATTCCATAAAATTTATCTATCATTTCAGAAAAGAAAAAGGACATATTTATCTACTCATCTGATCCTAAACCCTAATGCCAATTCCATTTTCAGCTCTCCTCCTATATTATTTCATTTATTTCAATCTATTTATTACACATATTCTATTAATTATTCCATTCATACTTAAACCAACAGAAATGAAAAGGAAAATCAGCATTCCAACCCTCAAAAGTATTTCAATATATTTGATAAACATATTCCATATGTTTGTTGTAGTTACCTCTTAAACATAAAGGAAGAGAGCATTACCAAAAAATAACGATTCTGTTATCCATCTTATATGTCCCCATTTCACAACTACAAATTTATCTATATTATTCCCCAGCACCTTGCAGAATCCCATCTCCCAATATCATTCAGCCATTATCTCTGTGTAAATTTACCCCATTTTTTAAAATTCCCATATTCCTTTATTCCCAAATCCTGTTTCTTCTTCCTTCTTTCCCCTAACATTTCCCCTTTTATTATTTCACTCCAGTTTTTAACGCCCTCTCTCTTTTTGACTATCTTCCTTGAATTTCTGCTGATTCTTTTCTCCCTTTTTTTATTTTCCGGATATTTCACTCTTTAATCCATTTCTCAGACCTCCAATATTTATTCCCAATTCTTTTCTTTCCTTCTGGATTCCTTTGTTCTTGATGGTGATTAAAGATGGCCCCTTCTGAAATTTACTCCACCTCTTCTTCTGTACTTTGTCTTTGTTGTTCATACTCTGCAATTTCCTCTTCAAAAAATTTAAAAATGAAGCCCAAAGTTTCACCTTTCCTGTAAAGTTTCCTTGATGTTTCCAAGTTCCATTTTTAGTGCCTGAAGAGATATTGTCATTTTACAATTTTCTGTTTAATCCAGTTAGTGTCTTTAAAGTTAATTCCCAACAGTCCGCTTTTGTTTCCTTCCTCTCAACTTTTAATCCTCAGCTAGTCCAATACCAAGTCCATAACCAAGTCAACAATTAATCCAAGGGCAGAATCTTCATATATCTTTCTTTACTTCAATATTTCAATTTTCCAAAACTCTTATTTTATTGTATCAATTTTCCTTGTATTTTTAAGAAACAGAGTCTTTAAAAAAAAAGAAAGTCAAGTTAAATTAAACTCAGATGGCACTTTTTGTCCTAACAAGTCCACACCTCCTTTTTTCTTTTCCTTCCCAGTTATTCAGAGCTTTTCAAACCACAGTCCTCCAAAAAGATCAATATAAATTTCCTCTTTAGCAATCTTTAGCAATCTATAGTTCAGCTTAAATTAGTGCTTATATGAAATCAAGATATACTCATCCAAGTTAGTTGTGTAATTCTTCCTACAGCTTCTACCTCTCTCGGCTCGAAGCTCCATCACTGTCAGAGACAATTTACAACTTTTTTAAAAACTTCTTTCAATTCGCCGCTTTGAATCCTTTCTTAAAGATACATTGTAATGTTAATCCAGAGGGTCATTTCCATTTGATTATATTGTCCCGTTCCTCCTGCTGTTTGCTTCTTCCACTCTCTCCTGCCCAATGCTTATTCCAGTCTAATTCTCCCCTTCAGGGTGGCCATTTTGGACCACCGCTTCAGGCATCTTCAGGAGGGAGCTTTGCCAAGCCAGGGAGGGGATTTGCGGCTCCCCTCTACCTGGCTGATGGTCTCCCCTTCCTCCGCCACCCCTACAAGGCAGCTTCTGCCCCAAATCTAAAAGATCGGGGCTCTCCGACGCCAAAGCACGAACCAAAGCTGCGCACGATTGCGGTCAGTGGTCCGTCTTCAGGAAGGCTCAAAACCGGACTCCTCGATGCTGTTCACAATGTTCATGATCAGGCCCCAGTTGGAACCTGGAGGCGCCAAAGAAGCCATCGCCAGGGGGTGGGGGGAAGAAAGGACATGAGGGAGAGCGGGCAGGTGAAACAGGGAAGGGAGTCTGGGAAGAGGGAGTGCAAGGACAGCTCTCTACATCCACACGGAGTGCCAGATTATGGTGGAGGAGACGGGTCAGCGGGCCGCTTCAAGCACCAGCATCCCACCAAAACAAACTCTTTTCCTGCAAGCTGGCTCCAACCGCATACATCCTCATTCCCCTGCTCTGTTGGCTTCTGGCATGTGACGGTCCACCTACGTGGAATTCTTAGCCTTTGCCTTGGTCTTCCCCAGCGACCCACTCGGAGTGATGGTCAGGTCGTTTTCCTGACCATCGCTAGCATCAGCAAAAACCATCACTCCGAGTGGGTTGCCAGGGAAGACCAAGGCGAAGGCTAAGAATTCCACATATAAAAGCACACACACACACACACACACACACACACACCCAGCCCTCCCAAAGCACCTCCGTGGGCGGCAGAGGTGGCAGACCAGTGCTCATGGCCCTGCTGCTTTAAGCACCTCCATGTGCTTAAAGCAGGGCCATAAGCACACACCCCCACCCCAGCCCTACCAAAGCACCTCTGCAGGTGGCGGAGGTGGCAGACCTGGCTGCCTCCCATTTGACAGCGCTGTTTATGGGCCTGCCACGAGGTAAGGAGAGCTGGGAGAGCACTGCATGGCGGCTTAGCCAGCCAGCCGAGCCCAGGGATGTTGTGGGGGCCCGGCGACAGTGGGGGAAGGCAGATTGGGTCTGAGCTGCTTCTTTCACCTGCTGTTGCTGAGAGAGCCTCTCCCGGCAGAGCGAAAAGCTTACAAGGCCCCTCCCTTCGGGAAACAGCTCCTGTGCAGCAGAAAGAAACGGGATTCAACCGGGCTGCTTCTCTGCTGCCCAGGAGCGAAAGGCAGGCAGCAATGGCTGGCCTGGCGGGCAAAAGTAGGCTGCACGCATGTTGCGCATGCGCACAAAGTTGCGCATGCACACAAAGTTGTGCATGTGCAATAGGGACTGACTGGGCAGGGAGCAGAGAAGCAGGTGGAGAGGGGTGGGGCCAGCCAGAGGGCCATTTTCCCGGTTCTCCAAACTACCAGGAGCCCTAACATCCGGTTCTATAGAAGTGGTCAGAACTGGTAGAATCCCACCCCTGGTCTTGGCCCCTGGGGGTGGGTGGGTGGGTGGAGGGACAGGCTATGATGGCCATATGTTGTTGACCAGGCCCCTTTTTCTCTCCTCTCCCCTTTGGGTTGCAGGGCCTGAACGGAGGATTGTCCTGGTGGGCAAAACCAGACGTGGGAAAAGTGCGACGGGAAACACCATCCTGGGAAGTGAAGTCTTCAGTGTAAAGTTTGAACGGGAATATTGGTCAGTAACAAAAGCATGCCAAAAGGAGGAGGTGCAGCTGAACGGCAGGAAGGTTGTGGTTGTTGATACGCCTGGCTTTCGCCATCGTCCAGACAAGACTATTGCTGCAGAAGTGAGCAAGTGTGTGAGATTTTGCTTCCCAGGTCCCCACGTTATTCTGCACGTGATGACTCCTTCTCATGGAAACGACCATGAGACAAACGCGGCTCAGCAGCTCAAAGAGATTTTTGGCCTTAAAGCCAAGGATTACACGATCATCTTGTTCGCCCACTACAGTAACATAGGAAGTAGATCTCTAAGAAATGTTAAATATCTTCAGTATGAAAACATGGATGAATATATTGCTGAATGCGGGAACCGATGCCTGGCTTTCAACAACAAGGCCAAAGGAGTGGAACGAGAGGCTCAGGTGGCCGAACTGATGACCATGATTGATGATCTGGTGGAAAGGAACAGCGATGCTCCTTGTTACACAGAAGACATGATGAACATCAATTAAAAACACAACTTCTGATTGTTTCCTTTCCATCAGAGACCGGAAAGTCTCTCTAATTCAGCCTCTTCTGCTCCCAAGGTGGCAACTCTGCCAAACTCAAGCTTCAAAAGGCATTTTTGCTGTCACAACTGTTATCGCTTCTCTGCTTCCAGCAAATTATGGGGGGAATTGAAGGGGGACATAGAATTTGGGTTTCAGACATCCAGGTGCCAGCTGTGAGTATCTATAGATACTTTCAAAGACATTATGTAAGGAATGCTCTACCCCTAGTATGGGAGAAGATTAAAGCAAAAAAATTATATGAAACTACCAGTCTGGCTTTCAACCATGGAAGCACTGATACAGCCAAATGTGATAAACTTGGGAAAAACTGTGATGTGTAAACATATTTTAAATGAAAAGGGGGAACTTAAAGCTAAACAGGAATTGCCAAATCAAGGGGTGAATCTCGCACAATGGTCACACTTGCAAATACAATCAAGAGGCGAAAAAGATGTAAAGATATATGGTTTCTATAAGCAGCCAAACATACTTGATCAGATACTATTAGGTGGGGATGAAAAGTTAATAAAGAAAATATAGCTATTTATGAAGCCTTCAACTGGAAGATGAACAAGTGAAAGAAACAATGATAAACTGGGCAAAAAAAATTGGGTCTACTATAGAATTGGATAAATGGCAAAAACTTTGGGATAGAAACTATATATTGACAAAGGCAACTACGTACAAGGAAAACCTGTATAAAATGTTCTACAGGTGGCATTTGCCTTCGGCAAGGCTGGCAAAGAAGTTTAAAAACATGTCCGCCAAATGTTGGAAATGCAACCAGATATCTGGTTTGTATTAGCATATGTGGGGGGCCTGCCCAAAGGCAAAAAAATTTTTTGGACGAAAACACATTAATGACTAGAGAAAATGATAAAGCAACATATATAGCCTTAAAGTCAGAAATATTCTTGTTAGGTATTTTGTCAGAAAAATATAATAAAGGGGACATATATTTGATGCTGCATGTTTTGATGGCACAGAGAATTGTGTTGGCCCAACATTAGAAAAATGAGGAAACTCCTTCAGATGATAATATAATACAGAAAATATTAGATTGTGTGGAAATGGGTAAGTTAACATTAAAGATAAAGGATAAAGAAGGTACAGAATATTTTGTAACTTGGGATTTCTTTTCTCAGTGGTTAGATAGTAAAAATAGAAATTAGAAGTGAAAGTAGAAATTAGAAGTTGGAAGAATGCTATTATATAGAAGCAAACAATATTATTATTACTATTATTATGTATACGTAAAATGACCCTGACAATACACTGTTTATGAAATACCTACATATGTTAAAGAAAAAAGTATAAATAAATAAATAAATAAATAAGCATGTAACTGATGTGATTTTTTCTTTTTAGTTTCTTTTTTCTCTTTCTTTCCTCTTATTAAAGAATTATTGCTACACTAGACATGGAATTTAATGAAATAAATATGGAATTGGGAATTTATAATAAAAATATTATATATCAATTGATGATTAGTGATGTATAAGAAAAAAGGGGGTGGAAATGTTGAAATGTGTACCATTATGGAAAGATTAATATCAGTTGCTATAATTAATTGATTAGACTAATATTTTTGTAATGTATAGATGATTTATAAGGTGATTGAGAAAATGTAATGCGAAAGCTGACAATATATATCTATATCTATCTGTTGTGGGCCCGACTCCCGAGCCTGTGCTGACAGAGGAAGAGGACCTGGATGATGAAGGGGAGGAACGGGCAATGCTGCAGCATCCACCCCACTCCATAGAGATTCAGGGAAAGGGAAAGAAAGAGGCCTGAGAGAAAAACAGAGAGAGAGGCCTGAGGGAAAGATAGAGAAAGAAGCCTGAGGGAAATGTAGAGAGAGGGGCTGAGGGAAAAGTGGGAGAGTGAGGCCTGAGAGAAACAGAAAAATTAGCCTGAGGGGAAAGGGGGAGAAAGAGGCCTCAGGGTATCATAGGAAAATTCTAATAAAAAAACCAAAGACAAACCACAAGCAATAAATCTTACTTTAAGACTAGAGGTGTATTGTTTCTAACAATTTGGGACAAAAGAAAGAAGCAAGAGATATAAGAACCACAGAAAACTCACATTAACTAACCATTGCAATGGAGCCCTTCAAGGACTGTTATCAATCAAAGGACCCCATTCTCATCTCAAGCCACATTTCTTACACTTTCTTTTTTACTGACATTCGCATTCCAAAGTTTCCCTTTCTTCTTTCTTACTTTCTTACTGACCATCACTTTCCATAAACACCATGGACTTTTGAAGCTCTCAGCCATTTGCTACTTCCAGTTCCTCATCTCCCCCAGTTTCATTCTGCCCGTTCTAAATCTCTCCGTACACGTACATAACTTAGCACACAAGTCAACCCATTAGAAATATTACTAGTACATTTTGCAATTGTGTTGGTTTTAAACTTTGGTTCAGGGAGGCCTTCCAGCCCACTGCTAGGCTTTGTTACCTGCAACTTTTCAATGGATATATTTCTTTTCCCTCAAGAGGAAAGGAAGAGAAATTAACCTGAAGAAAATGTAGAGAAATTAGCCTGAGGGAAACAGAGAAATTAGCCTGAGAGAAACAAAGAGAAATTAGCCAGCAGTGTGCAGCAGCAGCCAAAAAACCTAATGCAATCCTAAATTGCATTAATAGAGGGACACAATCTAGATCAAGGGAGGTACTAATACCACTCTATAAAGCCTTAGTAAGGCCACATCTAGAGTACTGCATCCAGTTTTGGTCAGCACACTGTAGAAAAGATGTTGAGACCCTAGAAGAAGTGCAGAGAAGAGCAACCAGGATGACGAGGGGACTGGAGGCTAAAACATATGAAGAACAGTTGCAGGAACTGGGCAAGGCTGGTCTAGTGAAGAGAAGGACCAGGGGAGACAGGAGAGCAGCCTTCCAATATTTGAGGGGCTGCCCCAGAGGGGGAAGGGCTCAAGCTATTTTCCAAGGCACCCGAAGGCCAGACAAGGAATAATGAATGGAAACTGAACAAGGACAGGTTCAACCTGGACATAAGGAGAAACTTTCTGACTGTGAGGACAATCAACCCATTGAACAGAAGTTGCCCTCGGAAGTTGTAGGAGCTTCATCACTTGAGACTTTCAAGAAGAGATTGGACTGCCCTCTGTCAGAAATGGTGTGGGGTCTCCTGCTTGGGCGGGGGGTTGGACTAGATGACCTACAAGGTCCCTTCCAACTCTGATTATCTGTTATCTGAATAGAGCCAGATACAAGAGGGTCGGCTGCACTTGTGATGGGCTGCATACTAAAATAAAGCAAGGACATACATACACACACACACAAACACTTGAAAGTCAATCAGGAAGCCTGTCATTGTGGAGTCTGCCTGGCAAGACCAAAGAATTCTTATCCACAGGAAATAAGCATGTGTAAATCTCGTGACAATCCTGGCTAATTAGAAAGCTGATAAAAGTAAGAAAGAGTTAGGCATCTTGCAGGCCTCAGCTAAAAGTGAGGAACAGAGACGCCCTGGAACAAATCAAATGTGTTATGAGATAATTCCTAGAGCATTCCTTAGCCAAGGCTTGGGAACAGGGAGAGCTAGAGACCAATAGAACAGATTGTTAGAGCATTACTAACAGGTTTATTAGATGATATTTCTTATTGTCCCGCCTTCTCCTTTGGTGAACATGTAGAAAGCTTTCTGAATACTTTGTTCTTGGCGTTTTGGCCCTTTTCCTTGGGGTGCTCCAATAAAAAGCAATCGAAACAGGGGTGGGCTTCCAAAATCCCAGCAACGGGTTGTCTGCCCGCTTGCTGGGTGGGTGTGGCCATGGTGGGCATGGCCTCCCAGGACCTCCAGAAGGCCCATTTTTTTGCCACTCCCCAGGCTCCGCGCGGGCCCTGCACTTACCTGCATCCAAAATGGGCTGCGTGGAGACTCTGGGGAGGGAAGGGGTGGGAGGGGTGGGAGGGGCGGGGCTAGCCAGGTGTGGGATTTGGCAGTTCACCAGCCATAAACTTAGCAACGGGTCTGCCCGAACCCGGTTGTGATGACCTGGGGCGTGACACAAAAATAACCAAGTCACAAAAATAGAAGAAAGTCCCTTTAATGCCTCCAACTTGGCCCCAATGTCCAATTATCCTCAGAAGGATACTTGTGGGAACGCCTCCTGCCAGCATCACATTCCGATTGCCCAGTACGCTCCCATAGGCAGGGCCCCCTTGGGGTACCGTCGGTTAGGCATTGTCGACTGGCGGTGCCCAGAGGTAGGGCCTTCTCTGTGGGAGCACCCGCCCTGTGGAACCAACTCCCCGTAGACCTCCGTTTGGCCCCTGATCTCCGCTCCTTCCGCCGGGACTTGAAGACCTGGTTGTTTCAACAGGCCGGTCTGGACTGACTTTGGAGGTGTGGGTTTATTTTTTTTAGTCTTTGTTTTAATTCTTTTTAAATTTTATAATCACTGATTAGGCTTGTATTTGTTTAATGGTTTTTTATTGTAATTTGTATTGGGTTTTTTATTGTTCGCCACCCTGAGTCCTTAGGGAGAGAGGGAGGCATACAAGTCTAATAAAATAAATAAAATAAATAATTTCACTGTAATCAGTTATAGCATATTATTACATTGTCTTATCTTTACTATAATATTGTACTTATATTATATTTCATTTCCCTATTTTTTGTCTAGCCATTAAAATAAATCCCAAATTTTATAATACTCTTTGTCTTGCTCTCTAATTGCTAATATCAATTTACTCATTTCTGCACATTCCATTATTTTCTTAATCACCTCCTCTTCTATTGGAATTTTTTCACTTTTCCAATTTTTGGCAAATGCAATTCTAGCTGCTGTTAAAACATTTATAATCAGATATATCAATTCTCTACTGTATCCTTCAGGTAAGATACCCAATAAAAATATCTCAGGTTTCAAGTCTATATGCTGTTTTGTCATTTTTTCCAGCCATGTATGAATTTTAGTCCAGTATCTTTTGGCTTCCGCACACGTCCACCATATGTGATAGTATGTTCCAGGTATCTGATGACACTTCCAACATTTCTCCGATTTGTTCTTAAACATCCTTGCTATTCTTGCTGGGGGTAGATGTCATCTGTAAAACATCTTATACAAATTCTCTTTATATGCTGTTGACATTGTTATTTTATAGTTTTGAGACCAAATTTTATTCAATTTTCAAGATTTAAAATCATAAAATAAAACTTTATACATCATTACACCAACGTCAAGACATCTTTTAAATTTCCTTATCATCTTTCTATATATATATCCTTTACAATTCCATGACCATTACACATTTCTTTCATTGTTCAATTTCGACTTAATATCTAAATAAATATTGATAAATATAAGTATAGATATAGGGATTTACATAGTTTCTTATTCTTTACCTAATTGCCATTTAGATTTTTTTTATTCTTAAACCATTCATACCAGGCATCCCAGATATTATAGTATATTGACTCTTCTTTGTCTCTTAATTTCATTGTTAGCCTCTTCATCTCTGCGCAGTCTAAATTTTTTTTATAATAACACCCTCTTGTGGAAGGTTTTCCTGCTTCCAGAATTGTGCATAGGAAATCCTAGCAGCTGTTAAGATATGTAACATAATGTATTTGTCTTTTTTATTATATTTTTCCATTATTATGATTAATAAGAATAGTTCTGGTTTGGGTTCAATTTTCTGTTTTATTACTTCTTCTAGCCACAATTGAATTATATTCCAATACTTCTTGACATCTGGGCAAGTCCACCACATATGACAATAGGTACCTTTTTCCTTTTTACACTTCCAACAGCTTGGGCTTAGATTAAACTGCACTTTTTGTAAAGTCATGATATCCTTTTTTATGATGGGATGACCAAAACTGGATGCAGGATTCCAGGTGTGTGGCCTTACTAAGGCTTTACAAAGCGGTACTAATCTTGTCTCGTGATTTTGATTCTATGCCGGTGTTTAAACAACCAAGGATTGTGTTCGCATATGGCCGGCTCATGTTTAAGGGATCGTCCGCTAGGACTCCGAAGTCCACCTCACGGTTCTTGTTTTTGAGTACTGATCAGGTGTAATCTGGCTGCTGATTTCTTCAAAGGGTTTTACGATGGCTGGACTATGTTCCCATCATAAAGTCCGCCCAAGCATTCAAAGGGCGAGGAGATCCGGCAGGGAAGCAGAAAAGCAGAAAAGCAGATCTACCTGTCATCTGGGATTCCTGATCTCTTCAACCAGGTGAGACACCCCCAGAAGTGCCGGGACCCCCAAATGTGGAGTGGAGTGGAGAGGGAGAAGGGCCAGGTTCTTCCTGGGCATCGGGTGGAAATCAGGGCCAAGGAGCCGCTCCCTTGGCAGGAGAAGGAGCAATCCCACGTCTCTAGTGGGTGGGTGGGACAGTTGAGACCCCCAGGATCCCTTGTGAGCAGAGGCAGCCGGAGGCAGAGGAGGGAGGGGGAGAGAACAGCAGGTGACTTAGCAGCAAGGGTGGCACAGAAACACCTATGTTGTTGGGAGGGGAGGCGGGGATATTTCGAAGAATTTGGGGAGGGGGAGTTGCTCCTTTTCTGAAGCCTGCCGAGTTCTGTCCAGGCAGCCAAACAATGAGAGAGCCAGGATCAGGAGTCAGGGAGAGGACATCTTCTCCTAAAGCCCCCACACCATAACAACCCTCAATCCCATCTCTCTCCTCTCCTTCCTCCCCCAGTGAAATTTCAAACTCTGGTTCTCTTGGAGGGATCGGCCTGTGGTGTCTGTGTGGGGGGAGGGGTGGCAAGAGGAGGGGTCTTGCTTGGAGGGTCCTGTGTCAGCTACCAAAGAGGAACCACCTTCCCTCTCCTCCTTCCTCCCCTGAAAGCCTCTTGGGGATGGAGGGGGGGCAATCTGGGCTGAAGCTCCAGAGCTGTGGGGAACTTGCAGAAAGGGGGAAGGAGGAAGTGTTCGGTTGTGTGCAGATGTTTCTCTGTGTGTGTGTGTAGAGAGAGAGAGCCAGAGAGAGAGG
>CM019149.1:577837-590702 GCA_009733165.1 Naja naja
AGCAGTGTAAATGTGTGAGTATGTTGATAGTAAAAAAGATGGTATAAATGTTTGTGTACTATCCCAGATTGAGAAGGAAGTAAGAAAAGAGTGTGAAAGGTCGGACCTGAGAAAGATAATTATTTGTGTGTGTATTTGTGTGTACTTTACTGATGATGAAAATTATTGTGTGTGATTTATTGGTGAAAAGAATGTTGAGTTCAAAAAATGGATGAGATTCATTTAAAAACATTTCCCCCTTCTTGCTTGTCCTTGCTGGTTGTTCAAGGCAGAGGCAAGAGGAGGGAAAGTGGCTGATCCACTTTAACCATTTTTCCTCTGCTTTGAGTTTTGCCTTGAAAAAGGCGGGTTGAAAATAACTTTTAATAAGTTACATAGCTTCATCTCCTGATTTTTTAGAGATTTTCACACAAAGGAGCCTCACATAGATAGGCTGAGATTGGCAAATGCCTGGAATGTTATCTGTAAGGTGGCTCAGTTCCCAGGTGGGCGATTTGCCTGGATCTTTGAAGATGACTCAGTTCCCAGTTTCAGCAAAGGGAATCAAAATTTAAAACTAGCTGCACTTTGTACATGCTCTTAATCCATATATTGATTAAAGCAGAGAATTGACACTAAAATTTGACTCCATCTGGAGGTTTACACAAGAATGTGAAAGCATGTGCCAGCACAACAGGTAAAATCATGAAAGGTCTACAATGGGCTTTGCAAATAACTTTTCCTTCTAATTTTTGATAAGTACAGTAAGGTATAAATGGTGGAGTTATGTAAAGATTTTTCAATTTTATTTTCAAAATACATTATCTCTTCAATATGTTTAACTGACTATGTAAGCTGTATGTTTGCCTAAAGAACTTTGGCTTACCTTGTGACTTCTTCCTTTACAAGGATCCTCATAATGCTCCCTGCTATATAAAGTGTCCTGCTATTTTAACTTTCAAAACTTTTTCTCAACAGCCTTTGATTTAATCTCTGACTCTCATTATGTGTGTTAAATTATTTTTAATCATCCAGGTACTTATATTACACCCAGGATTGTCCCTAATCTTATGATCTTATTTTTAATTTTGCAACAACTACTACAAGACCAGAAGATATTTCTTACATAGGTAGTCACTTGACCCTTTCTGGGCCTCTTTCTTAAGGCTATAGCTTTGCTGATTTTTTTCAGTCACTCTTTTTTCATCAAAATGCTAGAGGCCTGGCACAAGCTTGCCATATTCCAGTTACTCAAGTCAAGCAGATTGTTTTATCATCAACTTTGGCAAATGGATGTTACCTACTAGGCAAGCCCTCTTTTTACAACATGATATTTTTTTTGCAATTTTGTACCACCTGGAATATAGCCATAATGGAACATGCTCATCGACCATTTAAGGCCTGTCTCCTAAATAAATAAAAAGGAGGAAAGGGGTCTCTAGAAGGGTCTCTAAAAGTTTTTAAAGTATAATTTCCCTTAAATCAATTGAATGTAATTGAATGTTTCTATTTACCTTAAATTAATTGAATGTTTTGTTCACTATTTGGGGAAGGTGAGGCTGTGCTGTTACATTTGCTTCTACAGGACCTTTGTGGATTCCAGCTCATTGTGTCCGCCCAGGCTCATTGTGTCCACCCAGCCAAGGATGTTGTGGCATCACACCAGTCCCCAGATCTGGTCCCAGTCTCAGGAATTTGACTTCACAGATGGCACAGTGTCCAATCCGGGTTCATTTGTTTATGCCTGGCTAACATCACACAGAGTGATGTCTTTTGCTTATCTGAAACTTATGATATGGAACATTTGCTTTCTACATGTTTAGTTCCTGTCTGCACTCATTCTGCAGTAATTCAAAACTTCACTGGCTTAAGTGGATTTTATTTACATGGGAACTTTAACTATAAGACTATATCTAATTGGTGATTTGCTTATTATCCACACCTTGATGCAATTGCTTTACACACCTCAGTGGTAGCAGTCCCTGTAACTGTAACTTGTACAAAAGTAGTTAATTGTAAATCTTCAAGTAAAAACCTCACTGTCATCGTATTAGCTCACCTACTTTGAACTGCACAGCTTTGGAAGAGACTTCTTTCACTTTTCCCATGTTTGGCTACCACAAGGATAGTTTTTACATGGTCAAGAAACTTTTAATTATATTCCTGCTAATATTAGTGAAGCGCAATGCTGCCTGGCTGACTGATTCTGTTTTATTTTCTAAACAGCAACTTCATCACTTGAATCGTTCTCGATGAGGGGTCCGCTAGATAACACCTGTTGACTCTGAAGCAACCTTACTTAATAAAGTAGAATACGTAGTGCTAGCTTTGTCTGGTGGTGCCAGCAATTGCTGCCTGTCGGCTCACCTAACATTAACTCTGTTGCATGTAATTTAGCAAAAACAATTCTGTAATTTAGCAAAAACAATTAATGTTACTTCTTCAGTTATCTCAACAATCAGCCATAAGATGCAAGCGTTGAAGAAGGCTATTCTACAAAATCTATATTGTTTTAATTTGATCGGTCATGAACCATCCAGCACCAGCTTAATATTTTCAACAATTTGGCCTTGGATTTGAAAATGGATAAATTAGGATCTTGGTGGGAAAGCTTTTGGGCTTGGTTGTCCACAGGCTTAATGGGCAAAATTCTATGTGGTCATTATTTGTGATTTAGTTAGTGGGTGCTGCTTTGTTCAATGTCTCCCTTCTCTTTGCAATATATGTATTACAGCTTTTCATCCCAAACCCTCTCCTACATTGCCTAAGGGTCAAGTATATGCCCTATATAAACAACTGCAAGCATGCTCTTCTAATGATTATTATGAAACTCCTAACTCCTTTTATGATTCTTCTTTAATTAATTAAAATAAAAAGAGTGAAATGTGAGCCACTGAGATTCCCTGGATGACACTAGAAGCTAGCCCACACTGCAGCCTGGTGGAGGGGCCTCTTTTGCTACCATGATCTCATCCTCTATCTATTGGGTTGGAAAGTCCCTGATTTTCCAGGTTTATAGGTGATCTCATTTTACTAACATCACCACTAGTCTTAAGGATTGGCTGGGAGGTTGCACCAATGTGGTTGAGGGGTTTCACCCATGTGGGATCTATTCTCCAATCCAAATGCTGTATCTATGCTACTCTTCCTTGCTTGTAAAAATGGTATAAAAAGAATAAACACTGCCCAGGTAGTCAGACATCTTTGGACACTGAAATGACTGGTTATTGAATCCCCACAGCTTGGATCTGATTATCCGGCATGAGTCCTTCAGATTTGTTATCTTGAGCTTTCTTGCAAGTAATTTCGGAGTATTGATGGACCCTCTAGGTGGACCCAAGCTTAGATGGGCCCAGAGCAGGATGTGCTCCTGTTGACGTTGCTGAACGTGGTATGACATGGTATTTAAACAGCATCTGATGTTGATGTTGCTGAACATGGTATGAGATGACATCGAGGAGACTGCCATGGGACATCAACTGCACACCACCTCACTGATGAAGTCATTGGTTGAAAGGATCGCCCAAGTCCTAAGAGTTTCAGAAAGCAAGAAAACTACAGGCATGTTTGACAGGATTTGACCTCCCACCCTCCTCGTCTCTGGTTTGAAGTATGTTGATCTATTGGAGGTGACATGACAGTGAAACACAACAGGGCATGGGAAAGAGAAGAAGTTGAGCATAATCTGGCTGGCTTTTTTTAGATGCTTTGTTAGATATCTTCTAAAGAGGAAAGGTTCTCAGATGTCCACCTGCCTAGTAGACAGAGGTGTCTCCCTGTCCTCTCTCAAATCTAGATGCCTGATGGCAACTAATGGAGTCTCTCCACCATCATATCCATCATGAATTGGATGGCCTTCAGCTCCTGTTTTTCTGACGAGTCATGAAGTCCTGGTTTTGGGCATGGAAGCCATCATGATTTCCTGCATATTCTCGAGACACCGACAGGATTGATCCAGGGAAGTCTTTATGCTGAGTCTGATCTCGTTGAACTTCCCACCAAGTCTTTTGAGTTTTTCTTTCAGAGCATTCTCCTTGGTCTTGGCCTCTTCTTTCTTCAGCGCTGCGTGGAACTTCTTCTCTTTGACGATGTTGGTCTTTGTGTTGAAAGTCCTTTAGACGTGGTTCGACAAAATACAGCGGCCTGGACAAACGTTACACTTTATATAGGAGAATAACATATTTGGGAAGATTTGAGGGTTAAAATTGGATGGGCAAAATGTGGAACACGATGGACAGTACATTGAGGGGCTGTTTATTGGTTCATACACGCACTTTTCAACTTCATACTCAAAGTTTTGACTGGCTAATACATCAATCGTGCATTGCTCCAAGGCAGCCTGGATCCCTTTCAGTTCCTTCACCTCCATCAGAGTCACTCGGAGTTTGGTCTGGAGCCCTTCCAGAGTGGCGTCCAGCGACCGACGTTCCTTGAGGACTTCCATGGTCAAGGTTAACTTTTTAGGTTCCAGCATCTTTATCAAGTCAAAGAAATCCTCCATGCTCTCGGTGCTCATTTTCCAGAATATTTTGGCAATGGCGTTATGGCTACCTCCATTTTCACAGGGAGCAAAGAGGGATGAATGGTTGAACCTGAAGTGCAGAGCGGTTCCTGACTCGTCCTGAGCACATGGCAGGTCAGCCTCCTTGAGGGCCTCCAGGACAGGTGGGGTCCCCCTATCTGCAAAGGTGATCAGGAGTTGGATGTTATCCTTCAGGTCTTTTCCCAACATGGAGAGCATGGAATCAAAGACGTGTTTCTGGGCATGAGTTGAATGGGCAAGGAAGGCCTGGGCCACCAAGCAGATGGCATCCATGTGGTCAAAGCCTCCTGGGGTGGAAAAAAACTCCAAGAGCTGCTTCTCTACCAGTTTGTCTGTCTCTGCGTCTCTTGTTCCTCCAAATCCTGGTATGTCAATGATGGTGAGAGAATAGGGAATTTGAAAGCCCTTCTGATGGTTCACCACGTAGGCTGTGACTTCAGATGTCCTGCTTCCAGCTTCACTTCTCTGGGTGGTTTCATGAATGAGTTTGAATCTGAAATTATCTTCCCACTGGACACCCAGGATGTAATTGATCATCCCATTGATCGGAGTGGTTTTCCCACATCCTATTGCTCCCATCACCAGGATGACTTTGTTGGGCACTTCCAGGTTCTCCTTTCCAACCTGGTACATCTGACAGGAGGTGGAAGCATCTGAGGGGACTTTCTGCAGAGGAAGGGCAAAGATTAATGGCTGTCTGTCCTCCACCAGGGAGCTTTTCTGAAGGAATTGGTTTGCTACTTTTCCTCCATCTTCCTCCTCCAGTGATGTGGAGACCTCCAACTCCTCGCTGTGGACACTCAGAGCTCCATTATCACATATGGCCGATACCCATACTCTGTACGTTGTCTGGGGCTTCAGGCCATCAATGGAGTAAAACTCAGATTTTCTCCCAGTCCTTTTTCCAGTCCACTGGTCCTTCCCAGCTCCAGCCTCCACCGTTCTGTACTCCAACTTGTACTCCTTGACCACAACTCCTGAGGCAATGATGCTGGGACTCATCCAGGCCACAGAGATGACAGAAGATGCTGAAATGACCATTTTTCATTTCTCAGGAGGGCTGGTGGGAAGGCTCTTTATGGGTGGGCTCGACTCACTGCTTTTACTACGGCCTGGCTTGCAACAAACAGCATACTGGAACTGATACTCTGTGTTTGGAAGCAGATCTTTCAGCAGGAATATCTCCCTGGCATCCTCTGTCCTCACAGTCTTCCAGTTTTCTTCCCCTTCCATCTTGTACTCTACCAGATAGCTGGAGATCGCAGCCTTTCCAAATTCAGCTGGTTGAAACTTCAGCTGAATGCTGTCATGTCTCACTTCACTGATCAGGAAAGGGAGAGGCTTTGAGGGCAACTCAAAGTTCTTGCTGACCAGGTCTCCATCTTCATAAAGGTATATTGAGGCTCCTGAGGTGTCTACATCTGGGAGTGAGGCCACGACAAAGTGGACGTTCTCATTGGATTGATTGACACTGAAAAAGTCTTGAATGGATTTGGCAGCTTTGCGAGCATTGCTGGTCCACTCCTTGTCCTCAAACCAGGCCATGGATTTCTTTACCACAGGAGCAGACCTTGTTGACGTCACTGATTCTGGCAAGAATTTTTCCTGAAGCCAATCCTGTAAGCTCAACAGAAATGGCTCCTCTTCATGTAAAGAGGTGAATATATAGGAGACCACGTATACATTCTGGGGATCCAGAACTATTTCTTCCAGCTTGTTCTGAGATGAGATAAAGTGTATTTCACTTAGAATAGTCAGATAAGATTTGACAAAGTTAATTTCTCTTTTCTTGGTGTCCAGAAATTCACAGAGTCTTTGGCTGTTAAAGGGCGACTGGTTGACGGACATCAAGATGTCCACCAGAGTCCCTTCCTCCTCCCCTCCTCCCCGGATGGAAGGCAACATTCTGGCCAGCTGTTTTTGGAAAGTCTGCCTGTGCTGCTTGCACAGATCCTTGAATTGCTGGATCTTCCTCTTGATCTCAGGGAAGGTCTCAGCAATGGGATTCTTGGCTAGATCGTTGCTTTGCATCTCGATTTCGTTGAGTTCCTCCAATATCTTTTCAGTATCAAAGATCAATGTTAGGCTGATCTCACGGACCATTTTAGCAGCTTTGATGTCCAGCTTGGTCAGAGGATAGAGCCAGACCCTCATAGGCACAGCCTTCTCCCCATGTTCCCCTAACAATTTTGGGAGAGTTTCATAAACTTTCATGGCATCTTGGAAAGTCACTGGATTTTTCTCCAAAGAAAAGTCTCCATGGAATTTGCAACTAAACCTCAGAGCATTCTCTTTCTCCTCCTCATTCATTTTGACCTCTGCTTCTCCTGTGATGGATATCAGCTTCTTGACTGTAAGCTGGAGACTTCCTTGAATATCTTTCACTATCTCCGTTGATGAGACTTCTCGGTCAAAGACGAAGAAAGCCTGGGCTCCGTAGAGGATGGCGGTGACCACGTGGGTGGCTGTGCCATGCTCAAAGACGGCTGGGTGAGAGACATTCTGGATTCCTAGGTGGCTCATTGTCAGCTGTTCATACTTGGTGGTGGTTTTGTACTGAACGGTGACTCTGGCCTGTTGCTTGGACTTCTTGGTGTCCTGAAGATACTTGGCCAACCCTCCCACTTCAATCAATCCTCCCAGGAAGCTGGCCTTGAGGGAGGCTGAGATGTCCAGGGCGGAGGCCTTATCATCTATGCTGTCGGATGCAATGATTTCAGATTCAGTTTTGGGCTGAGACTTGATGGCCAGGTCCTTCTGGAGGGAGCTGTAGTCCCAAAGGGTGAACCCTGCATGAAACAGAAGAAAACACAGTCATAAATTGAACACCATCTTCCAAAACATCTGCAGCTGGACAGAGGAGCTCCAGAGAGGTGGAACAATAGAGACATCAGTTCTTCTGGACATTTGTTCTGTCCAGCCCTCACCAGGGAAGTCTCCTACCTGTTTTGCAAAATCCCAGTATCTCCAAACCTTTTGACAGAGTAGAGAGGAATGGGAATTGCTATGCACCTGTTGATTTCAAGGCAGATCTCCATTTCATTTTCCCTATTTCAACATGACCAGCCAAATGCCATGGACATAGTTTACTTAGATTTGACTAAGGCATTTGACAAAGTAGACCACAATCTACTTCTTGTAAAGCTAGAAAAATATGGACTAGACAACATCACCACCAGATGGATTTGTAGCTGGCTGACAAACTGTACTCGATGAGTACGGTACTATGTCTACATTGAGAGAAGTAAGCAGTGGCATACCACAAGGCTCTGTCTTAGGCCCAGGACTCTTCAACATCTTCATAAATGATTCAGATGAGGAAATGGAAGGAGAACTCATCAAGTTTGCAGATGACACTAAACTGGCAAGAATAGCCAACAGCTCAGGAGATAAGCTCAGCACCCAAAAAGATCTTGAACAATGGGCCCTATCTAACAACATGAAATTTAATGTGGAGCAAAGCAATGTTTTACACCTGGGCAGAAAAAAAAACAAAGGCACAAGTACAGATTAAGGGAAACCTGGCTCAAAACCAGTAACTGGGAGAGGGCCTTGGAGTCCTAGTGGACGATCCCTTACACCTGAGCCAGCTGTGCGTGGCGGCAGCCGGGAAAGCTTACACAACCCTTGGTTGCATAAACAGAGGCATGGCATCAAAATCACTTGAAGGATGAGCCTCTAAAGCCTTAGTAAGGCCACACCCCTGGAATCCTGCATCCAGTTTTGGTCACCAGATGACAAAAATAATAATAATAGAGACTTGGGAAAAAGTGCAAAGAAGAGCAACTAAGAGGATTAAAGACTAAAGTATATGAAGAACGATTGCAGGATTTGGGTTTGACCAGGCGAGAGAAAAGAAGGGCTAAGGGGAATAGAGCAGTATTTCAGTATTTTGGGGAGAGGGGCTGCCACAAAAAAGAGGGGGTCAATTTATTTTCCAGAGCACCTGAAGGCAGGACAAGAAACAACGGGTGAAAATGAATCAAGGAGAGAAGCAATCTGAAATGAAAGAGACACTTCCTAACAAGGGAGGACAATCAACCACTTGAACTTCATGCCACCAGAAGTTGTAGGTGCTCCATCAATGGAGGAGACTGGAGCGTCACTTGTCTGGAATTGTCTAGGGCAGTGGTGGCTAACCTTTTTGGGCTCCTGTGCCAAAAATTGTGCGTGTGCCTGCACGCACACACTCTCATGCCAGCACCCAGAAGACAATGCGTGCCCCCCACGCCCCCTACCCATGCATGCTAATCTCCACCCACCCACCCCTGCCACCCCCTTACCTGCACTGCGCCTCACAGCTGATTTTTCGGCTGGTTGGAGGGCTTTTGCGGCCTCCCAAAGGCTTGAGGAAGGCTTCTGCAGGCTGAAAACTAGCCCTGTTTCGTTACTTCCTGTTTTTCTGGAAATACCGGAAGTGATGAAACGGGGCTAGTTTTCGGCCTGCAAAGCCTGCAGAAGCCTTCCTCAAGTCTCTGGGAGGCCAAAAAGGCCTCAAACCAGCCGAAAATCAGCTGGGAGGCACACTCATATCCAGTGAGGTAAATTTGCCTGCAGCTTGCATGCCGGCACAAATGGCTCTGCATGTCACCTGTGGCACATGTGCCATGGGTTCACCATCACATGTCTAGGGTCTTCTGCTTGAGCAGTGGGCTGGACTAGACAACCTCCCAAGGTCCCTTGCAGCTGTATTCCGATTCTAATTCTTCAACTGATGAAATGGCAAAATCCCGCTTACACAGCAGGCTATTTGTCCTGAAATGTCTTCATCCCTCCCAAGTTTCCCACAGGGGATGCCCATCCGCCTCTTTCTCTTCCGGCTCCTACCTGGGATGAGGGTATCCTTGCGCCAGTCTTACAGCATGCCCAGCTGGAAGGGGTGGCCCAGGGCTGGGGACTCAATGGCGTCCTCGGTCTGGGCCATGCTCAGCTCCTGTGTGTCACTGGCACTTCTGGTTCCCTGTAAGAGAGAAGAAATATTTAGACCATTAAGCATGGAAGAGCCTCCTATTTGTCCCTAAGAGGGAAATGGTTTCCCTTTAAGATTCAACTCCTGTGGCTCCCCCAGATCCCAGGGATTTTTTAACAGGTGAACAGAGTTGGAAGGGACTTTGGAGGTCATCTAGTCCAGCCCCATGCCCAAGCAGGAGACCCTACAACATTTCGGACAGAGGGCAATCCAGTCTCTTCTTCAAAGCCTCCAGTGATGAAGCTCCCATAACTTCTGAAGGCAACTTCTGTTACACCGGTTGATGGTTCTCACTGTTAGGACGTTTCTCCTTAATTCCAGGTTAGATTATCCATTGTTTCTTGTCCTGCTCTCTGGTGCCTTGGAAAATAAGTTGACCCCTTCCTCTTCTCTGTGGCAGCCCCTCAAATATTGGAAGACTGCTCTCTTGTCTTCCCTGGTCCTTCTTTTGAGTAGACTAGCCAGGCCCAGTTCCTGCAACTGTTCATTGTATGTTTGAGCCTCCAGTCCCCTAATCATCCTGGTTGCTCTTCTCTGCACTCTTTCTAGAGTCTCAGCATCTTTTTTTATAGTGTGGTGACCAAACATGGATGCAGGACTCTAGGTGCGGCCTTACTAAGGCTTTATAGAGTGGTATTAGTCCCTCCCTTGATCTTGATTGTATCCCTCTCTTAATGCAACTTAGGATTGCATTGGCTTTTTTGGCTACTGCTGCTGGCTCATATTTAGCTGGTTGTCCACTAAGACTCCAAGATCCCTCTCACAGTTACTGCTATTAAGAAGTCTGGTTTCACCCAGTCTATATGTGGACTTTTGGTTTTTTCTTGCCTAAGTGTAAGACTTTGCTTTCTCTATGTTGAATTTCATTTTGTTAGATAGGCCCCAGGGTTCAAGTCTATCAAGATCCATCTAGATCTTGAGCCTATCATCTAGAGTGTTGGCTATTCCTGCCAGCTTAGTATCATCTGCAAATTTGGTAAAGTTCTCCTTCTATTCCCTCATCTAAATCATTTATGAAGATATTGAAGAGTCCTGTGGCACCCCACTGCTTACTTCCCTCCATGTAGACTTAGACCCATTAAGTACTAATTCGTTGAGTACAGTTTGTCAGTCAGTTGCAAGTCCATCTAGTGGTGGTTCCACTTTTTTCTAGCTTACCAAAAAGTAGGTTGTGGTCTACTTTGTCGAATGCCTTGCTGAAGTCTATGTATATTATGTCCACAGCATTTCACTGGTCTACTAGTTTAGTCACTATGTCGAAGAATTAAGTCCAGTATGGCTGTTCCTCTAGTTCCCTCCTCTACCTTTTGGACAACAAAGTTGTCACCTACGTTGGTCAGGAACCTATTTGATTTCTCACTTGGTGCAGAATTAGTTTTCCAATTGATATCAGGATAATTGAAGTCCCACATTACTATTGTTGTGTGTTTCCTGCATATGTTGGTTGCCGGTTGCCCTCCTGGTGAGATTCAAGGTGTTGGTGTTAACATTCAAAGTCCTTTACGATATGGGTCCGGGGTACTTGCGGGAGCGTCTCCTGCCAATATCAAACACTGATCACACTGTGTGTGTACAGGGGGGACTCCTCGGGTACCGTCGGCTAGACAATGTCGGCTGGCGGTGCCCGGGGAAGGGCCTATTCTGTTGCCCCCCTAATGGAACCAACTCCTTTGGAGCTCCGGTTGGCTCCTGATCTCCGCTCCTTCCGCCACAATCTGAAGACCTGGCTGTTTGAACAGGCCGGGCTGGACTGACCTCCTGGGGTTTTTTAAGTATTTTAATGGGTTTTAGTGATTGGGCTTATTGATCTAATTCTGTTTTAAATATTTATTGATTGATGTACTTGCGGAGAGGGGGCAGCATATAAGTCCAATTATAAATATAAATAAATAAATAAATATGTTTGTTAGTTGGTTGGCAAAAAGGACTCCTATTTTTTCTGCTTGGTTGGGTGGCCTATAATATACACCCAGGGCCATGTCATTCTTTTCACAGGAGAGAGAGAGTCACAGGAGGGAGGGAGGGAGGGAAGGAGGGGGAGAGAGAGACTTTTGGCTTCATGCAAGGAAAGCAGCAGAAGCCACGGAAGTCTTCCTTTCTCTCCCCCAAACTCCTGCAGAAACGAGTCTTTGTGAGACTTGTCACGCCAGTGCAGCCTCTTGAAGCAGGAGGCCTTGCAGAGTCCCAAAGACTCATTTCTGGCAGAGTTTGGGGGAGAGAGAGAAAGACTTTTGCTGCTTTCCTTGTGTGCAGCCAAAAGCAGAAGAAAGAGATGGAAAGAAGCAACCTGGTGGCCAGGCCAGGCACATGGAGTGAGTGGGGTGAGTCCCCCCCTCCACACTTTCCCCCCCTCCCCTCACTACCTTATGTTGTTCGCAATGCAAGTGATGCAAGCCTTGTGTTCCCACGGGCCATGTGGGCGGCGCAGCCTTGTCTTCCCGCACAGCCTGGATTAATTGCTTTGGACAGGTGACTTTTCTCTGCAGACCAGCAAAATTTTCGCATGGACCACCGGTGGTCCCCAGCCCACCGGCTGGTGACCATTGATTTAAATGGTCTACTTTTTAAAGTTTCAGCATTGAGTGGGGCTTAATGGCAAGGTTTGTCCTGGTCCTGTAATGGAATCTTCCCTTTCCTCCCTGCTTTCTTGTGGCCTCCAATTGTCCCGTTCTTCTTGGCCTGGATATGTTCCCTGCTTGCTGTTGTCTACCCCGCTTTGATTTTTATTTTTTTGGCCTTGGGTCCTGTGTTGTCTTCTCATCCTCTCTTCCTACTTGCTTTTCTCCAGCCGCTACCGGCTATTCAGCTCTCCCTGCTTTTCTCAGGCTCTGGCTTGCTCCGCTACCCCCTGCTGCAGACTCTCCTCTCTGCTCCGCAGCCTCCTGTTTGCTGATCCGTCGTGCTGGTAGGCTGCCTCTGCCAGCAAAGAGGACTGGCTGGATGGCCTATGCTTGCCTCTCCTCTCTGCAGCCGGCTCCAGAAACTTCCAGAGGATACCGCGACTGACTGAGGACTCTGTGAAGTGTGCTGGGGGCAGGGACACAGAGCATGCCCCTTCTTGAAGCCCCTTCCTCAAGATTGTCCCCCCTCTGCAATATCCAGAGAGCCAAGAAAGGGCCATGCCCAGACACTGTCCCTCTCTTCACCAGGAGAGGGCAAGGCAGGGTTGTTGTGACTTTATTTCCCTGTCGGGAAAAGACTGCCTTGGAATGTCGGGAGGGGCTTGGAGGGGATCCAGAGAGCTTATTTCCTTCTGCTGAGAATAAGGGTCCCTGGAGAGGATCAGTAGCATATCCGAGTCTTCTATTTTTGGGGAGGGGGCAGAATAAAAGCCGGCTTGGAATTCTGTCATCCTGTCCAAGAATACTCTCCTC
>CM019149.1:591702-634824 GCA_009733165.1 Naja naja
GGAGAGAAAGAGAGGCAGAGAGGGGAGAGAGGGAGAGGGGGAGGAGAAATGGGAGGGGGAGAGAGAGAGAGAGAGAGAGAGAGAGAGAGTATTCTTGGACAGGATGACAGAATTCCAAGCCGGCTTTTATTCTGCCCCCTCCCCAAAAATAGAAGACTTGGATATGCTACTGATCCTCTCCAGGGGCCCTTATTCTCAGCAGAAGGAAATAAGCTCTCTGGATCCCCCCTCAAAGCCCCTCCCGACATTCCAAGGCAGTCTTTTCCCGACGGGGAAACAAAGTCACAACAACCCTGCCTTGCCCTCTCCTGGTGAAGAGAGGGACAGTGTCTGGGTGTGGCCCTTTCTTGGCTCTCTGGATATTGCCGAGTGGAGATAATCTTGGGGAAGGGGCTTCAGGAAGGGGCATGCTCTGTGTCCTCTCCCCCAGCACACTTCACAGAGTCCTCAGTCAGTTGCGGCATCCTCTGGAAGTTTCTGGAGCCAGCTGCGGAGAGGAGAGGCAAGCACAGACCATCCAGCTGGTCCTCTTTGCTGGCAGAGGCAACCGACCGGCACGACGGAGCAGCAAACGGGAGGCTGCAGATTAGAGAGGAGAGTCTGCAGCAGGGGGCAGCAGAGCGAGCCAGAGCCTGAGAAAAGCAGAGAGAGCTGAATAGCCGGTAGCGGCAGGAGAAAAGCAAGTAGGAAGAGAGGATGAGAAGACAACACAGGACCCAAGGCCAAAAAAATAAAAATCAAAGCAGGGTAGACAACAGCAAGCAGGGAACATACCCAGGCCGAGAAGAACGGGACAATTGGAGGCCACAAGAGCGCAGGGAGGAAAGGGAAGATTCCATTACAGGACCAGGACAAACCTTCATTCATCATTCATTCATTTATTCGACTTGTATGCCGCCCTACTCCCTAAGGACTCAGCGCAGTGAACATTAAAAACAGAGCAAATTTACAATAAAAAACAATTAAATAAAACAAGTCAAATACATTAAAACATTAAGAAAAGATTAAAAAACCCTAACCTCCCCTGGGTCATTCCAGGCCAGCCTGTTGAAACAACCAGGTCTTCAGGTCTCGGCGGAAGGAGCGGAGGTCAGGGGCCAAATGGAGATCCACGGGGAGATGATTCCAGAGGGCGGGCACTCCCATGGAGAAGGCCCTAGCCCTGGGAACCACCAGCTGACAATGCCTGACCGACGGTATCCCAAGGAGGGCCCTCCTATGGGAGCGAACGGGGCGATCAGAAAGTGATGCTGGCAGGAGGCGTTCCCACAAGTACCCTGGACCCAAGCCATTTAGGGCTTTGTAAGTTGTTACTAACACCTTGAAGGTAACCCGAGACAACCGGCAACCAATGCAAGTTGCGCAGGAGGGATGTAACATGGGAGTATTGGGACACTCCCATCACAGCCAGCGGCGCATTCTGCACCAGCTGTAACCTCTGGGTCATCTGCAAGGGCAGCCCCATGTAAAGAGCATTGCAGTAGTCGATTCTGGAGGTGACGAGCGCATGAGTGACCGTTCGAAGGGCATCTCGGTTCAAATAAGGGCGGAGCTGGCGAACCAGCCGAACCTGGGCAAAAGCCCCCCTGGCCACAGCTCCCACATGCTCCTCCAAACTGAGCTGTGCATCCAGGAGGATGCCCAGATTCCTCGCTCTATCCATGGGGGGCAACACCTCTCCCCCCATGACCAAAGATGGTACATCCAATGAAGACTGAGATGCCGGTAGGAGCAGTCACTCAGTCTTGGTTGGGTGGAGCTGGAGCCTATTACTCCCCATCCAGACCCGTACTGCCTCCAGGCACCGGAACATCACAGAGAGAGCATCACTGATCTGGTCTGGGGTGGAGATATAAAGCTGGGTATCATCAGCATATTGATGATACCTCACCCCAAAACCTCGGATGATCTCACCCAGCGGTTTCATGTAGATATTAAACAGGAGAGGTGAAAGAATGGACCCCTGGGGCACCCCACAAGTGAGGGGCCTCGGGGCCGACCTCTGCCCCCCTGCCAATACCAACTGCGAACGTCCCGAGAGGAAGGAGGAGAACCACTGCAAAACGGTGCCCCCCACCCCCAATCCTCGGAGCCGCTGCAGAAGGATACCATGGTCGATGGTATCGAAAGCCGCTGAGAGATCTAACAGGACTAGGACAGAGGAAAAACCCCTGTCCCAAGCCCTTCAGAGATCATCCATCAGTGCGACCAATGCTGTCTCCGTGCTGTGTCCGGCCCTGAAGCCCGAACCTTGCCATTAAGCTCCACTCAACACTGAAACTTTAAAAAGTAGACCATTTAAATCAGTGGTCACCAGCCGGTGGGCCGGGGACCACCGGTGGTCCGTGAGGAAATTTTGGTGGTCCGCAGAGAAATGTCACCCATCCAAAGCAATTAATCCAGGCTGTGCGGGAAGACAAGGCTTCGCCACCCACATGGCCCACAGGAACACAAGGCTTGCATCACTTTCATTGTGAACAACACAAGGTAGTGAGGGGAGGAGGGAAAGGGTGGAGTGGAGGAACTTTCCCCTTTCACCCCATGCGCCTGGCCTGGCCACCGGGATGCTTCTTTCCACTTCTTTCTTCTTCTGCTTTTGGCTGCACACAAGGAAAGCAGCAAAAGTCTTTCTTTCTCTCCCACAAACTCCGCCAGAAATGAGTCTTTGGGACTCTGCAAGGCCTCCTGCTGCAAGAGGCTGCACTGGCGTGACAAGTCTCACAAAGACTCGTTTCTGGCGGAGTTTGGGGGAGAGAAAGGAAGACTTCTGCGGCTTCTGCTGCTTTCCTTGCACGAAGCCAAAAGTCTCTCTCTCTCCCTCCCTCCCTCCCTCCCTCCCTCCCTCCCTCCCATGACTCTCTCTCTCCTATGAAAAGAATGACATGGCCATGGGTATATATTATAGGCCACCCAACCAAGCAGAAAAAATAGGAGTCCTTTTTGCCAACCAAGTAACAAACATATGCAGGAAACACACAACAATAGTAATGTGGGACTTCAATTATCCTGATATCAATTGGAAAACTAATTCTGCACCAAGTGAGAAATCAAATAGGTTCCTGACCAACGTAGGTGACAACTTTGTTGTCCAAAAGGTAGAGAAGGGAACTAGAGGAACAGCCATACCGGACTTAATTCTTCGACATAGTGACTAAACTAGTAGACCAGTGAAATACTGTGGACATAATATACATAGACTTCAGCAAGGCATTTGACAAAGTAGACCACAACCTACTTTTTGGTAAGCTAGAAAAATGTGGGATAGATAGAACCACCACTAGATGGACTTGCAACTGACTGACAAACCGTACTCAACAATTAGTACTTAATGGGTCTAAGTCTACATGGAGGGAAGTAAGCAGTGGGGTGCCACAAGGTTCTGTCTTAGGCCCAGGACTCTTCAATATCTTCATAAATGATTTAGAGGAGGGAATAGAAGGAGAACTTTACCAAATTTGCAGATGATACTAAGCTGGCAGGAATAGCCAACACTCTAGATGATAGGCTCAAGATCTAGCTGGATCTTGATAGACTTGAACCCTGGGCCCTATCTAACAAAATGAAATTCAACATAGAGAAAACCAAAGTCTTACACTTAGGCAAGAAAGAACCAAAAGTCCACGTATAGACTGAGTGAAACCAGACTTCTCAATAGCAGTAACTGTGAAAGGAATCTTGGAGTCTTAGTGGACAACCAGCTAAATATAAGCTAGCAGCAGCCAAAAAAGCCAATTCAATCCTAAATTGCATTAACAGAGGGATACAATCTAACCTGGAATTACAGAGAAACGTCCTAACAGTGAGAACCATCAACCGGTGGAACAGAAGTTGCCTTCAGAAGTTATGGGAGCTTCATCACTGGAGGCTTTGAAGAAGAGACTGGACTGCCCTCTGTCCGAAATGTTGTAGGGTCTCCTGCTCGGGCGTGGGGCTGGACTAGATGACCTTCAAAGTCCCTTCCAACTCTGTTCACCTGTTAAAAATATCCCTGGGATCTGGGGGAGCCACAGGAGTTGAATCTTAAAGGGACACCATTTCCCTCTTAGGGACAAATAGGAGGCTCTTCCATGCTTAATGGTCTAAATATTTCTTCTCTCTTACAGGGAACCAGAAGTGCAGCAACACGCAGGAGCCGAGCATGGCCCAGACCGAGGACGCCATTGAGACCCCAGCCCTGGGCCGCCCCTTCCAGCTGGGCATGCTGTACGACTGCCGCAAGGATACCCTCATCCCAGGTAGGAGTCGGAAGAGAAGGAGGCAGATGGGCATCCCCCCCAGGAAACTCGGGAGGGGGGAAGACATTTCAGGACAAATAGCCTGCTACGTAAGCTGGATTTTGCCATTTCATCAGCTGAAGAATTAGAATCGGAATACAGCGGCAAGGGACTTGGGAGGTCACCTAGTCCAGCCAGGAGACCCTAGACCCGTGATGGCAAACCCAAGGCACGAGTGCCACAGGTGGCACGCAGAGCCATTTGTGCCGGCACGCGAGCTGCAGGCAAACTTACCTCACTGGGCATGCGCGCACCTCCCAGCTGATTTTCAGCTGGTTTGAGGCTTTTTTCAGCCTCCCAGAGACTTGAGAAAGGCTTCTGCAGGCTTTGCAGGCTGAAAACTAGGCCCGTTTTGTCACTTCTGGTATTTCCGGAAAAAACAGGAAGTGATGAAACAGGGCTAGTTTTTGGCCTGCAAAGCCTGCAGAAGCCTGCAGAAGCCTTCCTCAAGCCTTTGGGAGGCCACAAAAGGCCTCAAACAGGCCAAAAAAAATCAGCTGTGAGGTGCAGTGCAGGTAAGGGGGCAGCGGGGGTGGTTGGGTGGGGATTAGCTCACATGCGTAGGGGGCATGGGGGGCATGCATTGCCTTCTGGGTGCTGGCATGAAGGTGCGTGCATGCAAGCATGCACACAATTTTTGCCACAGGAGCCCCAAAAGGTTAGCCACCACTGCCCTAGACAATTCCAGACAAGTGATGCTCCAGTCTCTTCCATTGATGGAGCACCCACAACTTCTGGTGGCATGAAGTTCAGGTGGTTGATTGTCCTCCCTTGTTAGGAAGTGTCTCCTTCATTCCAGATTGCTTCTCTCCTTGATTCGTTTCCACCCGTTGTTTCTTGTCCTGCCTTCAGGTGCTCTGGAAAATAAATTGACCCCCTCTTTTTTGTGGCAGCCCGTCTCCCCAAAATACTGAAATACTGCTCTCCTATTCCCCCTTAGCCCTTCTTTTCTCTTGCCTGGTCAAACCCAAATCCTGCAATCGTTCTTCGTATACTTTAGTCTTTAATCTTCTTAGTTGCTCTTCTTTGCACTTTTTCCAAAGTCTCTATTATTATTATTTTTGTCATCTGGTGACCAAAACTGGATGCAGGATTCCAGGGGTGTGGTCTTACTAAGGCTTTAGAAAGTGGTACTCGTCCTTCAAATGATTTTGATTTCATGCCTCTGTTTATGCAACTGAGGGTTGTGTAAGCTTTCCCGGCTGCCGCCGCACACAGCTGGCTCAGGTGTAAGGGATCGTCCATTAGGACTCCAAGGCCCCTCTCCCAGTTACTGGTTTTGAGCCAGGTTTCCCTTAATCTGTACTTTGGCTTTTTTTTTCCTGCCCAGGTGTAAAACCGAGACAGCATTGGTCGCATTGGTGGATGATCTCTGGAGGTCTTGGGACAGGGGCTTTTCCTCTGTCCTGGTCCTTTTAGATCTCTCAGCGGCTTTCGATACCATCGACCATGGTATCCTTCTGCGACAGCTCCGGGGGTTGGGAGTGGGGGGCACCGTGTTACAGTGGTTCTCCTCCTACCTTTCGGACCGTTCGCAGTCGGTGTTGACAGGAGAACAGAGATCCTCCCCAAGGCCCCTTACTTGTGGGGTACCTCAGGGGTCGGTTCTCTCACCTCTCCTGTTTAATATCTACATGAAACCGCTGGGCAAGATCATCCGTGGTTTCGGGGTGAGGTATCATCAATATGCTGATGATACCCAGTTGTATATCTCCACCCCAGACCAGATCAGTGATGCTCTCTCGGTGATGTCCCGGTGCCTGGAGGTGGTGCAGGCCTGGATGGGGAGCAACAGGCTCAGGCTCAACCCGGCCAAGACTGAGTGGCTGTTCTTACCAGCATCTCGGTGTTCAATGGATGTGCCATCTTTGGTCATGGGGGAGGTGTTACCCCGTGGATAGGGCGAGAATCTGGGCGTCCTCCTGGATGCACAGCTCAGTTTGGAGGAGCAAGTGGGAGCTGTGGCCAGGGGGGCTTTTGCCCAGGTTCGGCTGGTTTGACACCCTACCTGAACCGAGATGCCCTTGAACGGTCACTCATCGTCACTTCCAGAATCGACTACTGCAATGCTCTCTACATGGGGCTACCCTTGCGGCTTACTCGGAGGTTGCAGCTGGTGCAGAATGCGCGCGGCTGTGATGGGGGTATCCCGATACTCCCATGTTACACCCCTCCTGCGCGACTTGAATTGGTTGCCGGTTGCCTTCTGGGTTTCCTTCAAGGTGTTAGTAACAACTTACAAGGCCCTAAATGGCTTGGGTCCAGGGTACTTGCGGGAACGCCTCCTGCCCGCATCACAGTCCAATCGCCCCGTACACTCCCATAGGAGGGGCCTCCTGGGAATACCGTCGGTCAGGCATTGTCGGCTGGCGGCTGGCGGCTAGGGCCTTTTCTGTGGGAGTGCCCGCCCTATGGAATCAGCTTCCTGCGGATCTTCGTTTGGCCCCTGATCTCCACTCCTTTCGTCAAGACCTGAAGACCTGGCTGTTTCAGCAGGCCGGCCTGGATTGACCATGGGGGCGGGTAGTTTTAATAGTTTGTTTATTTTGTAATTTTATCGTTTTAGCTGTTTTTTGTAATTTGGACTTGTTTTTATTCAATTATTTTATTGTATATGTTCTTTTTATATGTTCGCCGCCCTGAGTCCTTCGGGAGAAGGGCGGCATACAAGTCTAAATAAATAAATAAATAAATAATAAAACGTTGCTTTGCTCCACATTAAATTTCATTTTGTTGGATAAGGCCCATTGTTCAAGTTGTTCAAGATCTTTTTGGATGCTCCTGGGCTGTTGGCTATTCCTGCCAGTTTAGTGTCATCTGCAAACTTGATGAGTTCTCCATCCATTTCCTCATCTGAGTCATTTAGGAAGATGTTGAAGAGTCCAGGGCCTAAGACAGAGCCTTGTGGTATGCCACTGCTTACTTCTCTCCATGTAGACATAGTACCATGAAGGACTACTCATCGAGTACGGTTTGTCAGCCAGCTACAAATCCATCCGGTGGCAATGTTGTCTAGTCCATATTTTTCTAGCTTACCAAGAAGTAGATTGTGGTCTACTTTGTCAAATGCCTTAGTCAAATCTAAGTAAACTATGTCCATGGCATTTGGCTGGTCATGTTGAAATAGGGAAAATGAAATGGTTATCTGCCTTGAAATCAACACGTGCATAGCAATTCCCATTCATCTCTACTCCGTCAAAAGGTTTGGAGATACTGGGATTTTGCAAAACAGGTAGGAGACTTCCCTGGTGAGGGCTGGACAGAACAAATGTCCAGAAGAAATGATGTGTCTATTGTTCCACCTCTCTGGAGCTCCTCTGTCCGGCTGCAGTTGTTTTGGAAGATGGTGTTCAATTTATGACTGTGTTTTCTTCTGTTTCATACAGGGGTCACCCTTTGGGATTACAGCTCCCTTCAGAAGGACCTGACCATCAAGCCTCAGCCCAAAACTGAATCTGAAATCATTGCATCCGACAGCATAGATGATAAGGCCTCCGCCCTGGACATCTCAGCCTCCCTCAAGGCCAGCTTCCTGGGAGGATTGATTGAAGTGGGAGGGTCAGCCAAGTATCTTCAGGACACCAAGAAGTCCAAGCAACAGGCCAGGGTGACTGTTCAATACAAAACCACCACCAAGTATGAACAGCTGACAATGAGCCACCTTGGAATCCAGAATGTCTCTTACCCAGCCGTCTTTGAGCATGGCACAGCCACCCACGTGGTCACTGCCATCCTCTACGGAGCCCAGGCCTTCTTCGTCTTTGACCGAGAAATCTCATCAACGGAGACGGTGAAAGATATTCAAGGAAGTCTCCAGCTTACAGTCAAGAAGTTGATATCCATCACGGGAGAAGCAGAGGTCAAAATGAATGAGGAGGAGAAAGAGAATGCTCTGAAGTTTAGTTGCAAATTCCATGGAGACTTTTCTTTGGAGAAAAATCCAGTGACTTTCCAAGATGCCATGAAAGTTTATGAAACTCTCCCAAAATTGTTAGGGGAACATGGGGAGAAGGCTGTGCCTATAAGGGTCTGGCTCTACCCTCTGACCAAGCTGGACACCAAAGCTGCTAAGATGGTCCGTGAGATCAGCCTAACATTGATCTTTGATGCTGAAAAGATCTTGGAAGAACTCAATGAAATCCGGATGCAAAGCAACGATCTAGCCAAGAATCCCATTGCTGAGACCTTCCCTGAGATCAAGAGGAAGATCCAGCAGTTCAAGGATCTGTGCAAGCAGCACAGGCAGACTTTCCAAAAACAGCTGGCCAAAATGTTGCCTTCTATCCGGGGAGGAGGGGAGGAGGAAGGGACTCTGGTGGACATCTTAATGTCCGTCAACCAGTCACCCTTCAACAGCCAAAGACTCCGTGAATTTCTGGACACCAAGGAAAGAGAAATTAACTTTGTCAAATCTTATCTGACTATTCTAAGTGAAATACAAGTTATCTCATCTCAGAACAAGCTGGAAGAAATAGTTCTGGATCCCCAGAATGTATACGTGGTCTCCTATATATTCACCTCTTTACATGAAGAGGAGCCATTTCTGTTGAGCTTACAGGATTGGCTTCAGGAACAATTCTTGCCAGAATCAGTGACATCAACAAGGTCTGCTCCTGTGGTGAAGAAATCCATGCCCTGGTTTGTGGACAAGGAGTGGACCCGCAATGCTCGCCGAGCTGCCAAATCCATCCAAGACTTTTTTAGCATCAATCAATCCAATAAGAATGTCCACTTTGTCGTGGCCTCAATCCCAGATGTGGACAACCCAGGAGCCTCAATATACCTTTATGAAGATGGAGAGCTGGTCAGCAAGAACTTTGAATTGCCCTCAAAGCCTCTCCCTTTCCTGATCAGTGAAGTGAGACACGACAGCATTCAGCTGAAGTTTCAGCCAGCTGAACATGGGAGGGCTGCCATCTCCAGCTATCTGGTAGAGTACAAGGTTGCAGGGGAAGAAAACTGGAAGACTGTGAGGACAGAGGACACCAGGGAGATGTTCCTGCTGAGAGATCTGCCTCCAAACACAGAGTACCAGTTCCAGTATGCTGCTTGTTGCAAGCCGGGCCGTAGTAAATCCACTGATATAAACTCACTCATAAAGACCCTTCCCACCAGCCCTCCTGAGAAATTAAGAATGGTCACTGCAGCATCTTCTGTCATCTCTGTGACCTGGATGAGTCCCAGCATCGTTGCCTCAGGAGTTGTGGTCAAGGAGTACAAGGTGGAGTACAGAACAGTGGAGGCTGGAGCTGGGAAGGACCAGTGGACTGAAAAAAGGACTGGGAGAAAAACAGAGTTTTATTCCATTGAAGGTCTGAAGCCCCAAACAGCGTACAGAATCCAGGTATCGACCGTGTGTGATAATGGAGCTCTGAGTGTCCCCAGCAAGGAGGTGGCAATCTCCACAACATTGGAGGAAGAAAGTGTAGACAATGTAACCCACCAGTTCCTTCAGGAAAGCTCCCTGGTGGAGGACAGACAGCCATTAGTGTTTGCTCTTCCTCTGGAGAAAATCCTCTCAGATGCCTCCACCTCCTGTCTGATGTACCAGCTTGGAAAGGAGAACCCGGAAGTGCGTAACAAAGTCATCCTGGTGATGGGAGCAACAGGATGTGGGAAAACCACTCTGATCAGTGGGATGATCAATTACATCCTGGGTGTCCAGTGGGAAGATAATTTCAGATTCAAACTCATCCATGAAACCACCCAGAGAAGCGAAGCTGGAAGCAGCACATCGGAAGTCAGAGCCTACGTGGTGAACCATCAGAAGGGTTTCCGAATTCCCTATTCTCTCACCATCATTGACACGCCAGGATTTGGAGGAACAAGAGATGCAGAGCAAGACAAACTGGTTGAGGAGAAGCTCCTGGAGTTTTTCTCCACCCCAGGGGGCATTGGCCACGTGGATGCCATCTGCTTGGTGGCCCAGGCCTTCCTTTCCTGTTCAACTCACGCCCAGAAACGTGTCTTTGATTCAATGCTCTCCGTGTTGGGAAAAGACCTGAAGGATAACATCCAACTCCTAATCACCTTTGCAGATGGGGGGACTCCACCTGTCCTGGAGGCCCTCAAGGAGGCTGACCTGCCATATGCTCAGGATGAGTCGGGAACCCCTCTGTACTTCCGATTCAACCATTCTGCCCTCTTTGCTAAGCAAGAAAATAAACAGAGCAGTAGTGCTGCTTCTGAAATGTTTTGGAAAATGAGCACTGACAGCATGAAGGATTTCTTTGACTCATTAAGGATGCTGGAAACCAAAAGTTTAACCTTGACCATGGAGGTCCTCAAGGAACGTCAGGAGCTGGAAGCTGCTCATAGACGACCTCCCCCTCCTAAGGTTGAGCAAGTGCACCCAAATAGTTTCCAGATCAGTATTGATCCAGCAGCCATTGGGAAGGCTTCGGTCTCCAGGTACCAGGTGGAATATCGGATTGCAGGAGACAATTGGAAAAGTCTCAGTACCGAAGGTCCTAAGGATCAATTCACCCTGGAAGATGTCCACCTAAATCTTCAGTACCAATTCCGATGTGCAGCTGTGACTCCAGGAGGGCTCAGTCAATGGAGCGAGGCGATCACTTGCATCTGTCCTACGGGGAGGCCTGCTGAGGTAACTTGAGGGGGGGAGGAGGAGGAGGAGGGAGGAGAGTGGGGGGGAGGAGGAAGAAGAGAGGGAGGAGAGGAGTGGGGAGGAGAGGAGGAGGGAGGGACATGTCTCCTGTCATTGACTTGCTCTTATCCAATCTTTTCTCCTCAGACCCCCAAATACAACTTTTAAAGGTTGTGCCAATTTTGAACACAGGTTGTCAAACATGGATTTATGAAAGTTTAGGCCAGTGATGGGATTCAAATTGTTTTACCACCGGTTCGGTGGGCATGGCTTGGTGGGCATGCTTTGCCTAATGCTGGCGTGCTGCTTTCCCTACACCAGCCGAGACCTACAGCACCAATCAGCTGAGAGGAAGAGGAGAGCACAGGGAGCAGTGGGAGGGCCGATCCTGCGCTTTTCTCTTCTTTCTCCTCTCAGCTGATTGTCGGAGGATTTTTTTTTCCTCCTCTCAGCTGATTGTCAACTTTTTTTACTATTGGTTCGGTCAAACCAGTCCGAACCAGTAGCATGCCACCATTGGTTTAGACCAGGGGTGTCAAACTCAAGGCTCACAGGCTGCATCCAGCCCGCAGTGTGGTCAGATCTGGCCTGGGGGGCTGTCCTGGAAAATGTAAAGGGCCGTCCAGTGTGGCTTCGACTCAATCTACCCAATGCAAAGAAGAAATATCGGGGCAGTGTGGCTTTGGCCCGGTCTACCCAGTGCAAAGAGGAAACATGGCAAGCAGTTTGGAGAGTGGCATGAAGCTGGCCATGCCCAGCCAGTCAGCCCTAACCCCGCCCCCAAAGTCAACCCCAGACCTGATGTGGCCCTCAATGAAATTGAGTTTGACACTCTGGGTTTAGACAGAAACGTTCTATGAATCCCAAGTCCCAGCACATACCTTTAGATATGAGACCCCACCCCCCAAAGTGCAAGATCCCAAGAGCTGAAGGGCTGCATGAAAAGGAGTGGGGTTGGGAGCAGGATCAAAAGCCCTTCATGGCTTGGGTCCGGGATATTTGCAGGAGTGCCTCCTACCAGCATCGAGGTCCAATCGCCCAGTGCGCTCCCACAGGCAGGCCCTCCTGGGGGTGCCGTTGACCAGACAATGTTGGTTGGCAGTCCCTCAGGGGAGGGCCTTCTCTGTGGGACTGCCCACCCTGTGGAACCAGCTGCCCCTGGGGCTGCGGTTGGCTCCCAACCTTCGTTCCTTCCGCCGCAATCTAAAGACCTGGTTATTTTTACAAGCCAGCCTGGATTGAGTGAGATTGGGGGCTTTTAATTGGGTATTTTAGCATAATTTAATTTGTTATTTGGATTGGACTAATATTTTATCTATTTATGTATGTATATTCTTGTGTGAGCCGCCCCGAGTCCCCCCCGGAGATGGGGCGGCATATAAAGTAGCCTTGGTGGTGCAGGCTGTTAATAGCCTAGCAGTTAGTTCCAGCTGCCTGTAATAATTGCAGGCTTGAATCCCACCAGGCTCAAGGTTGACTCAGCCTTCCATCCTCTCGGGGTAGGTAAATTGAGGACCCAAGATTGTTGGGGGCAATAAACTGACTTTGTAAAAATGCCGCTTAGTAATAAGCAGGCATATACAATGGAAGGAAGGCTATTGCTGAGCGCATTGGGTTGTATCCCAAAAATTGTAAGCCACCCTGAGTCTCCAGAGAAGGGGGGGGATATAAATATGAATTAAGAAAAAATCCAAACAAACAAACAAACAAGATGGCTCAGCCTCCAGGGCAGTGAGGAAGGGGTGGCCCTGTTTTAGAGTCCCTCCAATTCCTCCCTGTGCCTTCTGGGGAAGGGGAGTTCCTGGCAATCTCCGAGTCTCCTTTGGCTGACTCTGTTTTGCTTTTCATCCAGAAATCCCAGGTTTTGTGCTGCGCGATGTGTCTGCAAATGGCTGGAGGCATCCGAGGTAAAGTTTTGGGCCTTGGAGGGAGCGGGAAGCGTGGGGTGGGACTCACTGTCCTGGTTGGAGGGGACAGGCTGTGACAGCCGTCTGCTGCTCACTGGGTTCCCATCTTCATCTCCTCTCACCTTTTGGTTGTAGGGCCTGAACGGAGGATCGTCCTGATGGGAATAAGCGGACATGGGAAAAGTGCGACAGGAAACACAATTCTGGGAAGCCACATCTTTGAATGCCGTTCAGGCACCAAAGTTTGCCAAAAGGAGGAGACGTGGCTCAAGGGCAGGAAGATTGTGGTCGTTGATACCCCTGGCTTGGTTGATTCGCTTTTCTATGTGGATAAACATAAACATACCCCTGCCATGTGGAATCCAGTCCTTTATGTTCATTATATTATGAGTGAAATTACGAAGTTTGTCAGCTTTTGCTCCCCAGGTCCTCACGTTATTCTCTGGGTCATTAATCCTTTTTGTTTCATCTGGGAGGAGGTGGCTAAGATGATCAAATGTGCTTTCAGCCATAAAGACAAGAATTATCTGATCTTCGTCATCACTCACAAAGAGGAGCTGGGAGGGAAGGCTCTGGAGGAATTCCTATCTGAGGGAGATTCCTTTCTCAGGGATGAAGTGTTCCAGTGCGAGAACCGGGTCCTTGTTTTTGACAACAAGGCCGAAGGAGAAGAACGAGAGGCTCAGGTGGGCCAGCTGATGACCAGGATCGATGACCTGGTGCAGAAGAATGGCGATGCTCCTTATTACACGGAAGACACGGAAAAGTAGCTCTAAAGAAGGACCAAAAATAAAATGTTAGTTGTTTTCCTCTTTCAAATAAGAGACTGGAAAGGCTTTCGAACTGAGCTTCTATTCCAAGGTGGCAAATCTGCCAAGGGCAACAGCCCTGCATTTCCCTCCTTCTGCTCTGTGTTCTAATCCTGCCCTCGCCTGGTGACCTCCGAAGAAGCCACTTCAGAGATTCATGGCTGAGCCAATTCCTTCTTCCTGGGACCTGGTTTCTCCCCTTGGATGGCAGGACTTCCTTCAAGGGCACCTGAAGATCCCCCATCCCCACCCTAGGACCAGTAATTCTTTTAGAGTCATGTCCCTTTTTGAAGCACACGCTTTTTTGGGCTTCCCACCTATCAGTCCTTTGAGGTAGACCAGGCTGGGAAGCCAGCGACACAAGAAATATTTTATAGAGAGGGATTATACTAGCAGAATCTTGAAAACATTTCCCCTTCACTCCCGCTGGCACCAAAGAGCATTAAGAGACGGCAGCCTTGAGGTACTTTCTCACCCCTTCCTGTTTTCCCGGGGCAAACCCATGGTTTCTTAACAGCTGCCACAATTTTCTGCAAAACAGTCTCTGTAGTCCTTCCAATGGTCAACACAGACTTACCAGAGAGAGCATTTCTGTTTCAACCTGAGGTCTTCTTATTAAATTTCCTTCTTGCTTACAAAAGAAGTTGTGTCTTTTTTGGGGGGAAGGGTGTGTGGAACAGTGAGGTTGGTCCATTCAGCTGAATTTATACCATTCTACGATGCACTCACAAGGCAGAGGAAAGGGGGATACTGCCCTGATTTCCTGGAGGAGGGGGACATGGAATGAGTAGAATATACTTGAGGGGTGACTCAGAATGTGGGGTATCCCCCAAAGCTTTTAACTCTGAGTCCAGGAAGGGGGGGTCCCTCTAGGTCAAGGGTCTTCCAACCTGACAGCGTTAAGACTTGTGGACTTCAACTCCCAGAATTCCTGAGCTAACATGACTGGAGGAGGAATTCTGGGAGCTGAAGTCCACAAGTCTTAAAGCTGTCAAGTTTGAAGACCCCTGTTCTAGGTGGAAATGAAGCTTCTACCAGATCCTTCCCATCTCTTTCGTGTCCTTCAGCTCCACGTCAGATGTTTCTTCTCATCCTTCTCCTTTCTGGGCTGGAGGCTCCCCAGAACAGTTGCAGTGGGTCTGAAAACCCCTCAGCTCTTCCTTATCTCAGTTTTCTCCCCAGAGATGGAGCCCCAAAGCTGGAGGAGGGCAGCGTTCAGAGAAGCAGGTCATGAGAGCCACGAAAACCAAAGTCTCCCCGAGAACAGGAAGCAGGGATCCAAATGAGTGCCATGTAGACATCCCCCCCCAAACCCGATGTTTTAAAGCTCCAATCCTAGCTGGCTGTAAGGCCCAAGCAAACCCAGGAGCCCAGGAACCAGACATTCTCTTCCGGGGCTACCCTAAAGCCCTCTCTTTTGGGGTCCCCAAGGCTAGTGGGCCAAGGTGTGTGGAGGGATGAGCCAGCTTGTCAGGATAACAGCCAAAAATCTTGCTGACTCACTCCCATCATTGCAGTGGTTGGTCAGCTCTTGATTGAAGTGATTGAAGTGATTGAAGAGCTGACCAACCGCTGCAATGATGGGAGTGAGTCAGCAAGATTTTTGGCTGTTATCCCTTTAAGAGCCTGTATTATAAGAAGAGGTCCCCTCTCTCCTTCTCCCTTTCTTTCCCTCCCTCTCCCCATCTCTTTCTCCGTCCCTCCTTCCCTACCCTCTCATCTCTTTCTCCCTCCCTCCTTCCCTCCCTTCTCATCTTTCTCCCTCCCTCCCCTCCCCTCTCATCTCTTTCTCCCTCTCCCTCATCTCTCTCTCCCTCTCTCTCTCTCTCTTGTTCTTCCCTGCTGTAATTGCTGATTGTTTGACCTCTGCCTATGGTACGTGTTATGTATAGCATATATTCTTTTGTAGATAAAACCACTATTTATTACAAACCTCTGCTTGCTGTTAATGCTCCTGAGTGGCCTCACGTAGTAAAGCTGTGCACGCACTGACACAGCTCATAGCAGACCCCACCATCACCTGATGGCAGGACTGCAGCATCTCCCAGCGACTGGTCTATAGAGGGGCAGGGTCAATTATCCATGGCCCAGTCATTGGGATGGCTTCAGAGGGTTCCCCCATGGCCACACCTGACCTCTGAAAGAGTGTGCTGGCCACGAGGGTCCCTCAGACAGGATGCTGGCAAGGCCCTAGGGAGCATCTGAGGGACCCCTTGAGGATGCCTGATGGGCATTGGGTCTATGAGATATTGAGGCCAGGGAGATCCCCCTCCCCCAAACTGAGAGCAGATTTGCCCAGTCAGGTGGGCAGCCATGTCCCGGGAAGGCAGATGCCAACTGAGTTGATTGGATTTTGAAGGTAGCCCAACTCTTAGAACGGGTTCCTAACGTTCAAAGATGTTGGAGAGCAGGAGGAATGTTGATCTTGAGAAGATCCGACAGCCTGCGAGGATCTAGGTGGGTAGTTGATCTGAGCAGGGGCTGGATTAGGATGGTCCAGAATCTCCAGTTCCGAGATTCCCCAATTCAACCAACAGGAGCTCTTCAATCAGAACGCAGATCCCCTGAGGAACGAGCGGAAGCACCAATGGGAATTGTCCCTTCTGCAGCGTCATCGGTCTCCGGGCAGAGTCTCCCTGGACTTCACCCGCGAGAGAAGATAGTTCAGCGCAGAGAGAGAAGCGGGGAAAGTGGGAGGAGGAACCTTTTCATTGATGGGGGGCTGCGGCTCAAGTGGGAGTCAGGCCAGGCCTGGAGGGGAGCGTGGACTTCCTTTTGCCCTCCCCTCGCAATCCGGCATGGAGTGGGGCTGCGGTGGAGAGAAGGGAGGGCAGCCCACAGCCAGCGAGGACTTGGGGGTTGGCTGGGGCGTCCTCGGGCTCCTTCTCTCGCACGCACGCACGCACGCACGCTGGGAGTGTCCCTCCCCCAATCACGTGGGGTCAAAGCCCTCCCCGCCCCTCCCCAAAGCTTCTGCCTTTGGCTCCCTTCCTGTCAACGGGGCTGACGGGGGGCCGGTTTCACCCTCGGCGTTGTGGCGTTTTCTGACCCACCGCAAATGGAAGGTAACTTCTGGTTCAAGATGGGCGGTTGTTGATCTGAATGGGGGTGAAATAAGAGGGGGGAGGGGAGAAGCGGGAATCCCAGGCAGAGAATGGTGAAGAGAGCAAAGAAAGTGGAGGGTCCCCTCAGGGCCTGACATGAACCCCACCGTCAGCTGCAGCCCCCCCCAAGACTGAAGGGATCCCCCCTCCCACTTTCGCTCTCTGCGCCGAACGTTCTCTCCTTCAGTTGAAGTCACAAAGGACTCTGCCCGGAGACAGATGACGCTCACGCAGGGAGAATTCCCATTGGTATTGTCGCTCGTTCCTCGTGAGTGAGGGCGGGCTCCCGCCTGAGGGGATCTGCGCTCTGATTGGTTGCTGTGGGTGGAAAGGGGGCGTTTCCCTTTTCCCCCGCCTTTTTCTTCTCTGGGCTGTTTGAATTTACCTCAGGATGTTCCTGACGCGTCTTTCAAGGAGGGGAATCAAGGAGATCCTCACCTCAATTCAGAGCCCTGATTCCGCCTCTGGGGCTGGGACCCTCCGCGTCTTCCTCCCTTCTCTTTGGGGGCGCTTGTGGGGCGGCATCCATGGGCTCTGCTGGGCTCCCCCTGATGCTGCTGGTGGGGGCGCTGGGGCGGATCCCCGGGAGCGAAGGGGGGGAAGGAGACCCCGGTAAGGAGGGGGCTGGGCGGGGGAGGGAAGCCCCGGAAAACCCTCCACACTAGATGACCTATAAGGTCCCTTCCAACTCTGGTTATCTGGTATCTGACTTCACAATTGTCATCCCCAATTCGGGTCTGAGCCTCGTGCCGAGGCCAAGGAGGGACACCAGATGCGAGGTGCTGGTTTTGAGTCAGGGATGGGCTGCGGTGGGTTCTCCCAGGTTTGGCCAGACCCGTTGCTAACGTTATAGCTGGTCCCGCGAACCGCCAAATCCCACCCGTGGCTGGCCCCTCCCACCCTGCCCCGCCCCTCTCCGGAGTCTCCACACAGCCCATTTTGGATGCAGGTAAGTGCAGGGCCCGCACGGAGCCTGGGGAGTGGCGAAAAAACGGGCCCTCCAGAGGTCCTGGGAGGCCACGCCCACCATGGCCACGCCCACTCAGAAACCGATCGGAGAAGCCATTGCTGGGATTTTCGAAGCCCACCCCTCTTTCAATTGCTATTTATTGGAGCACCCCAAGGAAAAGGGCCGAAACGCCAAGAACAAAGTATTCAGAAAGCTTTCTACATGTTCACCAAAGGAGAAGGCGGGATAATAAGAAATATCATCTAATAAACCTGTTAGTAATGCTCTAACAATTTGTTCTATTGGTCTCTAGCTCTCCCTGTTCCCAAGCCTTGGCTAAGGAATGCTCTAGGAATTATCTCATAACACATTTGATTTTCTCCAGGCCGTCTCTGTTCCTCACTTTTAGCTGAGGCCTGCAAGATGCCTAACTCTTTCTTACTTTTATCAGCTTTCTAATTAGCCAGGATTGTCACGAGATTTACACATGCATATTTCCTGTGAATAAGAATCCTTTGATTTTGCCAGGCAGACTCCACAATGACAGGCTTCCTGACTGACTTTCAAGTGTTTGTGTGTGTATGACCTGGCTTTATTTTAGCAGGCAGCCCATCACAAGTGCAGCCGACCCTCTTGTATCTGGCTCTATTCAGATAACAGATATTCAGAGTTGGAAGGGACTTTGTAGGTCATCTAGTCCAACCCCCCGCCCAAGCAGGAGACCGCACACCATTTCTGACAGATGGGAGTCCAGTCTCTTCTTGAAAGCCTCAAGTGATGGTGCTCCCACAACTTCCAAGAGCAACTTCTGTTCAATGGGTTGATTGTCAGAAAGTTTTTCCTTATTTCCAAGTTGAATTTCTCCTTGGATCAGTTTCCATCCATTATTCCTTGTCTGGCCTTTGGGTGCTTTGGAGAATAGGTTGAGCCCTTCCTCTCTGTGGCAGCCCCTCAGGTATTGGAAGACTGCCACCATGTTTCCCCTGGTCCTTGTCTTCCCTAGACTAGCCATGTCCAGTTTCTGCAACCGTCCATCGTATGTTTTAGCCTCCTGTCCCTTCATCATCCTGGTTGCTCTTCTCTGCACTTTTTCTAGAGCCCCAACATCTTTTTTATAGTGTGGTGACCAAAACTGGATGCAGGACTCTAGGTGTGGCCTCACTAATGCTTTACAGAGTGGTGTTAGTACCTCCCTTGATCTCGATTCTGTCCCTTTGTTAATGCAATTTAGGATTGCATTAGCCTTTTTGGCTACTGCTGCACACTGCTGGCTAATTTCTCTATGTTTCTCTCAGGCTAATTTCTCTTGCTTCCCTCAGGCTAATTTCTCTACCTTTCCTCTTGAAAGAAAATAAAAATATCCATTGAAAAGTTGCAGGTAACTTTATCTTATCGCTAGAGAGTCTCCTAAGACGAACTAGACAGAATCCAGGGATAAAAGGAACTAAAGTCAAAAAGAAAGAAAATAAATTGCAAGCCTTTGCGGATGACCTGGCATTTATCATAGAGGACCCCATAGAGACAGAGAAGGAGATAATTAGAAAACTGGAAAGATATGGGGAAATATCTGGCCTCAAAATTAATAGAAAAAAAAACTAAACTTGTAACTAAAAATTGGATGGAATCACAGAAAATAGAACTGGAAAGAGCAATGGGACTGCAAATGACAAAGAAAATGAAATAGTTAGGTGTCTGGTTGACCGCACACTGTATGCAACAAACAAAGAAAGATTTAGAATTCTGGGCCAAATTACAACTATCACTATGAGGAAGAATAGCGGCGATCAAAATGACTATTCTACCCAAATTTTTATATCTATTTCAAACGATCCCCATTAAATTAGAGATTTTTTTTTCAATTATTTATTTTTATTTATTTATAATTGGACTTGTATGCCGCCCCCTCTCCACAAGGACTCGGGGCGGCTCACAATTAAAAATACAGTACTACAAACAATAAATATTTTTTTAAAAAATTAAATCAAACAAGCCCAATCATTAAAACCCAATTAAAATAATTAAAAAAACCCCGGAGGTCAGTCCAGCCCGGCCTGTTCAAACAACCAGGTCTTCAGATCACGGTGGAAGGAGTGAAGATCAGGAGCCAAACGGAGCTGCAAAGGGAGTTGGTTCCACAAGGCGGGGGCCGCAACAGAATTAGATGAATTAAATTGATTAGATGAATAAAATTGCAGCAAAATTTATATGGCTAGGGAAAAACCTAGAATAAGAATGAAAGCGCTACAAGATAATAAAAGCAGGCTTTGGACTCCCGAACTGGAGATGTATTATAAAGCGACAGTGTTAATTTGGACTAAGGAATGGATTAATTTAAATAATAAGTGAATATTAAGTTTAGAGGGCCATGACCTGCAAAAAGGGTGGCATTCCTTTTTGTGGGATACAAGAACCAAAAAACAATCATATGTCCCACGGCAGTCTCCTTGATGTCATCTTGTACCATGTTCAGCAACATCAACATCATCAGATGTTGTCTAAATACCATGTCATACCACATTCAGCAACATCAGCAGGAGCCCATCTTGCTCTGGGCCCATCTAAGCTTGGGTCCACCTAGAGGGTCCATCAATACTCCGAGATTACTTGCAAGAAAGCTCAAGATAAGAAACCAGAAGGATTCATGCCGGATAATCAGATCCCAGCCAAGGAGGTGGACCCATAAGATTAGATCGTCACTTCAGTAACATGTCGGTGTTAGTGGAGGAGTTGGAGGGCACCTTCCCAGATCAGCAGGCTTTCCTAAAAGGTGTAGACTTAAATTTCCCATCAGTTAGCCATCTCACCCCTCTGTGCCATAAATGGCTTTTGTACTTCTTTAGAAATTCAGTTTATATATACAGTATATATATAGCGCTAGAAAAGGAATGAAGTGCACAGTCACCATGTGCCTTTACTGCTTAATTGTACCAGTTGATCGGAAACCCTCTTCCGAACAAAAAGGACATAGAGCATATAGTGTGCCACAGATTATACCTAGCAAACATACAAACACGGCCATCTACTGGCTGGATACTTTTATGTCTGATTTTCTTTTTGTTAGTTTATAACAGTAAAATACAAAAATACAAAAGCAAGTAATCGGAAAAATAGGGGAGGGGAAAGGGAAGGGGACAGCGTCGAAAAGAAGGGAAAAGGAAAGAAAAGCCATTGACTTCCAAATCCCTTTGATGCAGTAGAATAAGATAGTAACCTCAAACCTCTTTTTTTTTACTTTTATACAATATTTATATAAACTAGCCACTTTTATAAAAATAAATCTATCAGATTGGTAAAACTCAAAATCAAAGTTTCATTTTTTTTTCCACCTCAAGCACAAAGGCCAAATGCCATTTCCAAAAATGGAATTGTGGTTGGGGTTTTTTCCTTTAATCAAAGCGGTCAGTATAACCATCTCTGCTAACTCGGTCAAATCTGGCAGCCCTTCGTCCATTCTGGGGATCGAAGTGTCCTTCCATGTTTGCACATAGAGTAATCTTGCTGCCATCAACATGCTGTATATATAACATAACTTACCCGTGTTTTCCTGAAAAATAAGACCAGGTCTTATTTTCTTTCGGCTCCCAAAATAAGTACTAGGGTTTATTTTGGGGGGTGTTTATTTATTTTTCCATGTATAGGAGGCTCACTTCAGCTTGCGTGTGGCGGGGAAGGGGGCCATATGGCGTAGCAGCGCTGCCACCGCAAGGTAGGAGGGGATGGAGCTGCCCCACATGGCCCGCACTTTATTTTAACTTGGACAAATATTGGGCTTGTTCTGGTTTAATTCCTTTTAACTATTGTCGATGTATGTTTTTAGTTGTGAGCTGCTCCGAGTCTTCGGAGATGGGGCGGCATACAAGTCCAATAAATAAGTAAGTAAGTAAGTAAGTAAGTAAATGCAGGCGCTTCCCCATTAGGCCACTGGAGGGCGAATGTCACGGATTCTACCGGTTCACACTGGTTCTATAGAACAGGTTGTTAACGTCACCGGTAGTTCTAAGAACCGGTAAAATGGACCCCTGGCTGGCCCCGCCCCTCTCTACCACTCCTATGTGCCAAAAACTGGTTTGTTTTTACTGCACCTGCATGACATTTTTTGCACATGCGCGACAATCCTTGCCTCATTCTCCCCCACCTGCCCCTCCCTTCATGACCCAGTTATTGGCATGCACAACATTGCGTGCATGTGCAACAATCGGGGATGGCATTCACCCCTGCTGTCAGCCCCACTCCGCAGTTTCCGGCCCAGTCAGCCATTATTGCGCATGAGCAACATCGTACGCATGCACGATAATAGCTAACTGCCTTCTCCCCTGCCTGCTCCGCCCCTACTTATAGCGCATGTGCACTACTACAAAAATGTTCCCGCCCAGCGTCCTTGCTCAAACCAGCAGCAGCCAGCCAGCCAGCCATCGCTGCCTGCCTTCTGCTGCCCTACTGGGTGAATGAATGCAAGCTGCAAGCCCCGGTCACCACCGGCACTAACTGCCCTCACCCGGCTGGCCTGCCTCCCAGGCCCTGCCTTGCCTGGCCTGCCTCCCAGGCCTGACTACCTGCGTAGCCTGGACTGCCTCCCATGGCAGCTGCTGTTAAAGAAGATGCAAGCCCCGGCCTCTACCGCCAGTAGCCATCCTCGCTCACTTGGACTGTCTACCCCAGCCTCCGAAGATGCAGATCAGTAAGTACGACATCCAACCCGGTTGGCTACCTGCCGCCCAAAGCCCCAGTTGAGTGCCGACTCCCAGGATGCCCACCGCTGTTGCCGATGCTCCCTGCCTCACCCGCCGCCATCTTCCCTCGACCGCGGCCCTCCATTGTTGCTGCCTTGCCTTCCCACCACCAATTGGCGAGTGAGGAGGTAAAGCAGCAAGCCCCACCGGTCTCCTACCTATGAAAAAAAGGTTGATGAATTAATTACTTCAGAAACCTTTAATAATATAAATTTTATACAAAATCATCGATTTGTGGGACTTTCTGGTGAAAAACTTAGAGAAAGCATTGTAACTAATTTGAGGAAAAGATTGATGGATGGTGAACATTTAAAAACAGGCTGCCAATTTAGAGACACTGATCAATTAAAATTTCTAAATTATTTGGAGCCAGATTATTGGAACATTGAAGAAGTGGTGGTTCCATGGAGAGCAGCTGAAGAACAATTGGTTGCATTTGGTGCAATTTTCAATTATGAAATCAATATTAATGATTATCGTGATTTCATAGAAAATGTACTAAAAGATTCAAAAAGTTATACAATTCCTTGCAGCCTTAAAAAGACTAGAGATATTATTAAAACTATTGCAGTCAGTTCAGCAGAGGCGGAAAGGGGCTTCTTGCAGATGAACATAATATGTTCAGAGGGCAGAAGTCGCCTTACAGTTTCCAATATTACAAACCTCCTGACCATCAGTCTAATTGGCTTACCTCTGCAAGAATGGGACCCTGTTCCTAAAGTAAAGAAGTGGTTACAGGCACATCACACAGTGGATGATGCTCGTGTTAAATACAAGAAATCTGTAACTCAGGACGATAATAGAAAAGCAATTTGGCAGTACTTTAAATAAGTTTTATTGTTTTTTGTAAAGTTTTGTTATGTAATAGTTTTTGATTAATATTTTAAAATGTAACCATTCAGTTTTGTGTACCTTTTTATTATTTAAGCATTAAAGACATGACATAATAAACTACCTTTTGTTTTTGTATATCTTTTTTTAATATTTAGTCATTAGGGCAAAGAAGTGATGTACTCACCAGGCAGATGATGCCCAGGCCTCACCTTGCCCACCTCATCACTCCCCAGGCCTCACCCAGCCCTCCTCATAGGTGCCCGGGCCTTGCCTTGCCCTCCCCGTAGCTCTTCGTAGCTGCCTGGGCCTCGCCTTGCCCTCCTTGTAGCTCCCCATCGCACCCCAGGCCTTGCCCAGCCCTCCTCATAGCTGACCGGGCCTCGCCTTGCCCTCCCCATAGCTCCTCCTAGCTACCCGAGCCTCGCCTTGCCCTCCTCGTAGCTGCCTGGGCCTCACCTTGCCCACCTCATCACGCCCCAACACTCCCCAGACCTTGCCCAGCCCTCCTTGTAGGTGCCCGGGCCTCACCTTGCCCTCCCCATAGCTCCTAGTAGCTGCCTGGGCCTTGCCCTGCCCTCTCCAGGGCTCCCTAGGCCTTGGAAACTGGCAGAAAACAGAAAACCTCAGTCATAAGACTGTGTGGGATGTTGTAACTGGTCATAAGTATGTGTGCGTGTGCATGTCTGTGCATGCATCACTGTCAAAGCACCAAAAACAGGTCAAGTAACTCTGTGGAGGTCAGTCATAAATTAGAACACTTGCTAAGCAACTGGCCATTAAGCGAGAACCACTTATATTTGGTTTGCCAGTCACATGACCACATGGCCACACCCACCCCAGTCACATGACCACCTAGCCATGCCCACCCCAGTGACATGACCACCTAGCCCCGCCCAGCCAGCAAGCCATGCCCACCCATCACATGACCAAGCCACACCCACAAATTAGGCCACACCCACAGAACCGGTTGTTAAGTAATTTGAATCCCACCCCTGGGCCTTTCCCCCTCTCACCCTTTCCTCTCAGTCCTTTTTCTCTACTTTCCTCTCAGGCCTTTTTCTCCACTTTTTTTTTATCAGGCTAATTTCTCTGTTTCCCACAGGCCTCTTTCTTCAACTTTCCCTAAATTTCTATGGAGTGGGGTGGGTGCTGCTGCAGTCCTTTGATCAGGTAATGAGGGGAAGGGTGTCTGCTATGAGCTGGCTCTCCCCTCACCTTGGCCCTCATCCCCGGGGCACCCCTGGAGAGGGGATTCAGGCCCCATTAGGGATGGGGAACCGGAAAGAGCTGAGGAATGGCCCCAGATGGGAACTACCTCTGCTTCCAGGGTTTGGTTGGGCCTTTCAACCAGCTGGAATTGGGGCTCTTGAGCATCACGGGGGGGGGGTCTGTCAATCATTTGCACCCCCACCCCCAGTTCTCAAGGAGAACCTGTTTTTCTTCATGGCTTCCTTGACCTCCTTCTCTGCACGCTTGCAGGGCTGTCTCCACCCCACCTTCCTGTCTTTGGGCCTCCATCTCTGGGAATAAAACTGAGGAAGGGAGTCTGCAGGGTTTTCAGAGCCACTACAGGTGTTCTTGGGAGCCTCCACCCCAGAAAGGGGAAGGCCGAGAAGAAACACTTGGAGTGGAGCTGAGGGACGCTGAGGAGATGGGAAGGACCCAGCAGGAGCCCCAAGAAGCTCCCCCTACCTGGACCCAGCATGGAAAGCTTTGGGGGAGACTGCATTTGGATTCCCCGCTTGAGTCTAATCTATTGAACTCCATGTCTCCCACCTCCAGGACGATTGGACAACATACCCCTCCTGCTCTGTCTGGTGAGTGCATCACGGCATGGGATCCATTCGGCTGAGTGCACCAAACCCCCCAATTGCCCCGACCATCCCCCCAAAAGAAGGCCTCTTTTGTAAGAAAGGAGGAGATTTAATAGGTATGAAACAGAGGGGGTAGTTTCACATGCTGCCTGGATCCTCTACGTGCACGTATGGGGCTTTGCTCGCTCGCGTGGCCCGATTGAGTTGCGGAATTGGCTCAGGGAGACTTGGCCACAAATCTGTGACTCAGGTTCTGCAGAGGTCACACGGCGACAGCTGGATTGGAACAGAGAACAGAAGGGCTCGACGTTCCGACTGACCAAGCAAAGCAAACACGGTTGAGACGATCCAATCTCTTTAACGCAAAACTTTCTTGAGTACATCGTATCGGCAAACACGAGGGCAAAACCAAATCTAGCTAATTCCCACCCAGAGCCACATAGTTGAAGTTCAGGTTCTCCCTCCCCTTATTGGACCAGGTCCCGTTGTCCAATGGAGTCTCCTGGTATTGTTTTGAGACAGTCTGGGAAGCACCTGCTGAAGTGTCCTTGCTTCCCACAGCTGGTGTATTTATTTATTTAGACATTCTTCTTTAACATATGTAGGTATTTATTAAACAGTGTATTGTCTGTGTGATCTTACATATACATAATAATAGTAATAATAATGTTTGCTTGTATATAATAGTATTCTTCCAACTTCTAATTTCTACTTTTACTATCTAACCATTGACAAATCTTTTCCCACACTAGGAGTAGAGCGTTCCTTACATAATGTCTTTGAAAGTATCTATAGATACTGACGGCTGGCATCTTGATGTCTGAAACCCAAGTTCTATCTCCCCCTTCAGTCCCCCCAGAATTCGCTGGAAGTGAAGAAGCGATAATATTTGTGTTGGCAAAAACACCTTTGGAAACTTGAGAGTGGCCTTTGGCACAGCTTCCACCTTGGGAGCAGAAGAGGCTGAAGTAGAGAGACTTTCTGGTCTTTGATGGAAAGGGAAACAATCAGAAGTTGTGTCTTTTGTTGAAGTTCATCATGTCTTCTGTGTAACAAGGAGAATTTCTGTTTGTTTCCACCAGAGCATCAATCATGATCATCAGTTCGGTCACCTGAGCCTCTCGTTCTCCTCCTTCGGCCTTGTTGTTGAAAAAGAGGTACCGGTACCCACATTCAGCAATATATTTCTTCACTTTTGCATTTCTGGAAGATATTAAATTTTCTATAGATGGACCTTCCAGTTCATCTTTGAAGGTGAACAATATGATCGTGTAATCCTTGGCTTTAAGGCCAAACATCTCTTCGATCTGCTGAGCCACCTTCATCTCCTCCTGGGAGGAACCCAAAGGATACATCACATGGAGAATGACGTGGGGACCTGGGCAGCAAAACTTCACGCCCTTGCTCACTTGTGCAGCAACCTCCATCTCTGGACGACAGTAATGGAAAAAGCCAGGCGTATCTACTACCACAACCTTCCTGCCCTTCAGCTGCGCCTCCTCCTTTTGGCATGCTGTTGTTGACCTGAATGGCCCTCCAGACTGAAAGACTTTGCTTCCCAGGACTGTGTTTCCTGTCGCACTTTTCCCACTTCTGGTTGTGCCCACCAGGACGATCCTCCGTTCAGGCTCTGCAACCCAAAGGGGAGAGGAGAGAACAAGGGCACTGGTCAACAGCATATGGCCATCGTAGCCTGTCCCTCCACCCAGGAGAGTAACTTCCATCCCCTCCACCCACCCGCAGGGGCCAAGATTTTACCTGGGATGCTTCCAGCTATGTCCAGACCAGTCGCACCACATGAAACCCGGGATTTCTGTGTGAAAAGCAAAACAGAGTCAGCCAAAGGAGAGGCTGCCTTGCAGGGAGGTTGGGGGAACTCCCTTCCCTTGGAAGACATAGGGAGGAATTGGAGGGGGGATAAAGAAGGGCCACCCCCTCCTCACTGCCCTTGAGGCAGACCCACCTGATCCTTCCCCCCATGCCACCCCCCTTTTTATGCAGCCCTTCAATTCCTGCACTTTGGGGGTTTCAGGAACGATGGGGGTTGATGTCCAAAGTGGCTGGCAGCTCCCCACAGCCCTTTTCCACGAGTGGGGAGTGGGGTGCAAGGCCCCCTCCGCACACATTTTGGGAAGGCTGCCTCAATCCCTGGTAAACTTGTGGGAGGAGCCTTGAACTTTGGGCTTCCTCACCAGCTGATTTAAGGATGGAGGACATTGTTATTTCTTCCGTCTGAGCTCCCCACTCCAACTCGGAAGAGGCTTCAGAGCAGAGAGCCTTCAAAGCATCCTCCTCCTGAAGGGAGGGGCAAAATAACCCCCCTGCCCCTTTGTCTCCCCCCCCACATGCCTTCTCCCTGCTTTGTGTAAGAGGCTGTCCAGCTCCCCCTTCCCTTTGTCTCTCTAGCCATTGGCCCCAAGTGAGGCTCTGTTGGGGTTTCTCCTCTGGGGATGCTCAGCTGGACATCCCAGTGCGGGATCAATACTAGCAGTGGTGGGATTCAATTTTTTTTACTAATGGTTCTGTGGTGAGGCTTGGTGTGTGTGGCTATGTGAATGTGGCTATGTGGTCACGTGACTGGGGGGGTCAAAAGAGAGAAACACCCTGTCTGAAGCAGGGGGTTGGACTAGATGACCTCCAGGTACCTTCCAGCCCTGGATTGTTGTGAATCCTCTGAAGCTGCGTCTAGTAGTGGCAAGGTTAGTGGTCCTTCCTTCCTCTCCTTTTTCCCTCCCTCCCTCCCTCCTTTCTTTCTTTCTTTTTCGTTTTCATTTTCTTTTTCCTTTATCTTTCTAGCTTTTTCTCCCCTCCCTCCCTTTCTATCTCCCATCCCTCCTTCCCTCCCTCTTTTTTTCTTTCTTTCTTTTTCTTTCTTTCTTTTTCTTTCTTTCTTTCCTTCCTTTTTTCTTTTTCTTTCTTTCTTTCTCCCCTCCCTCCCTTTCCTTCTCCCATCCTTCCTGTCTTTTCCTTTCCTTCCTTTCCTTTCTTTCTTTCCCTCCATTCATTCCTTCTTCTTTTCTTTCCATCCTTCCTCTTTCCATCTTTCTTTCTTTCTTTCTTTCAACTCAACAACTTCTCATTTCTTTCCTTCAACAACCATCCTTCCCTTCACTTTCTCTTTCCTTCATTCCTTTCCTTCTTTCTTTTCCTTCCTTCCTTCCTTCCTCCTCTTTCTTTCTTTCTTTCTTTCTTTCTTTCTTTCTTTCTTTCTTTCCCTCCTTCCTTTTTCTCTTTCTTTCCTTCTTTCCTTCTTTCTTTCTTTCTTTCTTTCTTTCTTTCTTTCTTTCTTTCTTTCTTTCTCTCTCTCTCCTTCCTTCCTTCCTTCCTTCCTTCCTTCCTTCCTTCCTTCCTTCCTTCCTTCCTCCCCCAGCCCTCCCCATAATTTTTTTGCCAGTGGGCCTCAGGGAAGCCCTGAAAAAGCATCATTTTGAAGCGAGGGGGTGGGAATCAGCTGTGCCGCATGATTTAGATTAGCTAGAAAGCAAGAAATGTGATGATTTCCTGCTTTCTAGCTAATCTAAAGCACACAGCACAGCTGATGGTCATCCAGCTGATAGTGGGAAAATCCGGTTTGGCTGAACCAGTAGAATACCACCCCTGAATATTAATCTGGAAACTATTTCGGTGCACTTGCTCAACCTTAGGAGGGGGAGGACTTGTAAGTGCAGCTTCCAGCTCCTGACGTTCCTTCAGGACCTCCAGGGTCAAGGTTAAACTTTTGGTTTCCAGCATCCTTAATGAGTCAAAGAAATCCTTCATGCTCTCAGTGCTCATTTTCCAGAACATTTCAGCAGCAGCATTAGGACTTCCTCCGTTTTCTCGGGGAGCAAAGAGGGCTGAATGGTTGAACCTGAAGTGCTGAGGAGACTTGTCTTGAGCACATGGCAGGTCAGCCTCCTTGAGGGCTTCCAGGACAGGTGGGGTCTCCCCTTCCGCAAAGGTGGTCAGGAGTTGGATATTATCCTCCAGGTCTTTTCCCAACATGGAGAGCATGGAATCAAAAATGCATTTCTGGGCATGAGTTGAAGGGGCAAGGAAGGCCTGGGCCACCAAGCAGATGGCATCCATGTGGTCAATGCCCCCTGGGGTGGAGAAAAACTCCAGGAGCTGCTCTCCAACCAGTTTGTCTTGCTCTGCGTCTCTTGTTCCTCCAAATCCTGGCGTGTCAATGATGGTGAAAGAATAGGGAATTCGGAAACCCTTCTGATGGTTCACCACGTAGGCTCTGACTTCCGATGTGCTGCTTCCAGCTTCTCTTCTCTGGGTGGTTTCATGGATGAGTTTGAATCTGAAATTATCTTCCCACTGGACACCCAGGATGTAATTGATCATCCCACTGATCAGAGTGGTTTTCCCACATCCTGTTGCTCCCATCACCAGAATCACTTTGTTGGGCACTTCTAGGTTCTTCTCCCCAAGCTGGTACATGAGACAGGAGGTGGAAGCATCTGAGGGGACTTTTTCCAGAGGAAGGGCAAACACTAATGGCTGTCTGTCCTCCACCAGGGAGCTTTTCTGAAGGAACTGGTGAGCTACATTGTCCGCATTTTCTTTCTCCAATGTTGTGGAGATTGCCACCTCCTTGCTGGGGACACTCAGAGCTCCATTATCACACACGGTCGATACCTGGATTCTGTATGCTGTTTGGTGCTTCAGACCTTCAATGGAATAAAACTCTGTTTTTCTCCCAGTCCTTTTCAGTCCACTGGTCCTTCCCAGTTCCAGCCTCCACTGTTCTGTACTCCACCTTGTACTCTTTGACTACAACTCCTGAGGCAACAATGCTGGGACTCATCCAGGCCACAGAGATGATGGAAGATGATGCAGTGACCATGCTTAATTTCTCAGGAGGGCTAATGGGAAGGGTCTTTATGGGTGGGCTCAGCTCACTGGATTTACTACGGCCCAGCTTGCAACAAGCAGCATACTGGAACTGGTACTCCGTGTTTGGAGGCAGATCTTTCAGCAGGAATATCTCCCTGGCATCCTCTGTCCTCACAGTCTTCCAGTTTTCTTCCCCTGCAACCTTATACTTTACCAGATAGTTGGAGATTGTAGCCTTTCCATATTCAGCTGGCTGAAACTTCAGGTGAATCCTGTTGTGTGTCACTTCACTGATCAGGAAAGGGAGAGGTTTTGAGGGCAACTCAAAGTCCTTACTGACAAGATCTCCATCTTCATAAAGGTATATTGAGGCTCCTGGGATGTCCACATCTGGGAGTGAGGCCACCACAAAGCAGATTGGATTGGATTGATTGATACTGACAAAGTCTTTCAATGACTTGGCAGCTTGGCTGCATTGGGTCCCTCCTTGTCCTCAAACCAGGCCATGGATTTCTTCACCACAGGAGGGGACCTTGTGGACTTAGCTAATTCTGGCAAGAATTGCTTCTGAAGCCAGTCCTGTAAACTCAACAGAAATGGCTCCTCTTCATGTAAAGAGGTGAATACAAAGGAGACCATATCCATTCTGGGAGTCCAGGCCTATTTCTTCCAGCTTGTTCTGAGATGAGATAACTTGTATTTCACTTAGAATAGTCAGATAAGATTTGAAAAGTTAATTTCTCTTTTCTTGGTGTCCAGAAATTCAGAGTCTTTGGCTGCTGAAGGGTGACTGGTTGATGGACATCAAGATGTCCACCAGGGTCCCTTCCTCCTGCCCTCCTCCCCGGATGGAAGGCAACACTCTGGCCAGCTGTTTCTGGAAAGTCTGCCTGTGTTGCTTTAACAGATCCTTGAACTGCTGGATCTTCCTCTTGATCTCAGGAAAGGTCTCAGCAATGGGATCGTTGGCTAGATCGTTGCTTTGCATCTGGATTTCATTGAGTTCCTCCAAGATCTTTTCAGCATCAAAGATCAATCCTAGGCTGATCTCACAGACCATTTTGGCTGCTCTGGTGTCCAGTTTGGTCAGAGGATAGAGCCAGACCCACATAGGAACAGCCTTCTCCCCATCTTCCCCTAACAATTTTGGTAGAGTTGCATGAACTTTGATTGCATCTTGGAAAGTGACTGGATTTCTCTCCAGAGAAAAGTCTCCATAGAACTTGCATCTGAACTTCAGAGCATTCTCTTTCTCCTCCTCAGTCAGTTTGACCTCCGCTTCTCCTCTGATAGATATTTCCTTTGTGAGGGTAGCCTGGAAACTTCCTTCCATATTTTCTGCCATCTCTGCTGAAGAAACCTCTCGGTCAAAGACAAAAAAGCCTGGGCTCCGTAGAGGATGGCGGTGACCACGTGGGTGGCTGTGCCCTGCTCAAAGACGGCTGGATGAGAGACATTCTGGATTCCTAGGTGGCTCATTGTCAGCTGTTCGTTCCTGGTGGTGGTTTTGTACTGAATGGTGACTCTGGCTTGTTTCTTGGACTTCTTGGTGTCCTGAAGATACTCTGCTGACCCTCTCACATTAATCAACCCTCCAAAGAAACTGGCCTTGAGGGATCCTGAGATGTCCAGGGCAGAGGCCTTGTCATCTATGCTGTCGGATGCAATGATTTTAGTTGCTGTCGTGGGCTGAGGCTTAGTTGTCAGGTCCTTCTGAAGAGAGCTGCAGTCCCAAAGGGTGACTCCTGCATGGAACAAGAAATGATATGAAGGTAAATGTGAAACCTGACCTCCAAAAAAGCTGCAGCTAGATAGAGAAGCCCCAGAGAGCTCGGACAAGGGGTTATCCTTTCTCCCAGAGGATAACCTCATCTCACCTCAGCAGACAGTTGGAAGGGAATGGACACTGCAAATGGAGCCCAGCTGTGTGTCCTGGAGTGTGGAGGAGTGCCAGAGGAGTAATACCCCCTTAAAAAACCTTGGCCCAGCTGGCCCAGCTGGGAGCACCTTGTAACGGCCCATTTCTAGGGTTACAGGAGAAGATGGTCAACAGTTTTGAAGGCAGAAGAGGGCTCCATGCCCCAACAGCAGATAAAACAGTAGAAACATCTTCTGGGGGAAGGGAAACTCTGATTTCAAACCTCCACTGCCTTGTGGCTATATCTATTCTTGGAAAAGGCTTCAGGAGTCAACCTCGAGGCAAAATCAGGAGCTGGAGCAGTTCCTGACTGTGTACAATCACACTCTGGTAACTCCTGCGACACAGCTGAAACTCATCGGATTGGCTCTGCCGTTCCATTAGACTATTTCAGTGACATGGAGAGTGGGGATCTGCTGCTTGGGTAACAGTGTATCCTCCATATTGAATTACCCAGGCCTCGTGCTCTGGAGAGGACACTCCAGCTTTGCATACAGCATGGAAACAACACGGGAAGTGGCAGTTACCAGTTTCATAGCATGATACCATAGTCTCTTGAGACTGAAGGATGCCAATTCAATTCAATTCAGTCCAGCTATCACCCCGGGAACCTCTTGCCCATTTTGCAAAATACTGCAAAAAACCTGAAAGGCTTTTGACTGAGTAGAAAAGTTTAGTCATTTTCCACAGCATTTCAGTGACTTTGGTTTCGAAACCCACCCCGTGTTTGCTAGACAGGGCCAGCTCTGCTGTGTGTTAGGCCAAGGGCTGGATACACATTCCCAGGCAGAAGACCCTACTCAGCTACCTGGGATTAGTGGCTGCATCTTTAGGATGCCAGCTCTCAAGTGTCCCTGGGCTGAGCCTGCGCATTGATGGCAGTGCCCGTCTCCCTCCCTCCCAGGTTTCCCGCCACCCCTCAGCCTCTTGCCTGGCTCCTACCTGGGATAAGGGCATCCTTGCGACAGTCATAAAGCATCCCCAGCTGGAAGGGGTGGCCCAGGGCTGGAATCTCAATGGCATCCTCTGCCAGGGCCATGCTTGGCTCCCCGGTGTTGTTGATACGTCTGGAAGAAAAAGATACAAAAGCAAGAGAGGTGAGAAGACCAGTGGATATCCCTGAATAACAAAAGAATACTAACCGTAGAAGGACACGACTTACAAATAGGATGGAATGCCTTTTTGTGGGTGAAAAAGAATAAAACACACTCATATTTTCAAAACCATCTAATTAGGGATGCATTATTACAGGTCTAGGGTAAAAAAAAACACTACATTAAAATACCTGGCTGGCTTTCAACAATGGAAGCAATGATCTATCCAAATACATTAGACATAACCAAAATGGGGGTGCATAAGCAATCGTGCCTACTGTCCCTGTTCTATTTTCCCCAATTATTAGCTCCTATTTCTTATATTTAAACTTATGTTTATTCTTATTTCTATTGTATTATAAGCTTTTGACAAAATAAATAAATAAACAAATAAATAAAAAATGATAAGATACAATCAATTGTCAGAGAAACAAGGAAATTTGAATATAAATCAAGAAGTGAGCAAAGAGGGAATAATTATAGACTGGTGGCCCTATCTACAATTGCAGACAAGATATAAAAAAGATCTAGAAGAATTTGGTATTGACAGAGAACAAAAACAAATGGATAAAACTTTATTAGGACCAGGGGAAAAATTCATAACCATAATACACAGCTGGTGGCAGTGCTGAAGCCTCCTGCAGGCCAACATCAGCCACTCTTCCAGCAAAGGTAGGATCCCTTGGGACAGGCATTTTTGGGCAGAGGAACAAGTTCCTGGATTATGGTCAGACCCCTTGTGTCAACTGAAGAGTCTCCCTGGACTTATTCGGGAACTTTGAGGACCACAATCTGAAAACAGAAGGCCCCTTTCCTGTTATGATTTTAGTTCTGTCCTTTAATAGTATCCCAAACCTGCTTTTTCAAAAGGCCACTGGACTTGGTTTTCCATTGAAGACCTTTCACTCCTCATCCAAGAAGCTTCTTCCGTTCTGACCGAGTTCTTCTGAAATGAAGAAGCTTCTTGGATGAGGAATGAAATGCATCAGGATTGCCAGCTGGCTGCACCAGGTATGCTTCCCCACTTGTCAGTCTGCCATACAATGGGGGAAGGACTGGAGGAGCTAAAGGAGGGCCAGGATAAGGGAAACCAAAACTACTTTGGAAAAAGTGCAGAGAAGATCAACTAAGATGAAAACCTATGAAGAACGGTTGCAGGAACTGGATTTGACCAGTCTAGACAAAATTTATTATTTATTTATTTATGAGATTTATATGCTGCCCTATCTCCCGAAGGACTTAGGGCTTACAATACTAAAAATAAACAATATAAATATTAAAGTTAATTAAATTGCCAATTTCATAGATCAATTAAAGTATATAGACAACCAAAGACCCTCCCCTTTTCCATCAGTCCGGATAGGCTAGTTGGAACAGCCAAGTTTTTAGGTCGCGAAGGATCGGAGGTCAGGGGCCATCCGGAGCTCCAGGAAGCTTGTTCCAAAAAGGTGGATGCCCCACAGAAAAGGCCCTACCCTGACCAGCCGCCAGCTGGCATTGTAACCATGTTGGTCCAGAAATGAGCCCAGTCCGAAGCCTTTACAGTTGACATGCTGTTGGTTTTGTGTGTGTGTGTTGCACCCTTATGGATCTCCCCGGGTTGAAGTCCAACTCCGGGATTTTGCCCAAATAGATTTGCAGGGTGCATTGCCCTGGAATCTGCAGCCATCCCTGCACAAAAAGCAATCAATTCAGAGAGGTTTGTGTCTCTGCTCAGCCACCCGTCGAATTGGCTCTCCTGGGGAGAGAAGGTTGTGCTGGAATAACGCCGCTTCTTGGAGGAGATTGCTCAAGGAAAGCAGAAAAACATGTCGATCTGGGCTCAGCTGCATTGGCCAAGGTGTGAAATCTTAGGGTTCCTTCTGGGTAAAAGCCTGCGGCTCGCTCGAACAAGCTGGTGGACGTGCTAAGTTGCCCTTTTAGGATCCTGGGTGACCCAAGCTGTCACGTCATCACAGAAAAAAACTGGATATTTGCAGAGTTCTTCCTTTGAAGCAAAGAATCTTTCCTCGGAAAGATTTTCCTGGTCATAAATAACAAGCATCTATTTGTGGCTTCCCAAATGAAAACCATCAGGGTTAATAGGAACAGAATTGGTTAGTTGGAAGCCTTCCACCTCCCTGCAGGCTCCGTGTTGTTTTCCGTTTAACTCTTTTCGTTTAAGGCAGAAACCAGGGGAAGAAAAGCATTTTCTGAACATTTTCAGGACAATCTGACGCACGGAGAGTTTAATCCGAATACAGCTGGAAGGGACCTTGGAGGTCTTCTAGTCCACCCACCTGCTCATGCGGGAGACCCTACCTGGACCATTCCAGACAGGTGGCTGTCCAGTCTCTTCTTTAAAAACCTCCAATGACCCACAACTTCTGAAGGCAAAGTGGTTCCAGTTTGATTTATTCCACAAGTGCCCTCAAAACATAGTTCTGATCTTGTGTTTATGCATACAGTTAGTCCTCGACTTAACGACCATTCGTTTAGTGACTGTTGAAAGTTACAATGGCACAGAATAGAACAAAACAAAACAGAACAGAATAACAGAGGTGGGAGGGACCTTGGAGGTCTTCTAATCCAACCCCCTGCTTATGACTTACAATGTCTTTCACACTTATGACAGTTGACAGCCTCCCTGTGTCACATGATCAAAATTCAGATGCTTGACCATTAGTTCTTGTTTATGACGGTGGCAGCGTCCCCGGATTATGCAATCCCCTTTTGTGGTCATCTGACAAGCAACGTCCAGGGGGAAGCCAGATTCATTTAACAACCGTGTGACTAACTTAATGACTGCAGGGATCGCACTTAATGACTGTGGCAGGAAAGGTCCTAGAATGGGGCAAAATTCATTTAACAAACGTCTCCCTTAGCAACATCAATTTTGGGCTCAGTGGTGGCCGTAGGCCTGTATAAGGAAAGCGGTTGGTCTGCTGGACCTTTGGGGACCTCAAAGCTCCTCCCCACTGACCTTTGCATTTTCAACAGGAGAATCCTCTCCAGGCTTGGCGAGGTGGCGGAATCCTCTAAATTGTCCTCCTTGTCTCTCCTGGTAGGAAAATTGGGGACAAATGTCCCTTTATGGGAATGAATCAGCCCCAAAAGAGAGAGAGGCACTTCTAGCGAAGGCTTGGGCTTCTTTTAACTCTCTCTGGGCCTCGAGTCTCCCAGGGCGAGGAAGAGGCTGTGGCTGGGCCGGAGGCGCCATCCATCAGGTCAACTCCCAGACCTTCCGAGCTGAGATGGCGTCTTTCCGGCCTCTTTGGAAGCCCAGGAAGAGCCTCTGCGGTTTCCCTCCGGCAGGGCAACCTTTTCCTTCTTGCCAGGAGCATCTGGAGAAGGTGGCATGACAACCGGCTCAGGAGAGGCCAGGCCGTGTGTTATTCAGCGTTGGGTGTATTAGTGGCCCTGTCACAAGCTGTTCTTCAGGGGGCGAGAACACTTTGTTATAAAGCCAAAGGGCCGACAGGGGAAGGCAATCAAAATGCAAGGACATGAGATCAAAGCTGGATCTAAAACAGGGAGGGGACAGGAAGGAGAGGGGGGGGAGAGGAAGTCTGAAAAAAGCAAAAATAAACAAACAAACTCACACCAACAGTGCAGGTAGCAATTGCTGCAAAGCTATTAAAAAAAAAAAATTATGGAAGGCATAAACCGATTTGGAGATGTGCTTTGAGAAGCTGGAAGTGTCTAATTATAACCTTATCCTGAGCTTTGCTTGGCATGAAAAGAAAGAAGGAAAAAAGGAAGGAGGAGAGGGGAGGAGAAGAGGGAGAAGAGAAAAGAAAGAAAGAAAGAAAGAAAGAAAGAAAGAAAGAAAGAAAGAAAAAAGAAATAAAGGCATCAGGAGAGCAGCCAAATCGACTTCCAGGGTCTGATGTTGGCTGTTGAGTCTTCACACAATGTTGCAAAGGAAACTGGGAAACAAAGGTATTGAAGTTGCCTTATTTGTCCCGCCACCGCTGTCTCTCTCTTCCTCTGTGCTTTACTCAAGCGTGCAAACTGAACTGGTTTTGCACCATGCCACCACTGGTGAGGCAAGAGGGGTTAGGGTCATGAAACAAATCCAGAAATCCACAAGTCTTAAAAGTTGCACTGTTTGAGAAACACTGAACTAGACCCAGAAGTGTAGAGGACTCTTCTCAGAAAAAAAAAACCTCTAAGGCAAATGAAACGCCATCATTTGTTTTTTAAGAGATGATGACGCACTTAAAAAAAAAGGAAGGGGCGGAGCTTCCATCGCATTCTGGCTGCCATCTTGACTTTCCTGACCCTACTCTGGGGTCCCCCAGAAGAGGACAAACCTCCACTTTCACGGCTGAGCCCTGGGTGCCCTTCTCCTTTAAAACTTCGTTTCTTTGGGAGAAACTTCCTGAGTTGGTTCTCCTTGCAAACCCATCTGGAGATGAAGACGGAGGGCCTTCCTCCATCAGGGTCCCAAAGATGTTGAGACTCTAGAAAAAGTACAGAGAAGAGCAACCAGGATGATGAGGGGACTGGAGATTAAAACATATCAAGAACAGTTACAGGAACTGGGCCTGGCTAGTCCAGTGAAGAGAAGGACCAGGGAGACAGGAGAGCGTCTTCCAATATTTGAGGGGCTGCCACAGAAAGGAGGAAGGCACTTTTAAAACACCTGAAGGCCAAACAAGGAATAAGGATGGAAACTGAACAAAGAGAGATTCAACCTGGAAATAAGGAGAAACTTTCTGACAGGGAGAACAATCAACCAATGGAACAGAAGTTGCCTTCAGAAGTCATGGGGCCCATCACTTCAGACTTTCAAGAAGAGACTGGACTACCATTTGTCAGAAATGATGCAGGGTCTCCTGCTTGGGTGGGGTTGGACTAGATGACCTATAAGGTCCCTTCCAACTCTGATTATCTGTTATCTGTTAACCCAGAAGGATGTTTCTTCTGACACCGTCCTTCTGCCTGCAAGGCCAGCAGGTCAACTGCATCAAGCAGATGGTATGGAAAACCGAAAGCCTCGTTGGGGGTGGGAAAGAGATGAGTCGGCACTGGACAGGACGTAACCGGAGATCTTCCATCGGAAACCGGAAACCAGGGCAGCTCTCGGGGACTTGACTCGATTGGCTAAGGAAGAAGAAAAAAAGACCAAAAAAAGGAGAAAGGCACAGGATGAATGGGCGTGGCCTAGAGGAAGAGGAGGACAGGGTGATCTTTGTCTCCCCAGCTTCTGATCATCGGAGAGTGGGAACAGGCTTCGGAAAAAAACAAGAGGAGGGTTTGATGCCGCCTGCTCGAGAACAGAAGGGCCTTAGATGGCAGGAGTGTTCCTTCGGCCCTCCTTCCTTTCAGGATGCAGTGAAAGGAGACAAGGCAGGAGGGGAGGAAACACATCAGCCACGCCAAGCAAGTCTGTGGTTTCTTCCCCAGCAAAAACTTTACCTTTAAACCAGGTGCCCCAGCGTGGGCACTTTAAGACTGGTGGACTTCAACTCCCAGAATTCTCCTGCCAGCTGGGAGTTGAAGTCCAATCTAAAGTAACCAAGTTTGAGACCCTCTCCCTAGGACAGAAGCCATGGTTTAATGGCAGGTCAGAATTGGCTGGGTTCAGCCATCAGAATAAGCTGGGTGATTCCATCTTCACCGTCTCCATGTTGGGTGGAAGCAAACTTCTCTCTAAGGCCCCAGGGACCCTCCAAGACCAATGGCTCAGCCTTGTAGGCTGACTCTGCCCACAGGCTGGAGTTCGATCCTGACCCACTCAAGGTTGACTCAGCCTTCCATCTTTCCAAGGTTGGTAAAATGAGGACCCAGATGGTTGGGGGCAAGAGGCTGACTCTGTAAATCATTTAGAGAGGACTGTAAAAGCACCATAAAAGTGGTATGTAAGTCTAAGTCTGCGAAGGAGGAGGGAGGAAGGAAGGAAGGAAGGAAGAAGGAGAAGGAGAGGAGGAAGGTAGAAAGGAGGGAAGGGCCATGGCGCAGTGGTTAGAATGCAGCATTGCGGCAAACTCTGCCCACTGACAGGAGTTTGATTCTGACCGGCTCCAGGTTGACTCAGCCTTCCATCCTTCCAAGGTGGGTAAAATGAGGACCCAGATTGTTGGAGGGGTAAATAGGCTGACTCTGTATCCTGCTTAGAGAGGGCTGGAAATCACTGTGGGTAGTGTATATAATCCTAAATGTTACTCCTATCTTTGGCATGTCGGCCCACCCTGGCTTAGAAAGGATGACAAGTCTTTGAGAAGAAGAGGGCAGAACCTCAATCCCTTCTGAAGCTGGGAGGGACATTCCGATTCTGAGCACATGAAGACTTTGGTCCTTCTAAAGCCCTCCCTGGTTGAAAGACAGGCACACACGTGGGCTCCCATCCTGACTCAAGGGGGGGGGGGTTGAGGCGGGCATTGCCATGCCATCCCCAGCTTGTTGGCATCGTCTTTAATCAGTGCACAGAGACCTTGAACACGAAATCCACAGAGTGGACTTTTGCATGCTGGGAGGACACAAAGAGCCCTGCCGAGCACATTCTGAATCCCACTGCAAAGATATCATGCTTTTTGGTGCGTTCTCATGCGCGGCTCCTTGTACATTAGCAGGGGGAAGGGGAATGACTTGCTCAGCCCTCTTGAAAAGCAATTAGTCCATGTTCTCTTTGTGATTCAAATCCCTTGGGGAGTTGCCGTTCAGCCCTGGGTGCCAGCTCAGCTCAGCTTCAGGATGGGACAGGGCCTGAGGGCAATTGCTCAGCTTCTCAAGAACTTTGTTGGAGAAGGGAGGGGTGGGACAAGGAGGCCTGATCCACCCTGCCACTGTTTTAATTCATGCTCGGCATTCTTCCCTGGAGGTTTGGTAGTTTTCTTTCTTGGGCCAGCTCTGAGGAGAAGGAAATGCTTGGATTTTGGACCGTTGCGTTGGATGTCCTGAGGTTGGAAAGGAAGGTTGGAGCTGATTGAATGCAAGAGATGGGTGGATTACAGTTTGGAATGACAGATCCCACACTGGCCCAAAAACACATCCTATAAACACTTTGCAGAGCATACGGAAAATCTCCTTTCTTCCATCCCCTCCTCCATCCATCCATCCATCGAATGCATAGGAGACAATTCTTCACTGCATCACAATAGCTGCCACTGCACATACCCAACCATTATTTATTTATTTATTTATTATTTGGACTTGTATGCCGCCCCATCTCCGAAGACTTGAGGTGGCTCACAACTAAAACAGTAACAATTATAAATAATTAAAAAGAAACCAGTCACAAGCCCAATAATAGTTAACAAAGTTAAAATTTAAAATAATTTAAGAACCATTAACAGTTCCAACAACACAACAAGATTTTTCATTGAAATGTCTCTGGACATAAACACACAACTGGCTAAATCATCTTCATTTAACGATCCCATAATAATCCCTTGCGGTGGAGTCTGGGCAACTGAATGGAGCTAGCAGAGTGTTTTAATGGCGGATGACCTTCCTGTTGCCAATCGAGTTTTGTACAGCAGTTATAATATCAGTGTGTCCAGAGAGAATATCTGCCTCTCCTAGGCTGAACTCACTGGCCAAATGTGGCGTCCAATTGTCTTCTGATTTTTTAAAAACAGAGCAAATGGAAGAAGGAAAATTAAGCCACAGATGCTTTCTAAATGACCACAGTGTCTTATTCCTCTTACACCAATATGGCCAATGTTCACACTGTTTGGAGTGGGACCTAACATGTTACACCCTCTTCTAACCCATGTTGGTCATTTCAGGGGGAAACCACACCTATCTGGTGCTGTCTCTCCACTTTATTGTCACTAGCTTTGGCAAATCAAATTACACAAGTTTGCTTTTGGGAGCCACCAGAGTCCATGATGCATTTTCATTCCTTGCTCTGGGCCCAGGATCCTTTGTGTGCCAACCTCTCGAAGAGTTGGCTGAGTTTGCAGAAAGTCTGGCTTGTGCCACCCACTCCACCCCTGGGTTATCAGAGCTTGGCATGAAGAAGAAACATGCCTGGTCTTTCTGAAGGTCAAAAGCTCTTGCTGGGGGTGGGGCGGGGGCGGGGAGGATAGAAAAGCCTTGCTGGCAAAGCCCTCCCGCCGGATCTGAGGGATTCAAGTGGTGATTATGAAGGAAGATATACCTGCCTAAAGCAGAGAGAGAGGACCACAGAATCACTGGAAAAGAACAGCCAGTACAGGGCCACCAAGAGAAGAGGCAAAGGAGATAGAACAGGATTCACTTCATGGAGATCAGGTGGCTGCAGAAGGCCTTGGACGACACGATGGGATGAGCTCAAAGCTCAACTGCGTTTGCAGCCGGTTTCGTAGGGATTCTGTGGAAAGGAACACAGTGCTATAGTGAGGGTCGTTGGTATCCTGAGATGGGAGATGCAGTCAGCCCCGACCAGCGAGATAAGAATGAGATCAGCCCATGCAAGGTCAGGGAGGGGCGAGGAGGAGGAGGAGAAGAAGAGAGGAAGAAGAAGAGGAAGAAGAAGAAGAAGAAGAAGAAGAAGAAGAAGAAGAAGAAGAAGAAGAAGAAGAAGAAGAACCAGCCATCTTTTTCTGCTGCAGGAAGATCTCAGATCCTGCTCTGTTTCCCAGTGCAAAATCCTTCAGATAGGCTCAGACCCCAACAGCATCCTTTAAAAAAAAAAAGCCATTCTGGAAATTCAGTTTTAGCCGACAGAGTGAGGGTCATGATCTTCTATGGCCTCCTGGCCTCGTCACGGCATTACCAAGCATGACGCGGTCCATGAAGTTAATGAGGTTGTTGTCCCAGCACGAGACCAGAGTCACTTTAGAATTCGGTACTTTGCCCGCGATACAAGGCGGTGATGCAGAGCGGGCTGTGCGAAGAAGGGCCAAGGGAATTTCGAACCTTGGTCCCAGAGCGGCTCAGGTGACACCAGCTGGGAGTCTGAAATTTTTCCTCCTGCCAACTCAGTGAACCCTGGGGTGCCATTTCTGCTAACAAGACAAGCACAGGTCTGTTACCCAACACAAAATACCCCTGGTTTTCGAAAAGCAAGTGATTTTGTTGGAAATTTTTAAAAAAAATTAAATCCTATATTTATTTTAGCCACGTTTTGACAGACAACAAGGCTCCCAACATCAGCTCTGCCTGAAAAGCAAGATCTTATTAAAACAGCAAACATTATTTGAAAAACAAAACAAAACAAAACTCTGGGTCTAGTTTTTTCCCCCCCACCAGTCTGTTTCTTTGCTTTCTGAGCCAGTTCTTGAAACAGCCTGTGTCTAATGAGAGTAGAATCTATTCTCAGCTTGGGAAGTAGCTAAAACAGTGCCTATAATTCAATCTTGCCTCATTTAAATTGCAGAAGAAAAAAATAAGTTAGGCGGTGAAGCATTTCTTAAGATACCAGTTGCTGGATTTTGTAGCATAATAGCAGAAGGATAATTGATCAAGACGTTCTCTGCACCATTAATTAATTTCAGTTTCTTCTGCAAATCTGAATATACTCTAGAGAATCGTATGCTAATTCTGTTATTATTTTTCTGTAATTGTTGTAAATATCTGCTGACTGCAGTTATTTCCTTGCGTTCCCAAAGTCTAAGAAGACCACAATAAATACAAAGAAACTGTTCTCACAACTTCTGGTGGACTTCTGGAAGAAGCATTGATTGCCAAGGTGGTGTTTGGTGAAACTTTAAAATACAATCCTGTCCGTTTCCAAAATTTGCATGCTTCCAACATCTGAAACCTAGATCTAGTTCAAATATTGGTCCTGTGATATTTCAACCCTTGGCTTTTATTTCATATAAAAATGTACTTCTATTTGCATATTTGGGGAATGAAAAGTCTTTTCTTCCAGAACGAGATTAAATGTCATGCCATGTGTCCTGTGGCAAAATGTATTTATTTTTTTAGGAAAATCAGCCAATCTCAAAGACCAGCCAAGTCATGTAATCAGCCCAGCAGAGAAATATGCAGGTTTATCCCCAGATGTTTGCAACAGATTTTGCAAACATTTGTGCAAAGTGTTTGTTCCTGACCTCATTTTTTCACGGTGACTTCTTGAGCCGAGTCTGGCTTTGCCCGAATTCCAGTAATTGCCGTTTGCTTTGCAATCTCTAATACAGGAACAATTGAGATATTTTGTATTTACAAGGCTGGCAAAGTCTTAGGCCCATGTGCCACGTGTGAATGAAGTCAAGCGGAGGAGGAAGTGAAGGGGGATGAAATTCTTTTTATACAGGAGTGTTTTGAAAGGCATGAGGGTGTATTGATTTATATAATCATCCTCACCTCCCTCAGCCTTGCTCCCTTGCTGTGTGGTTCTCTAGGC